>SJYA01000052.1:695389-985915 GCA_006410615.1 Neotragus moschatus | reverse complement strand
GAAAATTCTGAGAGAGATGGGAATACCAGACCACCTGACCTGCCTCTTGAGAAATCTGTATGCAGGTCAGGAAGCAACAGTTAGAACTGGACATGGAACAACAGACTGGTTCCAAATAGGAAAAGGAATATGTTAAGGCTGTATATTGTCACCCTGCTAATTTAACTTATATGCAGAGTACATCATGAGAAACGCTGGGCTGGAAGAAGCACAAGCTGGAATCAAGATTGCCGGGAGAAATATCAATAACCTTAGATATGCAGATGACACCCTTATGGCAGAAAGTGAAGAGGAACTAAAGAGCCTCTTGATGAAAGTGAAAGAGGAGAGTGAAAAAGCTGGCTTAAGCTCAACATCCAGAAAACAAAGATCATGGCATCTGGTCCCATCACTTCATGGGGAATAGACGGGAAAACAGTGGAAACAGTGTCAGACGTTATCTTTTGGGGCTCCAAAATCACTGCAATTGGTGACTACAGCCATGAAATGAAAAGACACTTACTCTTTGGAAGGAAAGTTATGACCAACCTAGACAGCATATTCAAAAGCAGAGAAATTACTTTGCCAACAAATGTCCATCTAGTCAAGGCTATGGTTTTTCCAATGGTCATGTTTGGATGCGAGAGTTGGACTGTAAAGAAAGATGAGTGCCAAAGATTTGATGCATTTGAACTGTGGTGTTGGAGAAGACTCTTGAGAGTCCCTTGGACTGCAAGGAGACCCATCTAGTCCATTCTATAGGAGATCAGCCCTGGTGTTTATTGGAAGGACAAATGCTAAAGCTGAAACTCCAATCCTTTGGTCACCTCATGCGAAGAGTTGACTCATTGGAAAAGACTCTGACGCTAGGAGGGATTGGGTGCAGGAGAAGGGGACGACAGAGGATGAGATGGCTGTATGGCATCACTGATTTGATGGATATGAGTTTCAGTGAACTCCGGAAGTTGGTGATGAGAGTTCCTGGCATGCTGCAATTCATGGGGTCGCTAAGGCTCAGACAGGACTGAGCAACTGAACTGAACTGAACTGAACTGAACTGAAGAGTTCCCCTAGGTAGAATAATACCATGCAAGTGTGCATTTTTAGTCACTCCAACTCTGCGACTTCAGTCCAACCCATGGACTGAAGCCCACCAGGTTCCTCTATCCATGGAATTTAGCAGACAAAAATACTAGAGTAGGTTGCGGTTTCCTATCTGGGGGTGGTAGATGTAGAACAAGGGTTAAGGACTGGAAGAGGCCTTAGAAGTCACATAATCTGATCATCAGATAAGGAATGTGAGGTAATCTATGTGATAACAAAGTAATTGCCAAGGTAGGACTAATTCCCAGTCTTCTTTCTATGAAACTATTGACATAAACTAAATATGAGTCAAAAAAAACACTATCAAATCAATCTTTCCAAATATGCACTAAATAAATATACTGCCTAAAACATTCTGCTGTGAATCATTTATGAAGTCTTATCTAGAACCTGGCATCAGGAGACTCACACACAAGTATTACTTCTGCCTTAAACCTCATGACTTTTGGCATGCCATTACACATTGACTCATCTTCCTTCTGAAAAATATGGAAGTTAATTTTTAAAAATCTCTCAAGTCCCTTCAAGCTTATCATTCTGAACATATAAAAATTCCCCCAAATGCAAAGCATGACCCCATAATTTATCTGTATTATTGCCAAGTAGTCATTTTAGAATGGCATTAAAGGAGAGTTATCTATGTTTGTTTGTTTGTTTGTCTTTCTGGAAAAAACAAACATACACAGGCGGTATAGTTAACAGTATAAATTGTATTATTTAATTTTTTGAAAGATACCTCAAGAAATGTTATTCTGAGATTGAAATAATATAGTTGTGATAAAAATACAGAAACCCATCAATAGAGAGCAATGGTATTATGAAGATATTATGCTTTTAGATATCTTTGAGGATGGTAGATAATAACTACTGAGGGTCTAAGACAAATGCCCCAGAGTGACAGTTTTATCTGTTTCCACAAGGAGATAGTGACAATGTTGATTTTAATCATTCAAAATATGAAGACCATATGAAATGTAATACATTTTCTTTTCATAAGCAACTAAAAGGCAGAGGAACCAGAGATCAAATTGCCTAAATCCGCTGGATCATCTAAAAAGCAAAAGAGTTCCAGAAAAACATCTACTTTTGCTTTACTTACTATGTCAAAGCTTTTGACTGTGTGGATCACAACAAACTGTGGGAATCACAACAAACTGTGGAAGGTTCTTAAAGAGATGGGAATGCCAGACCACCTTAGCTGCCTCCTGAGAAGTCAGTATGCAAGTCAAGAAGCAACAGTTAGAACTGGACATGTAACAACAGACTGGTTCCAAATCAGGAAAGGAGTACCTCAAGGCTGTATATTGTCACCTTGCCTATTTAACTTCTATGCAGAGTACATCATGAAAAACTCTGGGTTGGAGGAAGCACAAGCTGGAATCAAGATTGCCAGGAGAAATCTCAATAACCTCAGATATGCAGATGGCACCACCCTTATGGCAGAAAGTGAAGAAGAACTAAAGAGCCTCCTGATGAAAGTGAAAGAGGAGAGGAAAAACTTGCCTTAAGGTTCAACATTCAGGAGACTAAGATCGTGGCATCCAGTCCCATCACTTTATGGGAAATAGATGGCATAACAATGGAAACAGTGAGAGACTTTATTTTGGGGGGCTCCAAAATCACTGCAGATGTGAAATTAAAAGACGCTTGCTCCTTGAAAGAAAAGTTATGACCAACCTAGACAGAATATTCAAAAGCAGTGACATTACTTTACCAACAAAAGTCTATATAGTCAAAGCAATTGTTTTTCCAGTAGTCACGTATGGATGTGAGAGTTAGACTATAAAGAAAGCTGAGCACCAAAGAATTGAAGCTTTTGAAGTGTGGTATTGGAGAAGACTCTTGAGAGTCTCTTCGACTGCAAGGAGATCAATCTTGTCAATCCTAAAGGAAATCAGTCCTGAATATTCACTGGAAGGACTGATGCTGAAGCTGAAACTCCAATACTTTGGCCACCTGATGTGAAGAACTGATTCACTAGAAAAGATCCTGATGCTGGGAAAGATTGAAGGCAGGAGGAGAAGGGAACGATAGACGATGAGGTGGTTGGATCTCACCGCCGACCCGATGGACATGAGTTTGAGTAAGCTCCAGGAGTTTGTGATGGACAGGGAAGCCTGTCATGCTGCAGTCCATGGGTCGCAAAAAGTTGGACATGACTGAGCAACTGAACTGAACTGAAGGCTGGACATTCACTGTCAGAGAGAACTGTGGAGGTGGGAACAAATAGTATATACCTTCAGCCCCAGTGTCCCAGATTGGCATGTGTTTAGTCTCTCGGATAGCTATTTAAATCTCTTGTTGTTTAAGTATCCCACTTGAGTAAAGGATAAAGAGCATAGGATATCATAATTAACTTTCTATGAATTCCATTTGACAGGAGAAATAACTAACCCTTGTACCAAAGGCTGTTTCTGTATAAAACTGTAACCAAGTAGTGAAAAAAAGTAATTAAGCCATAATTTTGTAATGAATCACCTAACATTTTTACTGATTTCCCCCCAGAGAATGGTTTGTCTACAAGACATTATGTAAACAGAGGTTAAGGGAAGCTAAAGACACTAAACAGAGCATCAAGTTTGTTTGGATTATAGTAGTGCAAATGTCCATCTCCTGTTTATTTAGTTTCCTAAGACTTCTTTAATATATGCAATATTTTGAGAAATGTCTTGTGTAAATCTAAAGCCTTTCCAATTAATCACTGTAAAGTTCACTGTGCCCCTAAGGTATATTAAACTTCAATAAAGGTATTTGGCTATGTAATAACACAGAGGGGAAAGATGGCATCTATGGACGTGACATAAAACCTGATATATTGGTAACACACAACAACAAAGGAAAGGTCTTTTGAGTGCAGAGGACAGTGGCCTGAAGTGTAAAATTAATCATTGTCATAGAAAAGAATATTAAAGAGTAAAATATGATTGTTGTATCCACCTGTATTGAACCCAAAGCACTACTCCAAAGGGAACTTGATGGTGATTTTGCTTATTAAAGTGTTATTGGATAATATTGTTGCAAGGTTAAAAAGTTGTTTCTATTAAGTTTTGACTTCTAAGAAACATAGATAATGATAGGTATCCAAAAATGATTAACTGAAGCATTTTGTATGTTTAGTTATTAACCAAAGGAAGAAAACAGACTTGAGTACTAGGAAAATTGTTTGTTCTCTTTTTACAACTGCAAAGCATTTAATATATTTTCCCTGAATCAGTTACAAATCCAGAATTGCATTTATAAAAACCCACTATGGTTTCAAGGAGTAATTATTTGTTTCTTTGTTGAACTGTAGTTGATTTACAATGTGATGTTAGTTTCAAGTATATAGCACAGTGTTTCACATATATATCCTTTTCAGATAGCTTTCCCTTATCAGTTCAGTTCAGTTCAGTCACTCAGTCATGCCGACTCTTTGCGACGTCATGGACGGCAGCACGCCAGGCCTCCTTGTCCATCACCAACTCCCAGAGCTTGCTCAAACTCATGTCCATCGAGTCGGTGATGCCATCCAACCATCTCATCCTCTGTTGTCCCCTTCTCCTCTCACCTTCAATCTTTTCCAGCATCAGGGTCTTTTCCAAAGAGTCAGTTCTTCACATCAGGTGGCCAAAGTATTGGAGCCCTCAGCTTCAGCATCAGTCTTTCCAATGAATATTCAGGATTGATTTCCTTTAGGATTGCCTGGTTTGATCTCCTTGCAATTTAAGGGACTCTCAGGAGTCTTCTCCAACACCACGGTTCAAAAACATCAAAAATATTGAGTATAGCTCACTGTGCTATCTAGTAGGTCATTGTAGGTTATCTATTTTATATATAGTAGTGTGTATATGTTAATCACAACCTTCAAATTTATCCCTGCCTCCACTTCCCCCTTTGGTACTATAAATTTGTTTTCTATGTGTATGAGTCTATTTGTATTTTGTAAATACTTCATTTGTATCTTTTTTTTCGATCCCACATATAAGCAACGTGATATTTGTCTTTGTCTGACTTGCTTTATTTAGTATGATAATCTCTAGATCCATCTGTGTTGCTACAAATGGCATTATTTCATTCTTTTTGAGGTTAAGTAATATTCCACTGTGTATACACTACATCTTATTTTTCCATTCTTACATCAGTGGACATTTAGGTTGCTTCCAGGTCTTGGCTATTGTAAGTAGTACTTCAATGAACATTGAGGTGCGTATATCTTTTTCTGAATTAGTTTTCTCCAGATACATGCCCAGGAGTGGGACTGCAGAATCATATGGTAACTGGGCTTCCCAGGTGGCGCTAGTAGTAAAGAAGCTGCCTGCCAGTGCAGGAGACAAAAGAGATAAGGATTCAATCCCTGGGTCAGGAAGATCCCTGGAGAAGAGCATGGCAACCCACTCCCGTATTTTTGCCTGGAGAATCTCCTTGGACAGAGGAGCCTGGCCAGCTATAGTACATGTGGTCACAAAGAGTCAGACATGGCTGAGTGATTAAGTACAGCACAGGGTAACTCTATTTTTAGTTTTTTAAGGAATCTCCATACTGTTCCCCATAATGGCTGTACAAATTAACATTTCCACCAGTAGCGTAGGCAAGTTCCTTTTTCTTCACACCCTTCAGGAAGATCAAGAATTGCAATTTCTAAAAACTCACCATGGTTTCAAGGGATTTCTTTGAAAACAAGCACACACCACCAACAACAACAAAACATGAAGTCTGGCAATATACTAAGAGTGTAGGGAACCAAGCTTGAAAAATAAAAGCTAAGGTAGCTTCTAATATGCAAAAAAACCATAAAGCATAATTAGCAGAACACTGCATCAGGATAGATACTAGCACTGCAAGATGCTCAAGTTACACAGAACATATGCCCACTGACTACAGTGGACTTTCCATTATATGACTGTGAATATATTCTGCCTCACTGTCATCAAAGCACCAAGATCCTGGGTAAAAGTACATAACTGATTAAATGCATGCCATGTTTCTAATACTGGAGAGTCATCATATTCATTATTTGAGGCTACAATGACAAATTACCACAAATTTGGTAGCTCAGAGTGATAGAAACACATATTCTGGAGGCCAGGCATACAGAATCGAGATATTGGCAGGGCTTTACTTCCTATGGAAGCCCTAGGGCAGATTCTGCTTCTTGCATCTTCCAGCATTCCTTGCCAGCATTACTTGGCTTGAGGCACATCACTCCAATTTCTGTTTTTACTTTTATAGAAATTTCATCTCTTCTATGTGTCTCTCAAAATTCCTCTTGCCTTTCTCTTATAAAGGCATTTGTGATGGCATTTAGGGCCTACCCAAATAGTCTATGGTAAGCTAGCCTTCCCTGGTAGCTCAGTCAGTAAAGAACCTGCTAGAAGTGCAGGAGACCTGGGATTAGAGTAGGTGGGAAGATCAGCTTAGGACAAGACTGGGCAACTTCACTTTCACTTTTCACTTTCATGAATTGGAGAATGAAATGGCAACCCACTCCAGTGTTCTTGCCTGGAGAATCCCAGGAGTGGGGGAGCCTGGTGGGCTGCTGTCTATGGGGTCGCACAGAGTCAGACACGACTGAAGTGACGCAGCAGCAGCAGCATAACACAAATAGAGAATTTTTACCAAAAGAAAAAAAAAGTTGGTTTTGGTAAAAAATAACCAAAGTTAAATTAGTAATGACAAAGTACAGGGAAAGAATGAGGAAATAATTCATCTGAAAGATGATGCATTATTTATTTATTCATACTCATTGTATACAATATGAGACACATCTCAGTGCCTCAAATCTCAGTTCCATTTACACATTGCATCCTGTAAAAATGAAATTCTAGTAAGAGGTGATAAGTTATATAAAAGTGAATAGAAAAGCCATGGAAATGAAAATAGTTTAGATATATATTCATTTATTTCATATCTATAGTGTGTCAGAGATCCTAACAACAATAATGATGAATAACATACAAACTATCATCATTTTCTTTGATCACTTGGCAAACCAATACCCAAAATTATGAAGGGCAAAAAAAGCTCATATCTCATCTGAACTCCAACTTGTATTTCTAACAGGAACTAATGAAATCCTGAAAAATCGCTTTACTTTTTATATAGTTGCTAATGAGCTTTGATCTAATTCAAGCAAATATTTATGAGTAAAATAATGCATCCTATTTTATCCATAGCAACACCACTCTGTTGTATAATATCTACTAGATACAAGTCATTGCCAAATGTAGTGATAGGCAAATGCAGCTATAGAAATTAGGAGAAAAGAATTATGATGAGACTTCCAACAAACTGGGAACCCACGCTGTAACTTGCACACAGAGAAGCTACAGAATTCTTTATTTTTATCAATTCCTTTATTATTTACAATCAAGACCTAAAATAAATCTACATTGTAGTTGAAAGTCCAATTGTATGAGACTTTCTCACAAACCTAATAATTTATATAAAGAAATATTTGAACATATCATTTACCAATAAAGCCAGTTATTGGCCTATAAATCAGACTTCCTGTGCCCCCACTTCAAATATTCCTGACCCCATTCCAGCTGCTGTTTCAGTGACCCATCCTCACTAACTTTGATAAGCTTCAAATAGGTGAAATTTTAGGTCATTGCTTCATATCTCTTGTCTTCAGGAATTGTTTAATGCTACAATGTGGGATGTCAGCAAATACCTGCTCAGCATTTAAGCATGACCAATCTAGAAGTGTGGGAGAGTGAATGCCCAGGAGCCTTCCTTAGTCAATGTGAGATGAAAGCCAGTGGATAAATGCTTCCTCTTTTCATCCCCCAGGCAGATCATTCTAAGACACATTTCATAAAACACTCCATAAAATGAATGCAGTGAAATCAACCTGCAGTTTCTCACACTGATTGCCAACTTAATAATGCATCTTTATTTTAGTTTTCTCTCCTTCCCCATTTTGCTCTCTCTTTCCTCACTCTGATTCTCTGCATGTAATCCTTTCTCTCAGGCTATACTTTTTTGGTACCCACGCTAAGGCAGTTGTCATTTTAATTAATTCTATGTAACGGATCTTCAGAATGGGTTTTGGAAACTGGATAAATCTCCAATCAGTTGACAGATGTGTGGTAGGACCATAGCACACAAAAGCACCACAATTTGTGAGAATATCACCTTTAGGAAATTAGAATGAAATACTAATGGAAACCTAAAGTTTGGCATTCATGGCTATCAAAATACTATTTTGCAGGATTTAATCTTATAAAATGAATTAATTGCTTTGAAACCATTGAGAAAAGAAATGACAGGTTCCATTTTGGCCTACTATCAAATTAAAGCATGCTTGAAAAGAAAGGAGGACTCCAGAAGACTGTTTGAGAAAATCCATATCTAGTATAGCCACACAGATATACTGTCCTGAAAATCAGGCACAAGATTTTATTGTGAGTTGGTAGAGCTGCAAAGAAACAAACGCACAGTCTTGATAGAGCTGCTAAGTCAGAGTCTGAGCCCTAATAAGAAAATGTATAAAATATAACTGAAAAAATTCAGTGGAGATTTTTTGGTAAAAAAAATTATAAGAACCTTGAATCCACAGATAACCATGAACTCTTCAAGGCAGTAGAAGAGCAGGCTTCTCCCCATTGACAAAGTGACCCTCCAATTCTTAACTACCCTGCAAAGACTATAAGGAAAATGTCTAGACATATTTTGCTTGTCCTCTTCACAGTGTATATTTTCAACTCCTCACTGTTATCAGGTCAAAAACCAAGGATTGGTCTCAGTACAGTCCAAACAGGGAAATACAATTTCTTAAACACTGAAGGAATTTCAAGGACTGCTAATATGCACCAGCAGAAACCAGAGGAATACATGTGTGACTAGGTGGTCTTGTCTTTTCATACTGTTCATGGGATTCTAAATGAAAAGGCAAGACCACTTACTCATCCATAAAACCCTAAAACATGATGCTGTTAAAGTGCTGCACTCAATATAGCCAGAAAATTTAGAAACTCAGCTGTGGCCACAGGATTGGAAAAGGTCAGTTTTTGTTCCAATCCCAAAGAAGGACAATGCTAAACAATATTCAAACTACCATACAATTATGTTCATGTCACATTCTAGCAAGATAATGTTCAAAATCCTTCGAACTAGGCTTCCACAGTATGTGAACTGAGAATTCCCAGATGTATACACTGGATTTAGAAAAGATAGAGAAATCAGAGATCAAATTGCTAACACCCTTTGGATCACAGAAAAAGCAAGAGAATTCCAGAAAAACATCTATTTCTGCTTCATTGACTACACTAAAGCCTTTGTTTTCTTTGAGAAGAAGGAGATGTCAGAAGATGAGATGATTGGATGGCATTATCAACTCAATGGACATGAGTTGGAGCAAACTAGGAGATGGTGAAGGACAAGGAAGCCTGGTGTGTGGCAGTCCATGAGGTCACAAAGAGTTGGATATGACTTGGCAGGTGAACAACAAGAAAGTAGTCTTGAGGCTACTACAGCGAGTAGTGGGGGGGGTGGGGTGGGGTGGTGGTGATAAAGCAGAAAATAAGTTTGAATGAAGACAATTTATTGGATTAGAATCCTGTAACTCAGAGTTCAGTATCTTAGTAACGGCACCTAGTTTTGATCCTAACATACAACATGAGTGGTTCTTGGAAGCTTGGATTCAATGATAATTCTCTATTAAATAGAGATTATAAGACTTCCTTGGAATGATATGGAGAAAGGGATCTAAAACTTAGGAAAATGAAAATACCTGAATGAATTAACTAGGAGACTAGAAAACCTGCCACCTGATTATGTTTCCTGGCAGGACTCAGGGGACATATCTTCACAAAGATTATAAGAAATATGCTAGTGAGAGAGGCACTAGCATCTTTGATAAGCTTAGTGCATACGGTCTCTGCAGACAGGGGTAAGGGTAGGAGATGCTTCCTACTGGACTCAATGCTATCAACAGGAATTCTAGAATTCCAGAATACTAGGAAACAGATGCAGCACTTAAAAGTTAGAATAAGACTAGAATGGCAGAGTATCTGAACCCATAGAAATCAGTGGTAAAGGAGGGCTAATAAATTATATATATATATAATATTATATTATATATACAAAATTATAAATATAATATATAATTATCAGTTCAGTTTAGTCGCTTATTCTCCAAGCCAGGCTTCAGCAATACATGAACCGTGAACTTCCAGATGTTCAGGCTGGTTTTAGAAAAGGCAGGGGAACCAGAGATCAAATTGCCAACATCCGCTGGATCATGGAAAAAGCAAGAGAGTTCCAGAAAAACATCTCTTTCTGCTTTATTGACTATGCCAAAGCCTTTGACTGTGTGGATCACAATGAACTGTGGAAAATTCTGAGAGAGATGGGAATACCAGACCACCTGACCTGCCTCTTGAGAAAACTGTATTCAGGTCAGGAAGCAACAGTTAGAACTGGACATGGAACAACAGACTGGTTCCAAATAGGAGAAGAAGTATGTCAAGACTGTATATTGTCACCCTGCTTATTTAACTTATATGCAGAATACATCATGAGAAATGCTGGACTGGAAGAAACACAAGCTGGAACCAAGACTGCTGGGAGAAATACCAATAACCTCAGATATGCAGATGACACCACCCTTATGGCGGAAAGTGAAGAGGAACTAAAAAGCCTCTTGATGAAAGTGAAAGAGGAAAGTGAAAAAGTTGGCTTAAAGTTCAACATTCAGAAAACGAAGATCATGGCATCTGGTACCATCACGTCATGGGAAATAGATGGGCAAACAGTGGAAACAGTGTCAGACTTTATTTTTGGGGGCTCCAAAATCACTGCAGATGTGACTGCAGCCACGAAATCAAAAGACGCTTACTCCTTGGAAGAAAAGTTATGACCAACCTAGAAAGCATATTCAAAAGCAGAGATATTACTTTGCTGACTAAGGTCTGTCTAGTCAAGGCTATGGTTTTTCCAGTGATCATGTATGGATGTGAGAGTTGGACTGTTTATAAATATATATATTTAAGGATCATATATATGTATTTATGGCTGATATTTGGGCTTCCCTTGTGGCTCAGCTAGTAAAGAATATGCCAGCAATGTGGAAGACCTGGGTTTGATCGCTGGGTTGGGAAGTTCCTCTGGAGAAGGAAAAGGCTACCCACACCAATATTCTGGCCTGGCGAATTCCATGGACTGTATAGTCCATGGGGTCGTATAGAGTTGGACATGATTGAGTGACTTTCACTTTCACTTTCAATTTTCATGGCTGATATTTAAGTATCATATATATATTGTTGATACGATGTTATGATGTTAATTTTCTGTAAGAACCTAAAAATAATACAATCAAATTCTGGAAACCAGAAGGCTAAGGTAGATTACCATACTGCAAAATTATAATCCTTCACCCAATTTCCAAATCTAATCACAAATCTATCCACATATACAGTATGCATTAATTAAAGTATGTATTAGTTTCTTAGGGTTTCTTTAATAAAGTACCACAGACAAGGTAGCTTATATTCACAAATTTATTTTCTCACAATGCTGGAGGCTAAACACCTGAGATCAGGTCTCAGCAGAGTTGGATTCTTCTGAGGCATCACCCCTTGGATTGGAAATGATCATCTCCCTACGTCTTCACTGATCTTCTGTCTGTACCTTGTTATTCAGTCATCCTGTCATGTCCAACTCTTTGTGACCCCATGGACTGCAGCACTCCAGGCCTGCCTGTCCCTCACATCTCCCAGAGTTTGCCCAAGTTCATGTTCATTGCATTGGCAATGCCATTCAGCCATCTAATCCTCTGATGCCCTCTTGTCCTTCTGCTCTCAATCTTTTCCAGCATCAGGGACTTCTCCAATGAGTCGTCTGTTCACATTAGATGTCCACAATACTGGTGTTTCAGCTTCAGCATCAGTTCTTCCAGTGAATATTCAGGGTTTATCTCCCTTGAGATTGACTGGTTTGATCTCCTTGCTGTCCAGGGGACTTTCATGAGTCTTCTCCAGCTCCACAGTTCAAAGGCATCAGTTTTTTAGTGCTCTTCCTTCTTTATGACCCAGTTCTCACAAGTACATGACCACTGGAAAGACCATAGCCTTATCTATACGGACCTTTGTAAGCAGAGTAATGTCTCTGCTTTTCAACACACAGTCTAGGTTTATCATAGCTGTTCTGCCAAGAAACAATCGTCTTCTGATTTCATGGCTGCAGTCACCATCCACAGTGATTTTGGAGCCCAAGAGTAAATCTGTCACTGCTTCTACCTTTTCTCCTTATATTTGCCATACAGTAATTCTGAAGGAGATCAGCCCTGGGATTTCTCTGGAAGGAATGATGCTAAAGCTGAAACTCCAGTACTTTGGCCACCTCATGCAAAGAGTTGACTCTTTGGAAAAGACTCTGATGCTGGGAGGGATTGGGGGCAGGAGGAGAAGGGGATGACAGAGGATGAGATGGCTGGACAGCATCACTGACTCGATGGATATGAGTCTGAGTGAACTCCAGGAGTTGGTGTTGGACAGGGAGGCCTGGCGTGCTGCAATTCATGGGGTCGCAAAGAGTCGGACACGACTGAGCGACTGAACTGAACTGAATGAGGCCAGATGCCATGATCTAGTTTTTTAAAAATAGTTAGTCATAAACCAGCTCTTTCACTCTCTTCCTTCACCCTCGTCAAGAGGCTCCTTAGTTCGTCTTCGCTTTCTGCCATTAGAGTGGTATCATCCGCACATCTGAGGTTGTTAATGCTCCTCTCACCTATCTTTTTTCTTGCTTGTAACTCATCCAGCCTGGCATTTCTCATGATGTGCTCAGTGTACAGCTTAAACAAACAGGGTAACAGCAGACAGCCTTGCCATACTCCTTTCTTGAACCAATTATTTGTTCCATACAGGGTTCTAACTGTTGTTTCTTGACCTGCATACAAGTTTCTCAGGAGACAGATAAGATGGTCTGATATTTCCATATCTCTAAGAGCTTTCCACAGTTAGTCATGATCCACACAATCAAAGGCTTAAGTGTAGTTGATGAAAGAGAGATAGCTGTTTTACTGAAATTCCCTTGCTTTCTCTATAATCCAGCAAACATTAGCAATTTGGTCTCTAGTTCTTCTTCCTTTCTAAACCTAGCTTGGACATCTGGAAGTTCTTCGTTTGTATAATGCTGAAGTCTAGCATGCAAGATTTTAAGCACAACCTTACTAGTATGGTAGATGAGTACAATTGTTCAACATTCTTTGGTACTAACTTTCTTGGGAATTGGGATGTGGATTTACCTTTTCCAGTCCCGTGGCCACTGCTGGGTCTTCCAGATTTGCTCACATGATGAATGCAAAACCTAGATGTCATCATCCTTTAGGGATCTGCATAGTTCAAATCCCTCTGTATCTACCTGTGTCCAAATTGCCTCTTCTTATAAGGACACAGTCTTATTGGATTAGGGCCTGCCTTAATGACCTCAATTTAAATTACTATCTGTTTAAAAAAAAAAAAAAAACTATCCCCAAATACAGTCATATTCTAAGATATTGTGAAGATTAGAATTTTAACGTGAATTTGGTAGAAATTCATGTTAAATTCAGCTCGTAGCAAAGAAGTTAGATTCCCTTGACAAAAGGCCTACACAAGCATATATGATAAGCATTTGTTTAATTTCTTTAATAACTTCCTAAAGAGATCTGTGACCCTATACAAGGCCTTTTAAGATACTGACACCAGAGGATCTGAAAGTTTATTGTGAGTGCTCTGATTTGTGAAGGGCTTCCCTGATAGCTCAGTTGGTAAAGAATCCACCTGCAATGCAGGAGGCCTTGGTTCGATTCCTGGGTTGGAAAGATCCACTAGAGAAGGCATAGGCTACCCACTCCTGTATTCTTGGGCTTCTCTTGTGGCTCAGCTGGTAAAGAATCCACCTGCAATGCAGGAGACCCTGGTTCAATCTCTGAGTTGAGAAGATCCCCTGGAGAAGGGAAAGGCTACCCACTCTAGTATTCTGGCATGGAGAAGTCCATGGACTGTATGGTCCATGGGGTCACAAAGAGTTGGACATGACTGAGCAACTATCATTTCACCTCACTTATAAAAACTGAGTAATAGAGATAGTTTTGACCCAAATCCATAGCATCATGGTCCAAAATTCAGACTGATTGATTCAGTTAATTCTTGTCTCTAAGTATATAATTGACTGGATATATAAAGCAATTGGTATACATTCACACTAGTTCTCTGACCTATGGTGTAAGATCATATGGTAGGAAGGATAAGGGGAAGCACTTTAACCCACCACTGAACTCTGTCAGATTGTTAAAAAAAAAAAAAAGCAATATTGCTACCCAGGAAGAATTTTAGATACTATTGCTACTTCCCACCAAAATCTTTTTTCAATTCACTTATTTGTCTCTGAAAGAGAAGATGGATTATAGTACACAAAGATGGGCAATTATAAACCTAGCCAAATAATAGCTTTATTCATAATTGCTTCTATGCTAGAAGTAGTTCTTTACTGACATATAGACATAGCCTCTGGAACTTTGTATATAGCTCTTGTTCTACTGGACATATTCTTCTTAATTGCTAACAGTACAGGAAGTAGAAAGAAGCTTTCTTTCACAGGGGAAAGATAGCAGTACATACCCAGTCCTTTCTCAAGACTTAACTATCCCATTCTCTGTCCTCAGGGAACTATTCTGTTTCACAGGAAATTTGATCACTCTGACATTCTTCAGAATGTTAATGGTTGATTATAATGTGAAATAACATTAACTGGAACTCAAAAGAAGGAAATAATCTGGTAGACAGAATTGCCAGAGGGCTTCCCTTGTGGCTCAGATGGTAAAGTATCTGCCTACAATGTGGGAGACCCGCGTTCGATCCCTGGGTCGGGAAGTTCCCCTGGAGAAGGAAATGACAACCCACTCCAGTATTCTTGCCTGGAAAATCCCATGGACAGAGGAGTCCAGTAGGCTACAGTCCATGAGGTCACAAAGAGTTGGACACGACTGAGCGACTGCACTTCACTTCAGGGTGGCTCAATTGTGAAGAATCTGCCTGCCAATGCAAGATTCTCAGACATGGCCTGGGGTCCAGAAGATCCCCTAGAGGAGGAAATAGCAACCAACTCCAGTATTCTTGACTGGAGAATTCCATGGACAGAGAAGCCTGGCAGGCTTTCCATGGGGTCACAAAAAGTCAGACACAACTGAGTGACTGAGCGCACATGCAAAAGATAAATACAATGATGACTCAGGTATTTGAAGTTTCTATTATGAAGTTTACAGGTCTCCAACAGCCAGGAAAATACTGAAAAATTCCCCTTAAAAAAGGACAAATTAATGCATCTTGCACCATCACCTACGATGAGAAAAGAGGCCATTACTTGGTGGCCTTTTTTGATATTTGGAGAAAATCTGAAAATTCTATTTTGACCTTTTTACTAGGTGACTTACAATACTAACTGTTTTGAATAGTTTCCAGAGCAGCATAAGGTCCTGCAGGAAGTCTAAGTTGGGTGTGGACTGTCTGGACATTAAGATCATATAACCTAGCATATCTGATGATGATGGAAGTATGTTTTAAAAAGGCTTTGTGGAATCTCTGATAAGCCATAGTAGAAGAGTCGCTGTACAGACTCGGAGGATTTCCCAGCAAGCCCATGCTTTCTGTGGCACAGAGCGATCAGTCCTTGAAAAATAGTTCCTACTCTACTAATAGCCCTAGTAAAGATGTAAGACCTGATCATGGGATATTTAGGGACTATGAGTTGGAGTTGTCCATCATGTCACACAGCAGGCAGAAACCAACTGCATGATAGAAATGATACGTTCAGCATGGTGCCTAAGCAGATCCAGAATATGGAAGTAAGTTACAAAAGGAAAGGGCCCAGACCCCACTTTAGCCAGTTCTGAAATATACTCGGCCTTTTTGGAGACATGCCCTAGAGCTGCTACTGCTGCTGCTAAGTCGCTTCAGTCGTGTCCGACCCTGCGTGACCCCATAGACAGCAGCCCACCAGGCTCCTCCATCCCTGGAATTCTCCAGGCAAGAAGCTAACTGACCAAAAAGGAAAATACTTGGCCCTGGTTCACAGATGGATTGGTATTGGTACTGGCCACAAATAGACTGCTATTGTACTGTACTCCCATTCAAGAATGGCTCTAAACGAGGAACTAGGATTGCTGCTACACAGTGGGCAGTAAGAAACGTGTCTGGGAAACACGTGATTTGTGGAAGCATCTCTTGGTGCTTCTGTAGTCAGTAATAACTGTGAACAAACAATTGCAACAACTATAATACCATAAAACAATTCAATTAAAACTTCAGTCCCTTCAGGGCTAAAGGATCCTTTCACTAGTCAAGCAGAGTAGACAAGCTGGAATTCTGACTGAGGGTGAGCTACATCTAGAATGGATGAAGAGATAGATACTGAATACCAATTATGGCCTCAGGACAAGCTGCACTGCTGGTAACCCTGCCTTGTTCAAACAGTCCTGGGGATTTACAGAGAGTCTGAGTAGATTTGAGTGCTACAAGGGCTGGACTGCATATACTTCTCTTGTGCCTAATATCAAATCCTCTCAGTATCACGATTACTGTGATAACCAGACCTGGAGAGACTGCAACCAGCTTCACACTGATGGAAACTATAAGCCCCTCACCAAAGACCCGTCATGAGTGTATACCTCGCACGTCCTACATGAGGCTTTCCCTAATGGTATGGTGTTTGGGATGCTCATGGGAACTCATTTAGCACTCATTCATGGCACATCTGGAGAAGGCAATGGCACCCCACTCCAGTACTCTTGCCTGGAAAATCCCATGGATGGAGGAGCCTGGTAGGCTGTAGTCCATGGGGTCGCGAAGAGTCGGACATGACTGAGCAACTTTACTTTCACTCTTCACTTTCATGCATTGGAGAAGGAAATGGCAACCCACTCCACTGTTCTTGCTTGGAGAATCCCAGGGGCAGGGGAGCCTGGTGGGCTGCCGTCTATGGGGTAGCATAGAGTTGGACACAATTGAAGCAACTTAGCAGCAGCAGCAGCATGGCACATCCAAGCTAGAAATATGAGTTATTGCCCACAGGACCATGCTTGACCAATGGGGGCAGGAGCTGATAAAAATATGCCCTCCTTTTAGTTAGAGTTCTAAAATACATTGTTTAGTCTGCTCAGAAGCTCATACTGTATATCCCTATCTATCATTCCCACTCCATGAGACCTAATTCCCAAGTGAATTACCTGCAAGCAAAATCTCTCAGCACTGCTTTTGGGGAAACAGGGTTGAGGCAGAAATTGTCCATTTACTCTTGAAAGTCTGTATTCTAAGGGCACATACTTAATATTAAATATAGTTACACATTTCCTCATATCAAAAGTGCTACATTTTTGTGCATTTCAGACTCCTCTTAAAAACCCTCTTTTATGAGCAAAAAATAAAATGTTATTTCTATACCTTGGAAAATTACTGTTTTCTACTTTTTAATGAAATTCAACCACAATGTCAAATATAATTGACCCACCTTAAAATGTAAAGACATCAGCTATTATTAATGAAGTATTTTAAGGCACATTTTGGAACATGATCACAGCTAGAATATATATGCAGTTTTATATGATAAAAGATTAACTTATTAACCTTGGAGCATTTTCTCTGCATCAGCAACATTTCAGAGTATTAGAAGAGAAGCACTATCTCAAATAATTTGTAGAACTTTAACAACACATCAAAGGGGGAAAATAGACAAGTTGGTTTCAAATAATGAAACTTGCTTCTCCAGAGGACAGCTGTCTAAAAGTAAAACTCTCTGTTTACTCTCTGTGGCAGCCTATTACTTCACCTATTATCTATCACCTCTTTGCCCTTGGAGAATTCTCTTTAAATGTGTTTACAAAGGCAAAGACAAGTTTAAAGCAATTATCAAAGAAATGTGGGCTACAATGGTACACAGAGGTATAGGCATTGTGCTTAGTCTTTCTTTTATTTACATATTTTCCAAGATCTGGCTTATGTCCAATTCCAGATATCCCTCTTTCTTCCATAACGTACCTCTTGATCTATAGTCAATATTT
The DNA here is from genome assembly GCA_006410615.1 of Neotragus moschatus. Lineage (NCBI taxonomy): Eukaryota > Metazoa > Chordata > Mammalia > Artiodactyla > Bovidae > Neotragus > Neotragus moschatus. The sequence goes on along the minus strand of SJYA01000052.1, from coordinate 967,812 downwards.
TAAACTCATACTTGGATGCTCGTTTTCTTCCTTATATTATTTTTCAACTTCTTTAATGATTCTTTTCTTTTCTGATAACAGAATTCTAAATTATTTGCATATAATTATATTTCATATATAGATTTGCATATCATTCTAAAATTCTTTGCAAACTCATCTCTACAGTTTGAAATACCTTCATTTTCATCACTATGATATTTTATTTTATCACTATTAACACTTAGACTTTCTGAGATTGTATTTAAATTTTCTAAGGTTGTGTTTTATATAATTCCTGAAATCTCATGTTATTTGATTTTATGAATATATTTTATTTGAAAATCTTTCATTGTTATCTATATAGATTTATTGAATTATATACTTAGTGGTAACAAAATATAAAGCACTATTTAGGCAACTTTTAAAATATCATGTCCTATACAGATGAAATTCCAGTGAGTTGGGGCACTTAAACATCACTACTGAAAATATGAATTTGCTACAAACTTTCCCATAAGGAACTTTGCAACACAAATCAGTATGTCAAAATGGCCATACTCTTTTGATCTATAATCTATTTCACTATCTGTCCTATGGAAACATACAGAGATGTAGTCAAAAACTTATAGGCAAAAATATATACTCATTTCTAGCAGTATTTATACTACTAGAAAATTGAAAAAAGCTTTAAAACTTACAAGACTGATAAAAACATATACATAATGTATCTCTCCGGGAAGGCAATGGCAACCCACTTCAGTATTCATGCCTGGAAAATTCCATGGGTGGAGGAGCCTGGTAGGCTGCAGTCCAGGGGATCACTAAGAGTCAGACATGATGGAAGTGACTTAGCAGCAGCAGCAGCAATTTATCTCTAGCCTAGAATTACTGTTGTCATTTAAAAAAATATATGTAATTTTAACATAACAATAAAATGCTTATGATATAATGTTTAATAAGAATCAAATACTGAATAGAATATTGAATATCTAGTATTATACAAATTTGGGGAAAAATAAAATGAAATACAAAGATTTTAAATGTATAAAAATCATGTGTAAAATGAAACAGTGACTTTTCTCTGAATCAGGTATGAGGTGATTTTTATTTCTTTATGTTTGTTTACATTTTACATATCTGATCAATAATCAACATGTATATTTTATATAAATCAGAAAAGCTATTTTTAAAAATTAAAATCCAATTTGGGGTTCTGTTTCTTTTGCAATTAGAATAAAGTCCTATAGCCATGATATTTAATAACTATGAGATGAACCACTAATCAACTAAGTTTTCTCTATGCTCCTGATGACTGTCCTAAACCATTTTATTTCAAGTGATAGAAAACTGCAAAGATGAGTGAGAAATGAGGTAGCCCTAGAATCATGCAAAAAAGATGTTGTCTACATATCTCATCTCTGCTTCTGTCACTCTTCCTCACTGTTGCTCAGAGCAACCTTGCTTTCTCCACAGAACTAAACACATACACACTATCTGCTCCTGAACTCTCATCTTGCATTATTGGCCAACTAGACAAAATATGATTCTCTGATTCAGTTTTCAGAATTCAGAAATACTCTGACCAATCTAGCTTAGATCAGTTGCAATCATTTGTGTCTCAGTCAGTTCAGTCACTCAGGTGCGTCCAACTCTTCATGACCCCATAGACTGCAGCATGCCAGGCCTCCCTGTCCATCACCAACTCCTGGTCTCAAACTCATGTCCATTGAGTCAGTGATGCCATTCAACCATATAATCCTCTGTTGTCCCCTTCTCCTCCTGCCTTCAATCTTTCCCAGTATCAGAGTCTTTTCAAATGAATCAGTTCCTCGCATCAGGTGGCCAAAATATTGGAGTTTCAGTTTTAACATCAGTCCTTCCAATGAACACCCAGGGCTGATCTCCTTCAGAATGGACTGGTTGGATCTCCTTGCAGTCCAAGGCACTCTCAAGAGTCTTCTCCAACACCACAGTTCAAAAGCATCAATTCTCTGGCACTCAGCTTTCTTTACAGTCCAATTCTCACATCCATACATGACTACTGGAAAAACCATAGCCTTGACTAGACGGAACTTTGTTGGCAAAGTAATGTCTCTGGTTTTTAATATGCTGTCTAGGTTGGTCAATTGTGTCTAGAGGAAAATTAATAGGGAAGTTTCTAGCAAGTCACATTTATAGAGCTAAAAGTCAGAGAAAACAGTTCTGTGAAATGAGAAGTTGTAGAAATTACAATGTGTCTAATACAGTAACTATAAATACATAAACATAAACTATTTTTAATTGTGCTATTTCAATTAATATTTCAAATAAACTGTACTTTATAGCACTGTATAATAATGGTTTGATCATGTGGATACATTATTAGACATTTTTGAGAACGATCCCCATGTACACTGTATATATTTGCAATATAGAGAATACCTTGATTATCTAGACAAAATATATTTTTAGAAAAACTCTATTCAATATAAAAATGTGAGCCACATATTTAATTTTAAATTATGTAGCACACATTTTAAAGTAAAAATTAATAGATGAGATTAATTTTAATATCATATTTAATTTAAGCCTATATGTCCAAAATATTATTGTTTCAATATGTCACATTACCTTCATTTCAAGTATTCAACAGCATCCCTGGTTACTGATTACCTTATTGGATAGTGTATCTCTAAATTATATAGTCAATATAGGTAAATGTATAGAATATATGCTTTCTTTGTATATATATTTAATATAGAACATATTTATCCAAAAATTCTATATAAATGTGAAATATCTTTGTTCATATGCTCTAAATGTTATTGTACTGATAAAATAGGCATACTATTACTCACACAAAAAATATTATAAGAATTAGAGAACAATACAAGTTCTAATGGCTTCAGTCACATTGAAGTACATCATGCTTGAGTTTATATGACTTCAGAGACCAATGTTGTAGAGATTCCATTTATTTCTCAAGGATGTAGGAATTATAAGTGTCTTTGATGAATTAATTAATATGGAAATTAATTCAATAATAACAGTAAAAATATAACAAAAAATGAGTTAAGCAATGAATGAAATAAATTTCTGATTACTCTTTACTTAACATTAATGATAACTTATTGCTCAGTCACTTCAGTCATGTCTGACTGTTTACAACCCAGTGGACTGTAGCCCACCAGGCTCCTCTGTCCATGGAATTTTCCAGGCAAAAATACTGGAATGGGTTGCCATTTTATTCTCCAGTAACTTATTAAACTTGTCTTATACCAGAGAAATGTTTTAGTAAAATACGCGTTTTTAAAAATAAAATAAATCTTTCCAATGAATAGCATCAAATAGAAATAAGGAGTCTGGTTCAAGAGAACTTAAATATAATACTTCTCTTTAAATTTTTTTCAAAATACTTTGTATTTCATAAGATGCTTCATAAGTCGATTTGAATATCACTTGTCACAGAACAAAATCAAGAAATCTTAGAGTCAAATAGAAATATAAAATGTGTAAGAAACTCATAAGAGGAAAAGCAACAACAACCATGAAAATTTTCCTCTTACTTACCTCAAGAAAATGTTGAGTCAGCTTTGGAGAACTTATTGTTGTTTCTATTTTTCTGTGAAACTCTTTATGAAAAATTATTTAAGGTTGCTGAAAACTGCACTCATCTTTATGTAGTCTTTCATTTTAAGAATATCTTAGAATAGGTTGGTGCTAAGGAAACAGGCATAAGGAAAATACAAAATAAGCTTCTGGAAGGATCTGGCTAAGCGCCACCAGTCTTGTAAAATGGTGATGGAGAGAAGGTAGGGCTTGTGAGGAGCCCTGCCTTTTCCTATATAGCTCCACCTTTTGCTCTCTCCTTGTGCCACCTTGAGTGATCAAGTTGAGCAAGAAGCTTGACTAACATAAGCTAACTCAGAGCAGGCAATTTCTCATTTCTGTCAGTCATATCATCTTTGCTTTCTTCCTCTGTATGTTCAACTATGAATTTTAAGGGTGCTTTTTTGTCTGGGAAGAAATAAGTAAATGTTTAATGAGAATTTATGCCCTACTTTAGTGAATTTAGGAATTAAGCAATTCTGGATTAAAGTGAGAAGGAGCAAGTTAATCTCTGAACTCTGCCAAGACTCATCACTTTAAAAGCAAAAATAAACAAACAGGAGCTAATTAAAATTAAAAGCTTCTGCACAGAAAAGGAAACTATAAGCAAGGTGAAAAGACAGCCTTCAGAATGGGAGAAAATAATAGCAAATGAAGCAAATGACAAGCAACTAATCTCAAAAATATACAAGCAACTCTTGCAGCTCAATTCCAGAAAAACAAATGACCCAATCAAAAAATGGGCCAAAGAACTAAACAGACATTTCTCCAAAGAAGACATACAGAGGGCTAACAAACACATGAAAAGATGCTCAACATCACTCATTATCAGAGAAATGCAAGTCAAAACCACAATGAGGTACCACTTCATGCCGGTCACAATGGCTGCTATCCAAAAGCCTGCAAGCAATAAGTACTGGAGAGGGTGTGGAGAAAAGGGAACCCTCTTACACTGTTGGTGAGAATGTAAACTAGTACAGTCACGATGGAGAACAGTGTGGAGATTCCTTAAAAAACTGGAAATAGAACTGTCTTATGAGCCAGCAATCCCACTGCTGGGCATACATACTGAGGAAACCAGAACTGAAAGAGACGTGTGTACCCCAATATTCATTGCAGCACTGTTTATAATAGCCAGGACATGGAAGCAACCTAGATGTCCATCAACAGATGAATGGATAAGAAAGCTGTGGTACATATACACAATGGAGTATTACTCGGCCATTAAAAAGAATACATTTGAATCAGTTCTAATGAGGTGGATGAAACTGGAGCCTATTATACAGAGTGAAGTAAGCCAGAAAGAGAAACACCAATACAGTATACTAACGCATATATATGGAATTTATAAAGATGGTAATGATAACCCTATATGCAAGACAGCAAAAGAGACACAGATGTATAGAAGTCTTTAGGACTCTGTAGGAGAGGGCGAGGGTGGGATGATTTGGGAGAATGGCATTGAAACATGCATAATATCATATGTGAAATGAATCACCAGTCCAGGTTCGATGCATGATACAGGATGCTCCGGGCTGGTGCACTGGGATGACCCAGAGGGATGGGATGGGGAGGGAGGTGAGAGAGGGGTTCAGGATGGGGAACACATGTACACCCGTGGGGGATTCATGCTGATGTATGGCAAAACCACTACACTATTGTAAAGTAATTAGCCTCCAATTAAAATTTAAAAAATTAAAAACAAACTCAACATTCAAAAATGAAAATAAATAAGTAAATAAATGTATTTTCTCTTCTCAAATTTGTAATTGAAAGAATGGCATCTGTTAGTACATAAGAGCAACAATCTCCTTTAGAATTGCCAAATCTGTGTTTAACCCTTCTTTTTATCAGCTGTGTAGGATTATAGAAAGTTAAATTCAGTCCCTGTCTTTCCCTGCCTTGGGAGTTGGTTATGAAATCAACAAGATTTAGATACACATAAACATAACTTACAGTTGGTAAAATTTCTTTGAGAATGTTCATCATACACTATGGATCTACTAAAGTAGTAAATGCTTGACTTCAGAATAATAATAAATCCTTCAAACATAATAATATTACAGGTTTAAATCAGACCTCAATATAAAATAAATGTTTTTGTTATGTGTTAATTGCCACACAGATAAGTATTATTCCCTGATGGCTCAGACAGTAAAAAATCCACCTGCAATGTAAAAAACTCAGGTTCTATCCCTGGGTCAGGAAGATCCCCTGTAGAAGGGAATGGCAACTCATTCCAACCTACTCTTGCCTGGAGAATTACATGGACAGAGGAGCCTGGTGGGCTACTATCCATGGGGTCTCAAAGAGTCTGACACGACTAAATGACTGACACTATCACTATAAGGGATATTCAAAATAATTTATATCAATATTCCCTCATTAAGAAGGCAATGAGACCCCACTCCAGTAATCTTGCCTGGAAAATCTCATGGATGGAGGACCCTGGTGGGCTACAGTCCATAGGGTCGTGAAGAGTTGGACACGACTGAGCGACTTCACTTTCACTCTTCACTTTCATGCATTGGAGAAGGAAATGGCAACCCACTCCAGCGTTCTTGCCTGGAGAATCCCAGGGATGGGGGAGCCTGGTGGGCTGCCGTCTATGGGATCGCACAGAGTCGGATATGACTGACTCGACTTAGCAGCAGCAACTTAGCAGCAAGAAGGAGCTAGTAAAAGTTATAGCAAAAAAAAAATTTGTCAGAAGAACATAGTCTTTATCCTTTGCATATGCTTTCTTTGACTTTTTTTTTTTTTGCAGGCATGTTGCTGAAAATGTATTCATGCCTTTTGTACAATGCCCTTTTGTTATCTAACTATATAACAGCCCTGATTGCAGCTTATTACAGAATCACCTTTCCTTCTTTCAGCAATGTTAACTCACAGCTTTTCCTTTTTTTGAGATGCTCCTGCACACTGCTCCTCCTGTCTATAGTGCAAGCCAGCATATAATGTTCTCTGCAACAGCTTGGCTCTATTACTGAAGCTACCCCCCTGTACCCACTAGAAACACTCTCTCTCACACATAGATCCACTTTCACAGAATTAAATTTTGTCTCCTTATGCGGTGCTTATGCATTCTGAGTTCTCGGCTTTTTGCTTATAGATTATACTTGTCGTGGCCCCAAGATAGCATCACTTAGTCCATGTCAGGCTACCATAAGTACACTGGCACCTCCTCCTAACCCTGACCCTCTCAATCTGGCCATTCAGGTCATTCATTTCTCTGAAAACATTTTCCCATTCTTTCTCCACAAAAAGAAAAGAGCGACTTACTTTCAAATGAAGCAGCATCATTTTAGACTAAGAAAACTGGCTTTTATGTTCACTGTTATCAGAAGAGCCATCAATTAAGGAACAGATGCTTTCAAGTATATTTGTTCCAACTACATGACAAATTTAAAATGAAATTTTTTCTCTGAATCCTTCAGAACTGGTAAAACTGATTTTTTTCTTACAGTTGGTTGCAGCCTACTCCAGGTGAACTTACAAAAGCACAGCATGCCCTGCTTTATTATGTACAACAGGGTGCTTTACAGAGGATCTAGATTTTTGTCATATGTCCAAAAGTTTGCTTCCTTAAGGAAGTTTTTTAAAATGCCATAACCTCAATAAAACAGAGATTGAAATAATTTAAAGATTTGTCTCCTTGGATAATGCTTCTGGTCAGGTCAACACTTGACACATTCATCTGATGAAGAGATGAATTATGTTATTTATTGATTATAATGATTAATATGAATTATTATACAAGAAGAGAATTAGCTTCTTATGGATTGTAACTACCAAAGTGTATATTTTGTAATCCAGGGAAAAAAACAAATATTGTATGTCCTCACATGAAAGCTTAAAAAGCTGAATTCATAGAAACAGAATAGAATGGTAACACTGTCTAGTGGGTGGAGGGATAGGGACATGTTGATCAAAGGGTACAAACTTCTAGTTCTAATGTAAATAAATTCTGGGCATCTAACATGCAACATGGTGACTGTTTTTACCAAAACTATATCAGATACTTGAAAGTTTCAAAGAGTAGATCTTAAATGTTATCACCATATACATACAGAAGAGTAATTATGTTAGCTGAAGGATATGTTAACTAACTTTATTATGGTCATCATTTCATAACATATATGTGTACCAAATCATCATGCTGTACACCTTAAACTTACAAAATGTTATGTGTCAATTATACATCAGTAAAGCTGGGAGGACAAGTAAAAGGAAAATCACTCTGCAGCATGACTAGTTACAAAAAATCACTCTTAAATTAATAATTACACGGGCAAAGTGGAATGCTAAGCCTTTATTTCTTTGGCTCAGTTCTTCCAAATATTACCTGTAGGTATTTGATAATACTTGCCTGATTTTTAAAATGTGTATTTTGGTAGTATTCTTTATATTAAAAGTGATTTTACATGAAATTTTTATTTATCTTCATATGCCCCTGTGAGGTTATAGAGCAGATACTATTATTTTCTTTGAGAAATGAAGACACTCAGAATAAGAGAAGCTATAAGAGCTTAGGTGGCTTGACCAAGTCCACAGAGACACATTAAAGTATGGTGGCAAGAGATCTATATTTCAGGTTTCAGTTTAGTTCAGTCACTCAGTCGTGTCTGACTCTTTGTGACCCCATGGACTGCAGCACACCAGGCTTCCCTGTCCCTCGCCAACTTCAGGAGCTTGCTCAAACTCATGTCTATCTAGTCAGTGATGCTATCAAACCATCTCATCCTCTGTCATTGCCTTCTCCTCCTGCCTTCAGTCTTTCCCTGCTTCAAGGTCTTTTCCAATGAGTCATTTCCTCGCATCAGGTGGCCAAAGTATTGGAGCTTCAGCACCAATACTTCCAATGAATATTCAAGACTGATTTCCTTTAGGATTGACTGGTGGGATCTCCTTGCAGTCCAAGGGACTCTCAAGAGTCTTCTCCAACAACACAGTTCAAAAGCATCAATTCTTTGGCACTCAGCTTTCTTTACGGTCCAACTCTCACATCCATACACAACTACTGAAAAAATCATAGCTTTGACTAGATGGACCTTTGTCAGGAAAGTAATGTCTCTGCTTTTTAATATGCTGTCTAGGTTGGTCATAGCTTTCCTTCCAAAGAGCAAGTGTCTTTTAATTTCATGGCTGTAGACACCATCTGCAATAATTTTGGAGCACAAAAAAATAAAGTCTGTCACTGTTTTCATTGTTTCTCCATCTATTTCCCATGAAATGACAGTACCAGATGCCATGATCTTAGTTTTTTGAATGCTGAGTTTTAAGTCAGCTTTTACACTCTCCTCTGATTTTCAAGAGGCTCTTTAGTTCCTCTACACTTTCTGCCATAAGGATGGTGTCATCTGCATGTCTGAGTTTACTGATATTTCTCCCAGTCCAGCTTGTGCTTCATACAGCCCAGCATTTCACATGATGTACTCTGCATGTAAGTTAAATAAGTAGGGTGACAATATACAGCCTTGATGTATTTCTTACCCAATTTGGAAGCAGTCCCTGCAGTTCCATGTCCAGTTCTAACTGTTCTAACTGGGCATGTTTAATGATCATTTATTGTCCTATACACACTTTATGTATCAAGAACAGAGATTTGACTTGTGGGTACTAAAATCTACTTTAAAATAAGTCTTATTATTATATTTCCTATATTTCTCTGATGATGCATTTAAAGTGAATTTTCAAAACTAATGGCAAAAGAAAAATGATCAGTTAAGCCCTAGGTTAAAAAAAAAAAAAATAGAGAGAGAGAGAGACAGTTGTTTATCACCTCACTAGGAAACTATCTTCCAGGGTTCATGGTGACATAAATCAAACCCCATTTGCCTCTGGGAAGTTTGCTCTGGGTTAAGAACAGGAGATGCTGAGATACTCATGAAACTGTTGAACTGAGGAATATCCATATTGGAAAAAGACTACATAAAAATTGACAAAGCAGACACATTTAAAAATCAAGAGTTTCCTTCTGAAAACTTGATACTCTAGGTTCTCTTGAGAATGGAATAACCAGCAGGTCTGGGCCCACGTTCTCACATAGCCACCTCTAGCTGAAAAGCAGAGTGACTGTCCATTTTTGAGGAAGCATGGGAGCTCCAGGTTCCACTTTTCTTTGCTGGGACCCCCTGCCCTAACATAGCATATCTGATTCTTATTTATCATCTCACCTAGATTGTTTCTTTTCTAATCATAAAATTGTGAGAAAGTGAAATGTTTTTATATCTGGATTTCTAGCAAAAGTAAGAAAATAAAATTTAGTACAAAAGTACAGATATCTGAAATACTTCTTATATCCAGACCACTTGCTCATTTATATTTTATATTCCTGATCCCCAGAAGAATTTGAGTTTACTTCCACTGATTTAAGCAGTCAGAGTGAATTATCTGAGCCAAAAGAAGCCTGTTGACTCTGATTCTCTAGGCCCGAAGGAACTTGATACTATATCAATTTTCATTTTATTCTCTCTCAAAGAATCTACTCACTGAGACAGTCGATCCAATCGTCCTTGCATTAGCCTTTAAGCCATCTCACAAAACAGTCACATATAGTTTTATAGTTGCTTTACCCTGTCAACAAAGATGTCAGTCTCATCTCTATACTTGTCACATATTTTAAATATCCCCCAGCTTCATATTTTCACTGCCCTTAGCAATCTGCTGTCTTATGGCCCATTAACTCATTCAGTTATTCCCAAGTATCACAAAAGCCAGAGGAAGACAGTAATTTTCTAACTCACAAAATAAGTTATACCTGCTTCCAACTGTTGGGCCCCATATCCTCAAATAGCCTCCTTATTCAAAAGCAGCAATACAATAAATAATCTAAATACAAAAGTTTTACTGTTATTTAATGAAATGAATTTTAAAGTGTATTAATTGGGGGGGGGTCAAGATTGGGAACTCATGTACACTGAGATGAAAAAATAAATAAATAAATAAATAAAAATAAAGTGTATTATCCAGGTAAATGCCTGAATTTTTTCATTTGCTTATCTTGCTTAGTAAAATTACTCGTATGAACCTTGGATTTTTGTTGCTGTTCATCACTTAAGTTGTGTCTGACTCTTTGTGACCTCACGGAAAGCAGCACACCAGGCTTCCCTGTCCTTCACATCTCCCAGAGCTTGCTCAAACTCATGACAATTGATTCGATGATGTCATCCAAACACCTCATCCTCTGTCACCCCCCTTTTCCTCCTGTCCTCAAACTTTCCCAGCATCAAGATCTTTTCCAATGAGTTGGCTCTTCACATCAAGTGGCCAAAGCACTGGAGCTTCAGCTTCAGCATCAGTCCTTCCAATGAACATTCAGGGTTGATTTCCTTTAGGACTGACTAGTTTGATCTCCTTGTTGTCCAAGGGAGTCTCAAGAGTCTTCTCCAGCATCACAATTTGAAAGCATCAATTCTTTAGTGCTCAGCCTTCTCATTGTCCAATTCTCACATCTGTATATGACTTCTGGAAAAATCGTAGCTTTGACTATACAGGCCTTTTTCGGCAAAGGGATATGTCTGCTTTTTAATATGCTATCTACGTTTGTCATAGCTTTCCTTTGAAGGAACAAACATCTTTTATTTGGGGGGTTTCAGTCACCATCCACAGTGATTTTAAAGCCCACGAAAATAAAATCTGCCACTACTTCCACTTTTTCCCCATCTATTTGTCATGAAGTTATGCCATGGATGGATGCCATGGAAGTTATCCATGACTGGATGCCATGATCTTAGCTTTTAGAATATTAAGTTTTAAGTCTGCTTTAAACCTTGGATAGAGGTGGGGAAAGAAAGCCATGTCTTATACCGGGAAATAATAAAACCTCACAAATCCAATGTAAATGATTATAAGTGCCTCTACTGCTGGCTATGGTCTTAGGAAAACAAAATGCCCTAGAGGTGTCATCTATAATGAGGTGATGTCAGCAATTTTTAAAAGTAAACAAACCTCACTATTAAAATAGATGTCAATGTAGATAGGTATAGATATGGATGTAGATACAGATCTACATATGGATATAGGTACAGATCTAGAAATATATAGAGATTTCCAGATATAGAAGAATCAGCAGGGAGTAACAGGCAAGCAACATAAGCCTAAGCGATGATTAATCTGTTTTCAGTTTGGCTCTGTGCTGTTTGTCATTAACATCTGCTTCCAGACTGCATAGGTAAAGGCAATTTAATAACATTGCTGCCAAGGTCTTACCTGCTTTCTTTTCTCAGTAGCAGTTATTCTGATTTCTAGGCCTAGAGGCAAAAGAGAAACTGGCACCTGTTTCTAAATCTCTATTGAGGTTTCAAATGGAAAATAATAGCCTAATTTAATGAAAGGATTTTCCTCCCATCCTGGAGTGACTGGGAAGAATGCAAGCCATTCATTGGTGTGTTCAAGTTTTTGTGCAACAGGATAGATGACGGATAAAAGTTCAGGTGCTCTGCAATTAGTGCTGTGCAAGTGCTTCTGGCAGGCATCCAGTGCCTAAAGACACAGCACTGCTACGGTCTGCCAAACTGTGTCCTTAGGAAACCTCATTTTCCAGCCCTTCAAGAGTCTGAATTGTAATTGTGCTCTGAAACAAAGTGAAAGAATAATCTGCAACCTCACAGTGTACATTTCCAGAGGGGTTCCTCTCTGGGTATGTCAAGAAGCCCTGGGATTAGTTTCCGAGTGGTCTTTGGCCAACCATTCTAATTCAGAGTCTTTCCTGGTGGCACACGCATCGCTCATAGGTGTATGTCCTTTATTTAGTAGTAAAGATCACAGACAATTTATATTTTCATAAAACGTATAGCCTTGTAAAACATAAAATAAATGAGTAAACATGCAAATCTATTACTACAAAACTTGATAATTTATCTATGAAGAAATAAAGGATGCATGACAAAGAGTAAATAGGCAAAGGCAGGAAACCAGTTAAGCAGTTAGATAAGGAGAGACATCTGTGAAGAGACCTCCCCGCCCCTAGAAAAAATAATAGTGTTCTTTAATATGCCAATGCCCTGGCTCCCTGCTATGGCCATAGGAAAGCTTAAAGTCAGTTCTAAGGAGATTTGGGATAATACAGCTTTGGGTCTATAATTGTCTGTGAATACTCTATTATATTTGATCCTCATAGAAAGCCTGTGAGATCATCAAAGTGTTAGGGGAAGCACACTGATTGAGACCCCACCCTAGCCAGGCACCATAGTAACAATCTGCATGAGTTGTTTTATGACAGGAGATCTTGATAAGGAATACGGAACTAATAAGCCACCCCCAACCAGAAGAGTTGGGGAAACGTCGAAAGGAGACACCGCGTGTCCGTCCACTTCCCGGAATCCCTCTCTCTAGCATCCATCTTGGCTGAGCAATGCGTGTGTCACCAGGAAAGACTCTGAATTAGAATGGTTGGCCAAAGACCACTCACCCATCACCATAAAACCCGAGACTGCGAGCCACGCAGCAGAGCAGTTCTCCTGGGTTCCCTTACCCTACTGCTCTCCACCTGGGTGCCCTTTCCCAATAAAATCTCTTGCTTCGTCAGCAGATGTGTCTCCTCGGACAATTCATTTCCGAGTGTTAGACAAGAGCCCAGTTTCAGGCCCTGGAAGGGGTCCGCTTTCCTGCAACAAAAGAAAATATCATCCTCATTTGCAGAAGAGGAAAACTGTGGTAACACAGTTCAACTTGAGAAAGGCTTTTCAGATGACAAGGGGAATTCAACAGAGACCCAAAGTAGAAGGAAATTTAGTCTATCTTAGAAACATATTCCAACTGAAGAAATGGTAATCTTAATCGAGTAGAATGCTTTCTGCCTAAGGCATTATCACTGACGTTTATAATTCCTTTCCCTTTATCTGGTCATGTGATAGCACTTACCAACACTCTAATTTTAGCAACTGCCCTGATTTTGATATAGTTCTTAACCTTGTATTACAAGAGAATATTGTACTAGGTTTCCCAAATGATTAATACTTGGTCCTGTCTCTTATAGAGTATACAAACTAACGGGTGAAAGATACAATCATTATATATAACACAAAATTAAATAAGTACTAAGTAAAATATTTGTTTATAAATGTTTAATATTTGTAAAATATTTACTAAATATTTAATAAATATCTACTATTTAACAAATATTTAATAAATATCTGCTATATAAACTAGGGCTTTCCAGATGGCACTGGTGTAAAGAACACACCTGCCAACACGGGAGATGTAAGAAAAGCAGGTTTGATTCCTGTGTTGGTAAATGCCCTGGAGGAGGTCATGGCAACCCACTCCAGTATTCTTGCCTGGAGAACCTCATGGACAGAGGAGCTTGGCAGGCTATGGTTTATAGGGTCACAAAAAGTTGGACATGACTGAAGTGACTTAGCACACATGTACACATGTATGCATGCATATGAGCCAAGATTTTGTGATGGGTGAACCTAGTAGAACACTTTTAACAGGTAATATCTGAACTATGCTTTTAAAAGGAGATTGATTGGTGGAAAATTAGGAGAATGAGATTCTATGCAGAGGGCAGAACACAGAATTACAGAACACAAAAATTACAGTGATAAAAGCATACAATACGCAGGAAAAATGTAAATATGGATTTGTACAAGTTTTGTAAAATGATGTCGAAAAAGAAAATGTAAAGTTAGATCAGAGAAACATCCTTACTGACTTGGTAAGTGCTTAACACTTTACTTGAAGGCAAGGGGAAGTGATTGTAAGTTTTAAGAGTGGGGAAAAAAAAAAAAAAACTTCAATCCATGAATGAGGAAGAAACATACTTGAATTGCAAAAGGACATATATAAAGAATCTAATACCTCATTTTTCTCTTTGGTTTTATAATTCTTTAGTGTTATACATATCAATATATACCGTATATATCCTTAAAATTATAATGTGCTTAAGTCTAGGAAATAGATGCATGTAAGTCTCTTCGAAAATTTTAACCTTGCCAAGAACCAGCTCTGTTGATTTTCACATGGTCCTGATTTCCTTTCTAAAGGAAGCAGGCAGAATGATTTGGAGGTCTTAACCTCATCTTAAGCCTCCCCCGATAGCCCAGTGGCAAAGAATTCACCTTCAATGCAGGAGACATGGGTTTCATCTCTGGGTCAGGAAGATCCTTTGGAGGAGGGCATGGCAACCCACTCCAGTATTCTTGCCAGAAAAATCCCATGGAGAGAGTAGCCTGGTGGGTCCATGGGGTCGCAAAGAGTCAGACATGACTGACTGCACACACGTACCTCATCTTAAGAGCATGTGACTCATTTTACCTGGGCAAGCAGTGTAATTTTTCCATACTTCGTGTAGTGCCTAGCATATAGGGTTAATATTTAGTAAATAAGTGAACAAATAATTGTGTTAGATCACAGTTTTAGTGTAACCATGTTTGCAACTTTGATATCCCCAATTATTTTATACATATGGGTTTTCTTATATTTTCATGGGCATCTGTTTATAAATAGGATACCTTTTCACCAGATTATAGTCTGTAAATAATGCATTCATTGAATACAATCCATCTGAAAACAGGATAAACTGAGAAAGAGTTCAATGTGCCTTTCCTACCAATTTTGCTAAAGACAGATAGATAGATGATATATGCAGACATATACATATATACATATACACAGATATACACATGCATATATATATATATATACACACACACACACATAATTTCACCATTAAGTTCAGTTTGTTTAATTAGGAATATTAAGAACTACTTTAACACAGGTTAAGCTAAAACTTACTTTCATTTTGTGTAAGCTTTTGCAGATAAAAGTATAGCATAATAAAAGCAAATAAAAGTATAGCATATTTACATATAAGCAGAATATAACACATTTTTTTAATTTATTTTAATTGGAGGCTAATTACTTTACAGTATTGTATTGGTTCTGCCACACATCAGCATGAATCTGTCACAGGCATACACATGTTCCCCATTCTGAACTCCTCTCCCACCTCCCTCCCCGTACCATCCCTCCAAGTCATCCCAGTGCACCAGCCCCAAGCATGCTGTAGCAAACCTGGACTGGCGATTCATTTCTTATATGATATTATACATGTATAACACATATTTAAACAGCAACATAAAGTCATCTTGTCACGGGAATCAAGTTTGTGCTTATTGAAACTTTAATTATCAAAATAACTGGAAATCACTTTCATGAGTGAGGTTATTTTTTCTTTTTTATGTGATGATTAACTCTCCCTAAAAACATGTCATCACATTGTACTTCCAAATAACCTCCAAAACTAAGAAAATCACCACTAATATGGAAAAGGGATATACATGACATAGAATCTTGCCAAACAAGAATATTGGGATGGGAAATGTTTGTTTTCAAAGAATGTTTATGACAACCATTGGCAACTCTGAAAGGGAAGAAATAGAAAAAGGTTAACTACCGCATGGTTTTATTAGAAGGTTGCAGACTTGGAAACTATCATTTTCAGCATGGAGCAGAATTCTTGCCAGCTGTTTTCTTGACAACATAGTGGGTGAACATTCATTTTAAAGTATTGTTTTGGGTGTGATTTTTTTTTAAGTCATTCAATTACCAGTTTGTAAGTTTAATATGCTTATGGAACGCAGATATATGTTTTTCCTGTACTCTCCTGGAAGTACATAACCTAGAGCAACAAACAGAATATCAGACTGGGCTATTTTTTAAATTATTTTATTTAATTTTAATAGGAGGCTAATTACTTTACAATATTGTAGTGGCTTTTGCCACACATTGACATGAATCACCCATGGGTGTAAATGTATCCCCCCATCTTGAACCACTCCCCCCAACTCCCTCCCCTTCCCTTCCCTCAGGGTTGTCCCAGTGCACCAGCTTTGAGTGTCCTGTTTCATGCACTGAACTTGGACTGGTCATCTATTTCACATATGGTAATATACATGCTTCAATGCTATTCTCTCAAATCATCCCACCCTCGCCTTCTCCCACAGAGTCCAAAAATCTATTCTTTATATCTGTGTCACTTTTGTTGTCTTGCATATAGGGTCATCATTACCATCTTTCTAAATTCCATATATATGCATTAATACACTGTATTGGTGTTTTTCTTTCTGACTTACTTCACTCTGTATAATAGCCTCCAGTTTCATCCACCTCATTAGAACTGATTCAAATGCATTCTTTTTAGTAGCTGAGTAATATTGCACTATGTTTATGTACCACAGGTTTTAATCATCAAGACTAACTAAATGAAAATCAAATTCTACTTTGATTCAAAGAGGTTTAGTGAAGTATTTAGCATCTAACACTGGTAGAATACTTCAGCATGATCATTTAGGTATATTGAGCAATGAGTATCAATTTATATTTGAAGCAACATATTGTTTTACAGTATTCTACATTGATTACAAAAATACCCATCTCTTTGTCCATGACACCTTCTATAGGTTACATAAATTGATATGTTTTAAGTTACTCAACTTTAGGATGTTTTATTACAAAGGAAAGTTTAATGGATACATATAACCAAAAATCTATTGATTTTTATATATTAAAATTCAAGATACTCATATTTTATCCATTTAGTGATAATTGTTCTATAAACTGCAAAAGACTATACAAATGGTCATAACACTGTAAAACAATCCTTCAATTAAAATAAATATTTTTCTCAAAAAAATTATACAAATATTATTCTAACACAGATTAAACTTCATGGATCCATGACAATTTAAAAATATACCCTCCCCCTCCATTCCACATCGTTAAAGAGGCTATGTACTACAGGAATGAAAATCTTGACAGTCTGTATTTGAAATGTCCACAATTTTAGATGTAACATAGCTATGCAAATTTCAATAGAGATTTAAGCCATTAAAATATTATTATGCCCTTTTTGAGAGCTTTTTGAGTAGAAAACTAGAGTAGCAGAGAATTCTGGAAATAGACTTTCATGAATCTTTGATTAGTAGACTGCAAAAGTTACCATTTCAAAAATACAAACAATGTTTGTTTTATTTTGGTTTTCTGTTTATGGAGGAGACCTAAATAAAGTAAAATAACCTGAATGTAGGTACTTCACAATAAGAAATTTAGTGATGTCTCTGATAATTTCATTGGGGAATATATCTCAGCAGAGTATTGACTTTGAAGAATGTATTGTTAGTTGGGGAAAATAATGCTTTTGGAGTATGCATTTTGATAAATTTGTATACATACAAAACTTATTTGCTCATAAAGATGTATGTGCATACTCCTCTAAGTGGTACTTTACAGGACATTCATAGCTGATATGGGGAAGACTGTGTGTGTGCTAAGTCGCTTTCAGTTCAGTTCAGTTCAGTCCCTCAGTGGTGTCTGACTCTTTGCGACCCCATGAATCGCAGCACGCGACGCCTCCCTGTCCATCACCAACTCCCAGAGTTCACTCAGATTCATATCCATTAAGTCAGTGATGCCATCCAGCCATCTCATCCTCTGTCGTCCCCTTCTCCTCCTGCCCTCAATCCCTCCCAGCATCAGAGTCTTTTCCAATGAGTCAACTCTTCACATGAGGTGCCCAAAGTACTGGAGTTTCAGCTGTAGCATCATTCCTTCCAAAGAAATCCCAGGGCTGATCTCCTTCAGAATGGACTGCTTGGATCTCCTTGCAGTCCAAGGGACTCTCAAGAGTCTTCTCCAACACCACAGTTCAAAAGCATCAATTCTTCAGTGCTCAGCTTTCTTCACTGTCCAACTCTCACATCCATACATGACCACTGGAAAAACCATAGCCTTGACTAGACGACCTTAGTTGGCAAAGTAATGTCTCTGCTTTTGAATATGCTATCTAGGTTGGTCATAACTTTTCTTCCAAGGAGTAAGCGTCTTTTAATTTCATGGCTGCAGTCACCATCTGCAGTGATTTTGGAGTCCCAAAAAATAAAGTCTGACACTGTTTCCACTGTTTTCCCATCTATTTCCCATGAAGTGATGGGACTGGATGCCATGATCTTTGTTTTCTGAATTTAGCCACGTCCAACTCTGTGCAACCCTATGGACTGTAGCCTGCCAGGTTCCTCTGTCCATGGAATCCTCCAGGCAAGAATAATGAAATGAGTTGCCATGCCCTCCTTCAGGGGAGCTTTCTGACCCAGGATTGAACCCATGTCTCTTACATCTTCTGCGTGGGGAGGTGAGTTTTTGACCACTAGTACCAGCAGGGAATGTAGATAGGGAAAACAGTAGGTAGCTAAATGAGAAAGGTAAAATGGAGTTGAACTGAATTAAACAACAGAACATGAGTTGAATTATTGTTATCTTAAATGTAATGTTACCTAAAATGAATAACCTAAATGAACTGATGCAGAACTTCTATTTTGTGTGTATATAGAGGGCAAGGCCATAACATGTGAGCAGAGATAGATTTTCCTTCAAATCAATGGGAATATTATAATTATTATTTTTAACATTACTTGGAAGATATCAGTACAAAGATACAAAATATTTGGGAGAT
The DNA here is from genome assembly GCA_006410615.1 of Neotragus moschatus. NCBI lineage: Eukaryota > Metazoa > Chordata > Mammalia > Artiodactyla > Bovidae > Neotragus > Neotragus moschatus. The sequence continues at coordinate 948,788 of SJYA01000052.1, read as the reverse complement.
GGATTTCTTAGTTCAAAGTAAAAATAGAGCTTTCAAACACAAGTCTTGTGTTTGGGTGGAGCCTAAAATTAAGGTAGTATATACATGGTAAATTAAACACTTTTTGGAGTCAAGAAGGTCAGCTGGTCTTACCAAATGACACTGTCAAGAGAAAAGAGGAAAGTACATTGCTTGAATCCTTAAATATGGGCCTGGTTTTGGTCTTGAGTAGTCTAAGTTGAGATTTGGACCATAAAGCTTGAGAGTTGGACCATAAAGGAGGTTTAGCATTGAAGAATCAGTGCTTTTGAACTGTGGTGTTGGAGAAGACTCTTGAGAGTCCCTTGAACTGCAAGCAGATCCAAACAGTCCATCCTAAAGGAAATTAGTCCTGAATATTCATTGGAAGGATTGATGCTGAAGCTGAAAGGCCAATATTTTGGCCACCTGATGTGAAGAGCTGACTCATTGGAAAAGACCCTGATGCTGGGAAAGATTGAAGTTGGGAGGAGAAGGGGACAGCAGAGGATGAGATAGTTGGATGGCATCACTGACTTAATGGACAGGAGTTTAAACAATTTCCAGGAGTTCGTGATGGACAGGGAAGCCTGGCATGCTGAAGTCCATGGGGTCTCAAAGAGTAGTACACGACTGAGCAACTGACCTNGTTGGGAGGAGAAGGGGACAGCAGAGGATGAGATAGTTGGATGGCATCACTGACTTAATGGACAGGAGTTTAAACAATTTCCAGGAGTTCGTGATGGACAGGGAAGCCTGGCATGCTGAAGTCCATGGGGTCTCAAAGAGTAGTACACGACTGAGCAACTGACCTGAATTGAGTGTAAGTTAATCATTTATTCTATTATAATTTTTAACCAAAGCCACATGTTCTTAATAAGTTGTTTAAGTTCAGTTCCATTCAGTCACTCGGTTGTGTCCGACTCTTTGCCACCCCATGGACTGCAAGCATGTCAGGCCTCCATGTCCATCACCAACTCCCGGAGTTTACCCAAACTCATTCCATTGAGTTGGTGATGCCATCCAACTATCTCGTCCTTTGTCATCCCCTTCTCCTCCTGCTCTCAATCTTTCCCAGCATCAGGGTCTTTTCAAATGAGTCAGCTCTTCACATCAGGTAGCCAAAGTATTGGAATTTCAGCTTTAGTATCAGTCCTTCCAATAAATACTCAGGACTGACCTTCTTTAGGATGGACTGGTTGGATCTCCTTGCAGTCCAAGGGACTTCCAAGAGTCTTCACCAACTCCACAGTTCAAAAGCATCGATTCTTCAGTGCTCAGCTTTCTTTATAGTCCAACTCTCACATCCATACATGACTACTGGAAAAACTGTAGCCTTGACTAGACAGATCTTTCTTGGCAAAATAATGTCTCTGCTTTTTAATATGCTGTCTAGGTTGGTCACAACTTTCCTTCCAAGGAGTAAGCGTCTTTTAATTTCATGGCTGCAAGCACCATCTGCAGTGATTTTGAAGCCCAAATATTAAAGTCTCCCACTGTTTCACTGTTTCCCCACCTATTTGCCATGAAGTGATAGGACCAGATGCCATGATCTTTGTTTTCTGAATGTTGAGCTTTAAGCCAACTTTTTCACTCTCTTCTTTCACTTTCATCAAGAGACTCTTTAGTTCTTCTTCACTTTCTGCAATAAGGGTGGTGTTATCTGCATATCTGAGGTTATTGATATTTCTCCTGGCAATCTTGATTCCAGCTTGTGCTTCATCCAGCCCAGCATTTCTCGTGACGTACTTTGCATATAAGTTAAATAAGTAGGGTGACAATATACAGCCTTGATTTACTCCTTTTCCTATTTGAAACCAGTCCGTTGTTCCATGTCCAGTTCTAACTATTGCTTCCTGACCTGCATACAGACTTCTCAGGAGGCATNCAATCTTGATTCCAGCTTGTGCTTCATCCAGCCCAGCATTTCTCGTGACGTACTTTGCATATAAGTTAAATAAGTAGGGTGACAATATACAGCCTTGATTTACTCCTTTTCCTATTTGAAACCAGTCCGTTGTTCCATGTCCAGTTCTAACTATTGCTTCCTGACCTGCATACAGACTTCTCAGGAGGCATGTCAGGTGGTCTGGTATTCCCATCTCTTTCAGAATTTTCCACAATTTGTTGTGATCCACACAATCAAAGGATTTGGCGTAGTCAATAAAGCAGAAAGAGATGTTTTTCTGGAACTCTCTAGCTTTTTTGATGATCCAGCGGATGTTAGCAATTTGATCTCTGGTTCTAAAACCAGCTTGAACATCTGGAAGTTCATGGTTCACATATTGTTGCAGTCTATTCTCTGCTTTCACTGTCAGAAACCAAGAGTTGGGTCTCTTCTTTAGATGAACTACAAAGTGCATTGATATGTGAATGAGCAATTTCCAGCATTTTAGAGTAGGGTTGAGGCATGGTACAATGTCCAGTGGATGACTTAGGTTATGAGAATCTGCCAAGAAAACTTTGTGGAATAGACAAGCATTCTAAAATGTTCACAGAATGTTTATGTCTATAAACAATATGAAATGTTTATCATAAATACACAGAAAGTAGAACTTAGGAAATAACTGGAATTCCTTGTGGAAAATGACCTAGAAGCATAGTGAATTCTTGCTAAAAGAATTATTTTAATAACACATAAAGTGTGAATTTACAAAATGATTGTTTCAATGTATATTAATTTAACTTGCAAAACTAGATCAACTTTCAAGTTAAAACTATATTTTGCTTTATGTCAATAGTAAAAATAAATAAAACAAATAAATAAGACAAAAGGCCCACCTGTAAATTTCCAATTATCATGAATAACATACTCCAAAGCCCAAATGTGTTAAAATATATTTGATCAAATAATTCAGGGCTAAATCCTTCCAGTTTTGTCCATAAAACCTCTTTAATCCTCCGAAAACCCAAGTTGACTTAGAATCCTAGAGCCTAAGCCTGAACTCCTTTTTTTCTAATTTGTTTTTTTAACTTTTTATTTTATATTAGAGTATAGGCAGTTAGCTCAGCTATTAAAGAATCTGCCTGCCTACAATGAAGGAGAACCTGGTTTGATTCTTGGGTAGGGCAGATCCACTGGAGAAGAGATTGGTTACACACTCCAGTATTCTTGGGCTTCTCTGGTGGCTCAGATGGTAAGAATATGCCTGCAATGAGGGGGACCTGGGTTCTGTCCTAGGGTTGGGAAGATCCCTTGGAAAAGAGAACAGCTACCCACTCCTGTATTCTGGTCTGGAGAATTCCATGGACAGAGGAGCCTAGCAAGCTACAGTCCATGGGGTAGCAAAGAGTTGAACATGACTGAGTGACTTTCACTTTCACTTCAAATAGCTGATTAAAAATATTGTGATAGTTTCAGGTGGACAACAAAGGGATTCAGTCATACGTATACACGCATCCATTCTCCCCCAAACTCCCCTCCCATCCAAGCTGCCACATAACATTGAACAGAGTTCCCTGTGCTATACAGTAGGTCCCTGTTGGTAATCCATTTTAAATATTGCTATTGCTGTCACTTCAGTCATGTCCAACTCTTTGCAACCTCATAGACGGGAGCCCACCAGGCTCCCCTGTCCCTGGGATTCTCCAGGCAAGAACACTGGAGTGGGTTGCCATTTCCTTCTCCAATGCATGAAAGTGAAAAGTGAAAGTGAAGTCCCTCAGTCATGTCTGACTCTTAGCAACCCATGGACTGCAGCCTACCAGGCTCCTCTGTCCATGGGATTTTCCAGGCAAGAACACTGGAGTGGGGTGGTATGAATATGTTGATCCCAAAGTCTCTAACTATTCCTTCCCTTCTTCCTTCCCCACTGGCAACTATTAATTCATTCTCTAAGTCTGTGAGTCTGTATCTGTTTTTTAAATAAGTTCATTTGTATCATTTCTTTGGTACATACATTCAATGGAATATCATTGCTGTTGTCGCTTAATCACTAAATGGTGTTGATCTCTTTCCAACCCCATGGACTAGACTATGTAAGCTGCCAGACTTCTCTGTCCCTGGGATTTCCTAGGAAAATACTAGAGTGGATTGCCATTTATTTCTTGAGGTGATCTTCCCAATCCAAAGACTGAACCATCATCATGTGAATTCCTTACCATTGAGCCACCAGTGAAGTTGTATGATGGAATATTACTCAGCCATTAAAAATAATGAAGTAATGCCATTTGCAGCTTCATGGATGGACCTAGAGACTGTCATAATGAGTAAAGTGAGACAGAGGAGAAATATCGTATGATATTACATGCAAAGCCTGGTGGTGGTGGATGGCGGTTTAGTCGCCAAGTCGTGTCCAACTCTTGTGACCCCATGGACAGAGGAGCCTTGCAGGCTACAGTCCATGGGATTCCCCAAGCAAGAATACTGGAGTGGGTGCCATTTCCTTCTCCAGGGGATCTTCCCAACCCAGGAATTGAACTCAGGTATCCTCCATTGTAGACAGATTCTTTACCAACTGAGCTACCAGGGAAGCCCATGTAAAGCCTAAATTTCTTTAAATCTAGAACCTTTAGTCTTCCAGTTACTCTAACCCTAAACTCTCAACTGCTTTGGAACACCAGATCTCTTTTCACTCAGATCCTAAGATGTGAGATAGAACTTCTAACATACTTTTAATAACAAAGAGGATTATTCTACCAAAAAGATAGAGTGCCCCAAATAAATCACATAGCACTAGCATGCACTGAAATTGACAAGGGCATTTTATCAGAACTAGCCTTTCCTTAGGGCTTGATTTGTGTGGAAAATGGAGATTGTCTAGAGCTGGAAAGCAGTGTTTAGTGACAGAAACTCCATTTCCTTCCTATTTGAGTAAGACTGGTTAACCTGGTTCTGAGAAATGTATCTTTTTGTTGTTGTTGTTTAAGTCTCAACTGTAATCCAAATATACTATTAACCTAAGCATGACCTCATTGCTAATTGTTTATGCCTGCCTTTAGGGGCTATGATTTTTAAGGAACAATTTGTGATCTTTTGATATGTTAATTTAATATGTTTTACAATTTCCTTTTGTTAATGGTGCCCTTTTGTACTTTAGAGTGCTAATTATTGAAATGGTGTTTTATTTAAGAGGATATTTTCAGAGGAAAAACACCTTAGCTGACTATTTCAAGCCTGTGCAGTTCTTTATTACTTTTCTATAGGTCACCATTCCTTCCATCACAGAAGTAAACAGCAACTTGGATAAAACCCAAGGGCATCACTTCATATTAACTTATTCTTGCTCACAATTATGATCATGCTGTAAAGAAAAATAAAATAATGTTAAGGGTGGATAGCTTTAAAATACAGTGATATTAGAGGCAGAGTACAGTTTGGATCATAATCTAAGAATTCTTATACCTACTCTGTATTTTGAGTCTAACAAGAAATTTAACACTGATTAAGCTATTCACCCTTATGGCAGAAAGTGAAGAGGAACTAAAAAGCCTCTTGATGAAAGTGAAAGAGGAGAGTGAAAAGGTTGGCTTAAAGTTCAACATTCAGAAAACTAAGACCATGGCATCTGGTCCCATCACTTCATGGGAAATAGATGGGAAACAGTGGAAACAGTGTCAGACTTTATTTTGGGGGGCTCCAAAATCACTGCAGATGGTGACTGTAGCCATGAAATTAAAAAACGCTTACTCCTTGGAAGAAAATTATGACCAATCTAGGTAGCATATTGAAAAGCAGAGATATTACTTTGCCAACTAAGGTCCATCTAGTGATTTTTCCAGTGGTCATGTATGGATGTGAGAGTTGGACTGTGAAGAAAGCTGAGCACCAAAGAATTGATGCTTTTGAATTGTGGTGTTAGAGAATACTCTTGAGAGTCTCTTGGACTGCAAGGAGATCCAATCAGTCCATTCTAAAGGAGATCAGTTCTGGGTGTTCTTTGGAAGGACTGATGCTAAAGCTGAAACTCCAATATTTTGGCCATCTCATGCGAAGAGTTGATTCATTGGAAAAGACTCTGATGCTGGGAGGGATTAGGGGCAGGCAGAGAAGGGAATGACAGAGGATGAGATGGCTGGATGGCATCACCAACTCAAAGGACCTGAGTATGAGTGAACTCCAGTAGTTGGTGATGGACAGGGAGGCCTGGCGTGCTGCAGTTCATGGGGTCGCAAAGAGTCGTACATGACTGAGGGACTGAACTGAACTGAACTGAAGCTATGTGAGGGCTTCCCTGGTGGTTCAGCTGGTAAATAATCAGACTGCAATGTGGGAGATCTGGGCTCAACCCCTCGATTAGGAAAATACCCTGAAGAAGACAACAACTAACCCACTCCAGTATTCTGGCTTGGAGAATTCCATGGACTGTATGGGATGGACTGTATTCCATGGGATTGCAAAGAGTAGGACATGACTTTCATTTTCAAGTCATGCAGTAACTGTTTTGCTGTCATCTTGGTAAAATTAACAGGTTCTACTAAGACCATAATCACTCTGCTTCTAAAGTACTACTTTTTATGGCTTAAACTGCTAGCTTCTCAACTTCTAAGCAATAAACTCCTCTGACTTCTGAAAGGATTAGTAGAATTTCCAACAGTATGTACATCTCATTTATGGAAGTTTAGATAAAAGAAAGAATGGTAGATTTAGAGATGTGACTATTTTTTTCCAACTTCAGGGAATGGAGTCAGCAGACAGTGCCCAGATGACAGTTCATTCCAGGTGCCCAAACCAGGTTCTAGAATCTGTGTCTATCCCAGCTATAAAGAGTCATCTGAATTGATGTCAAATCCTTTTTAAAGCAGCCTACATCCAGCAACTGCCTTATCGGGAGGTGGTGGCCCAACATGATACACTCTGATGGGTTATACACCCTCCAAGAACTTTTCAGTGGATAGCCTATAACTTTGTTAGTCTTGCCTCAAAGTCTTATCTTCCTCTTTTCCATTCCAGTCCATTCTTCTACTCTTTTTTTTTTTTCCCTAATAAATATGTGTACAACAAATTCCATCCTATCATCTGCTTCCAAAGAACTTAAAATGGGACTAGCCTCTGTACCAGAAATGGTAAGTTGTTCTCCTAGGACAATATCCTATGTCTTCAGAAATCCGTGTCACTTCCAGACCTCAGTTTCAGAACTCAACAGGAATAAAGTTCAAAGTGCCTACTTTCATTATAAATGTTCAGAATATAATTTAGTATTGGATTACCTTCTTAAATGGAAATCAATTTGCAGGATTCACCTATGTTAGTGAGATAAGGAGGGACCCTAATTTAATGCAGACTCCCCAATGCTTCTCTAAATATTAAAATTCTGAAAATTAGAATAGGTTCTAGGCCTTGAAGAAAACATTAGGTGAAGCAGTTTACTAGGATAAGTACTTTTTCATGCTCTGCATACTAGAACTAGTCCAATCCTAAAACCAAAGACGGGATCCCAACTATTTTGACAGAAGTGAGTGAAGTGTGATTTTTTCTTTTGAAGCACTAAGTTGACCTATTAATATGAAAATCTTGAATTATGTGAAAATTCTGAAATATCTTGCCTTGATTACAGAACATTCGGCACATATCTTAAGTAGGCATGGGTTTGTGTTTTTACAGAGACATTGCATGCTTACATATTCCCAAAATCTAGAACAATAACAATTCATCTGGCTATGGCTGCTATTCTAAATAAAAATAATTTAAAGGTTAAAAATACAACAAACAAAAACCCTCACCAGAGAGTCCCTGCTCTTGGCGTAACAACAAACAATGGAATCAGAGCTTCAGCTTCAACTCTAAACCAGAAGCAATCTTGCTGGTTTAAGGTCCCTGATGTTTGGTTAATGACCCAGGAATCTTACCCATATCTCCTAAGAAATTCCTTTCCTTGCACTGTTTAACAACTGAAAAAGAAATTACCTGAGAAAATGAGTTTATTACTACTTCAAACTCTCAATCTAAAATTTAATTTTAATAACATTTAATGTCACATTAACATTTAATGTTAATTTAATATTGTTTGATATGGCCACCTTCCATGATATTCTTCTAGTAAATCTTGATATTTTTCAAATTAGTCACAATTTTAACATAACAGAAAGTGAAATTATGCTAAAATACACTAGGGCCAAGTAATTGAATGCCATATTTCATATGTGATGACGCTCCAGCTTTTATGTAGATATTTTCCTTTTCTCTCCTATTTTTGCCCCATATTTCTATTCAAATCAACTCAAACAAAGATCTTGAAAGTAATTGACTTTTCTGGTTTCATGGATATATCCCAACATTTCTAAAAACAATTGCTCTGGAACCTCTGAAATTCACCAAGAAGTTGCATTATTAGTCTACTAATATTTTGTTTTGAAATATCATCACTTGAAGCAATGAAGCCTATACCTCCTTGTGTGTTAGACTTTAGCATTCTGTTCTTATTCCATGTGCCTTGATGGGGGAAAAGGGGGGGAAATGCACATGTATTTGAGGAAACTGAAGCCCAGTAAAGATTAATGTCATATTCAAGATATATATTTATTAACATATATATTTATGTAAATTTATGCTTATGAATGTGATGACAAACCAAAAATGGCTCCCTCCAGCAGTGGACAAACACTGGCTAAGTCTATACATTCATATCATGCACTTATTGAATACCTATTGTATGTCAGGCAGTGGACTGATAGAAAGTTCCATAATTAGTTCTATAGTCTTGATTCTGCCACTGATTCACTAAAATGTCTTTAACAGGACCTTAACCTTCACTGGGTTTTAGTTTCCTCAACTATGAAAGAAGAGACCTGGGCAAGACAATCAACTCCAGCATCTGATGGACCTGTGCCTCTCCTAGGAAACAAAAGCACAGCTAACATAGCTGATGTTCTAGCCTGAAAAGCAGATTGAACTCATATAAAATGAAAAACAATAATGTATTATATATGATATATTAAATCTGGATGATAGAGTATGAGAATACTGAGGGCCTGAAATGTGAGGAAAAGTTATATAGAAATTATTAGTGATATTTCAATAGATGTGATAAACAGAAAAGCTTTCCCATCAGGGCACATGGGATGAGAATAGGATAACACTAAAAGCTGGTGCACAGGCAGTTTTAGGCTTCATTGTCTCAAGGGATGAAACTTTAAAAATACTAACAGACTGATAATGAAACTTCTTGGTGAATTTCAGAGGTTCCAGAGTAATCATATCAAGAATGCTGATATATATCTTTGAAACAAGAAAAGATGAATTACTTTTCAAAAGTTTTATTTGAAATGACTAGAATAAAAATATAGGGCAAAGGTAGGAAAGGAAAAGTTAGATATTTTATGGGGTCTTGCTCATTTTCCTTAAACAGACCTTTGAGTCAAATGCAAAAAAAAAAAAAAAAAAAAGGCACCCAGCATCATTTCCAAATCACTATATTTTTGCTGAAAATGTCAGGTCTGCAGGACCAAACCATATATATGCAAATTTGACTTATGTCCTTTTTGCATTGTCATGTGAGCAGGAGCAACTTGCATACCTGATAGGCAATAAAGATAATTATTCCAGGGCTAGTCAGAGCTGACAAGATGACAGCCCCACCTGGGAGCTTACTGTGGAGAAAGAACATCAGAGTTCTACAGTCTATTCAAGAGATAGAGCAAGGCAGCCTTAAGGCTTGAAGGTCCATTAGGTTGAAATATGTGAAACTGCTTGATTTCTACCACTGAGTAACTTCGGAGGCCAGGCAGAGGTTAAGCATCAACTTCTTGTTGCAGAGTAATACATCTGCCCTGGGACACAAGGCAGGCTATCACCTGTAAAATCTGTACCAGATCCCGTAAAAAGAAGCCTACTGTTTAGAAAGCACTCTTTCCAGAAATGTACTCTGCCATATGGACTAAAACACACTTAGGGGACCATTTTCATCAGCAAGCAACTAGGGAAGGCTTAGTGTCCATCTTTGTGCTTTATCCAATCTCTCCCCAAGAATCATTTGCGAGTGAGTGACTGATATGTACAAGATCTGTCTATTTTTGTATTCTCACCCAAGTTCTCAGAAGAAATGGAGTAGCCATCATGGTCAACAGAAGAGTCTGAAACACAGTACTTGGATGCAATCTCAAAAATGACAGAATGATCTTGTTCGTCTCCAAGGCAAACTATTCAATATCACGGTAATCCAAGTCTATGCCCCAACCAGTAACACTTGAGAAGTTGAAGTTGAACAGTTCTATGAAGACCTACAAGACCTTTTGGAACTACCATCCAAAAAATATGTCCTTTTCGTTATAGGGGACTGGAATGCAAAAGTAGGAAATCAAGAAACACCTGGAGTAANAAAGTGCTATTTCTATTGAATTTTCTGTTACACTTTGATTAAAAACCAAATATAAACTCAATATAATCAGGAAAAAAATCTGAAGCTTTTTCTCCCTGGGTATACTATTAGCTGAGACTTTAGAAGGAGAGTACATTAAGACAAAAAAAAAAAAAAGAAGTAATATGATAAAATATCAATATATCCGTGTACTAGTTGTTCTCAAACATCAAAATGCACTGTAATCACCCAAGAGATAACTAATTCAATAGCTCAAGGAAAACACTGCCCAGGAATCTATATTTTAACAATTATCCCACGAATTCAGCAATCATCTCATATATTTAGCAACCTTAATATAAGAAGTCTCCAAAGCATATTCTGAGCTCTAATGTATATCCAAAAGTGAAAAATAGTTTAGGAAATTGCAGTAAAAAGCACAATGGTGCTTATTTCAAAGTGGTAAAATTATGGATAATTGGTATTAAGTGTAGCCCTTGTACTAGAAATATTCTTTTATATATTTTTGAATTGTCTTCTATGGTCATCTGTGATTTTAAAATTTAAAAATCAAATAAAGTAAAATGTTAAAAAATTAAAGACTTTTATTCAACACATAGACTTTTGTGGTGGGAACATAGAGTGAGTACCTTAAAATAAATAGAAAATTAAGTATTTTTAAAATATGTGTCAATAGCAATTATGTATTATTCCTTTCTGCATCATAAATTTTTGTTTAGTGTAGAACACTATTAAATATTTGAAGAAGATAGAGGAGCACGAATGTATGGCTGATTGAGGAAAAAACATTTTGATGGATAAATGGAGGAATTAATGGACAGAGAAGAATGTGCAATAGATGGAGAAAAGCAACATGTTAATGAATAGAGGAGAGACCAATAGAAAGTCATAGGGTGCTTGAGGTATGACTATTTGTGTGTATGATTCTGAAAGAAGGATAGTACTTTGATATATATATATGTGTATGTATATGTATATACACATATATATGCGTATGTAAATTTATATTTAGGAGAAGGCAGTGGCACCCCACTCCAGTACTCTTGCCTGGAAACTCCCATGGACAGAGGAGCCTGATGGGCTGCAGTCCATTGGGTCGCTAAGGTTCGTGCACGACTGAGCGACTTTCACTTTCACTTTTCACTCTCATGCATTGGAGAAGGAAATGGCAACCCACTCCAGTGTTCTTGCCTGAAGAATCCCAGGGATGGGAGAGCCTAATAGGCTGCCATCTACGGGGTCACACAGAGTTGGACACAACTGAAGCAACTTAGCAGCATATACATTCTAGTTTTTTCTTTTTTTATTAATTGGAGGATATTTGCTTTACAATGTTGTGTTGGTTTTTGTCATACATCAACATGAAAGGTATACATATGTCCCCTCCCTCTTAAACCTCTTTCCCACCCCCTACCCCTTACCACCCCCTCTAGGCTGTCACAGAGCACCAGGTTGATCTCACTGTGTCACACAGCAACTTCCCATTAGCTATTTATTTTACATAGGATAATGTATATGTTTTAATGCTACTCTCTCAATTTGTCCCACCTTCTTCTTACCCGTTGTGTCCACAAATCTGTTCTCCATGTCTGTGTCTCTATTTTTGTCCTACAAATAGGTTCATCAGTACCATTTTTCTAAATTATATATATATATGCATTAAAGTACAATATTTATCTTTCTCTTTTTGACTTACTTCATTCTGAATAACAGGCTCTATTTCCATCCACTTCACTAAAACTGACTTAAATCTGTTCTTTTTTTATGGCTGAGTAATATTCTACTGTGGGCTTCCCTGGTGGTTCAGATGGTAAAGAATCCACCTGCAATACGGGAGACTAGGGTTTGACCCCTGAGTCAGGAAGATTCCCCTGGAGGAGGAAATGGCTACCCACCTCAGTATTCTTGCCTAGAGAATCCCATGAACAAAGAAGTCTGGTGGGCTATAGTCTATGAAGTCACAAAGAGTAGGACACGACTGAGCGACTAAGCGCAAACGCACAATGTTCTAGTGCATATATGTACCACAATTTCTTTATTCATTTATTTGTCAGTGTAAAATTAGGTTGCTTCCATGTCCTGGCTATTGTAAATCGTGCTCAATGATCATTAGAGTACATGTATATTTTAGAATTGTGGTTTTCTCAGGTTATATCCCCAGTAGTGGGATTGCTGGGTCATATAGTAGTTTTATTCTTAGTTTTTAAAGAAATCTCCCCACTGTTTTCCACAGTGGCATATCAATTTACATTCCCACCAAAAGCACAAGAGGCTTCCCTTTTTTGTTGATCCTTTCCAGTGTTTGTTGTTTATAGATTTTTTTTTTATGACCATCATCTGACCAGTGTGAGATGATACTTCATTGTAGTTTTACACTGTAGCTAGAAGACTTGGTGTTCAGAGACTACATGACTTATGAAGCAGTCACAAAAAGAAAATTCATCAGAGAAAGATCTAGGAGTTGATCTGGCTTCACTTAGTATAAAAGTCTAAGATGGAAGAGAAGTGACTATATGCAGAGAAGGAGAACACTCACAATCAATATGCCTGAGGGATGAATTTTCCACTGTGGCACTCTAGTGGTGGTTTAGTTGCTAAGTCATGTCCGACTCTTGTGACCCCATGGTCTGTAGTCCGTCAGGCTTCTCTATCTAGGGGATTTTCCAGGCAAGATTACTGGAGTGGGTTGCCATTGCCATCTCCAGAGGATCTTCCCAACCCAGGGATCAAACCCAGGTCTCCTGCATTGCAAGCAGATTCTTTACCAACTGAGCTTTCAAGAAAGCCCTAGTAATATTCAAGTGGAATATAACTTTCTGATTTTACTTATATTCTGGTTAAGATTCATTGTCTTATTCTTACTTAATATTCATCAACCATTAAGAAAGTTGCTATAATAATAAACAATTTTCTATAATGTTGGGCTCTACCATTCAACTGAGTCTATGAACTTGAGAGGAAAAATTATGCTTTTGCAACATATTTAGACTCATTTCTAAATGAAGGGCTAGAGGATACCACATAACTTTTGCAAATTTTTATGGTGCTCAGCCTCAAGAGTAATCTAAATATGTCATAAGCACTTCAGGTCACTGGAAGCTTACAGACTGATAAGCAATAAAGTAGATCATTCCTCAATCTACTTTGAACTCTTAAATTATATGCTTTTTCCTTCTCTGTGAGATGCGTTGCACTGAAGAATGTAAGATTCAATTTACATATTTCCATGTGAAGTTTCCCATTTAGTCAAGAATAAAGAGGATTTTTCATTCAGTTTGCAATTATCCTAGAAAGTTTAAAAATACTTAGTTACATTCTTACTCAACTTCTGATAACTCTTAGTTCTACCAGGCTGGTGAAGAAAGTGAAGGTAAGGTACAATATCACACAGAAAGGACTCCCTAAACTCCCTGGTTGAACCAATAGATTTGCAGATTAGAAAAAAGTTTCACAAAAATCACAAGTATATCTAAAAAATTTGGAGGATTAAATTGTCAAAGTTGCTTAGTCACAGTGGACTACTGACTGCTTTCCAAATGTATATTTTCTGAACATTTTGATGGTCACGTTTATGCATCAACCTCACTAGGCTACAGAGTGCCCATATTAATCTTTTCTTGGTGTGTCTATGAGGGCATTTCCATATCAGTTTGGTTTTAAATAGGTGGACTGATTAAAGCAGCTTGCCTTTCCTAATGTGGATGAGAATCATCCAATCCACTGATAATCTGAACAGAAAAAGAGCAGAGAAAGGATGAATTCACCCCTATTGCTACTTCTCCTGCACTTGGAATAGGCTATACCATTGACTTCATAGGTTCTCAGGACTTCAGATTTCAACTGAATTACAAGACCAGCTTTCCTCTGTCTCCAGCCTGCAGACAGCAGATTATGAGACGTCTTCCCAGGCCTCATAATTACATGAACCAATTGCAATCCCTTAATCAATCAATTAATCACAACCAGTCTAATGGTCTGTGTCTCTACAGAACCTTGTAGATGGGCATTATCTACCAATACCTCTTCTTATAATTCTCATCTGCACTATTCACCTGGCAAGCCCTGCTCATAATTTAAAGCCCAATTCAACCTTCAACTTTCCACTGAGTGCTGGGTAAAGAAAGCATAGCTATTCCATTCCCCGTGTTCCCATTGTATTGTGTATGTGTTTTATCATCACACTTACAATGTTTACTATACCTATTGGTTTAAAGATCACATCTCCCCCACTACAGCATTTAGAGTGAGAGACAGGAAAAAAGGCAGATCAAAGGTAGGAAGATAATGCCAGGTGCCAGGAGCATCCCAAGATGATGTGACATTTGCCTCAGTTATAAATGTTAAAAAGGCTGAGAGAGCTTACGTTATCTTGTTGAAATAGGCACCAATTAACAAGAGTAAATGTTTACTAAATACTTTGATGATGGTAATACAAATTAAAACATCTCCAACTCTTTCTTTTGCTTTGAACACAAGAAAGAGAAAGGATAAAAAATGCCTTCAGCCAGAAACATTTCTGCATATTTGAAATTATTTAATTCAAAGCATATACCCAGTAGAATAAATCTTGTTAATAAAATAAATGTTTTTGTTGTTCAGCTACTCAGTCATGACTGATTCTTTGCAACCCCATGGACTGAAACACACCAGGCTTCTCTGTCCTCCACTATCTCCTGGGGTTTGCTCAAACTCATGTCCATTGAGTCGGGCACAGCTGAGTGACTGAACTGAACTGAAGGTTTGTTGTATATTTTCTTCCAAGGAACAAGTATTTTTTAATTTCATGGCTGCAGTCACCATCCATAGTGATTATGGACACAGAGAAAATAAATCTTTCACTACTTCTACTTTTCCCCCTTCTTTTTGCCATGAAGTGACAGGACCAGATGCCTTGACCTCAGTGTTTTTAATGTTGAGTTTTAAGCCAGCGTTTTCACTCTCCTCTTTCACCCTCATCAGGAGACTCTTTAGTTCCTCTTCGTTTTCTGCCATTAGAGTGGTATGATGTGCATAAATGAGGTTGTTGAAATTTCTCCTGGCAATCTTGATTCCAGCTTGAGATTCATCCAGCCTTTTGAGATCCATCCATCCTAGCATTTTGCATGATGTATGCTGCGTATAAGTTAAATATACAGAATGACAATAGGCACCACTGTCAAACTCCTTTCCCGATTTTGAACCAGTCAGTTGTTC
This sequence comes from Neotragus moschatus, assembly GCA_006410615.1. Taxonomy (NCBI): domain Eukaryota; kingdom Metazoa; phylum Chordata; class Mammalia; order Artiodactyla; family Bovidae; genus Neotragus; species Neotragus moschatus. The sequence goes on along the minus strand of SJYA01000052.1, from coordinate 933,342 downwards.
CATGTCCGGTTCTAAGTGCTGATTCTTGACCTGAATATAGGGTTTCTCAGGAGATGTGTCCTGGCACCCCTGTCTCTAAGAATCTTCCAGTTTGTTGTGATCCACACAGTCAAAGGCTTTAGCATAGTCAATGAAGCAAAAATAGATGTTTACTTGGAGCCCTCCCTTGCTTTCTCCATGATCCAACAAATGCTGGCAACTTGATCTCTGGTTCCTCTGCCTCTTCGAAATCTAGCTGGTTCATCTGCAAGTTCTCAGTTCACATACTGTTGAAGCCTAGGTTGAAGGATTTGAGAATTACCTTGCTGGCATGTGAAATGAGTGTAATTATTCAGTAGTTTCAACATTCTTTGGAATTGCCTTTCTTTGGGAGTGGGATGAAAACTGACCTTTGCCAGTGCTGTGGCCACTGCTGTGTTTTCCAAATTTACTGACATATTGAAAACAGCATTTCTCTTATGTTTTTAAATATGTCAGCTGGAATTCCATCACCTCACTAGCTTTGTACATTACAATCCTTCCTAAAGCCAATTTTATTTCAACTCCAGGGTATCTGGCTCTATGTGAATGACTACACCATCATAGTTATCCAGACCACTAAGAGCTTTCTTTGTATAGTTCTGTGTATGCTGGCCACATCTTAATCTGTTTTGTTTCTTGTAGGTCCTTACCTTTTCTGTTCTTTATTATGCCCATGGTTGCATGAAATGTTCCCTTGATGAAGAAGGAAACAGACAGAACTGGACTCCATCTTAGACCAGGCTATGAACATTAGGCTACATGCATGGTTACCCTCCCAATGAACTCTGAACTTTGCACCTGGTGTCTATGGAAAGGGCATACCAGTGGAAAACCAGACCTCCCCCGACCCCCACCCCCAATAAAGGAGCCTCAGGACTTGTACGTAGACTCTCCTTCCCCTAAAAGAATATGGTTATTATCTTTGTAACAGAACAAAGTCATAAATCCCATTATGCTTATTGGGGTATGACCACAGGCCTATTGATGAATGTCCAGTGTAACTATCTAGGTTTATGACACATGAATCATGGGTTAACTTTGATCATATCTCTCTTACCTTGTCCAAACTAGTTTCAAGGAATTGGGGGAGGTGGGTTTGAGCATGTACACTTAGGGTATATAAGGTTTTCACAAAAACTGATCGGGGTCCTTGGCTAAGAGGAGACTCTGCCTTGGGCCTGCCAGTGTAATAAACTGCACTGCACTATCTGTATTGTCCTTCTGAGTGAGTTTGTTTCCCAGAACATGTGGCTACAACAATGACATCTCCAATTTTCTTGAAGAGATCTCTAGTCTTTCCCATTCTATTGTTTTCCTTTATTTCTTTGCATTGTTCATTTAAGATCTTCTTGTCTTTCCTTGCTATTCTCTGAAACTCGGCATTTAGTTGGGTATATCTGATAGCTTACGGTGAACAGTGTCAGATTCGTGATCTTTGAAGAAGAAGATTTAACTTCAGGACCAGGGACCAGGCTTGATCACTCAAGAGCTTTTGTATAGCAGAGTTTTATTAAAGCATAAAAAGGGACAGAGGAAAGCTTCTGGCATAGACATCAGAAGGGGATGGAGAGTGCCCCCTCCCTAGTGTTAGCAAGGGAATTATATACCTTTTTAATTAGTTATTACAATAAATCATAAGAATGTCTCAAGTTTGTGAAAATTTTACCAAACCCACTCCCACAATTTACATTTTAGGATAACAGGATTCGAATTTAACAATAGAAAGATCATACTAGACTCACTCTCATAATTTACATTCTTAAATATCAGGATTAGTCAGAAGGTTTTCAGGAAGGAGAAATTGTCCTCAGGCAAGATACATTGTTGCTATATAATCCTTAGTACAGAGTTTAAGGGACTTCCCTGGTGGCTCAGACAGTAAAGCGTCTGTCTACAATGAGGAAGACCTGGGTTCGATCCCTGGGTCGGGAAGATTCCCTGGAGAAAGAAACGGCAACCCATTCCAGTACTCTTGCCTAGAAAATCCCATGGATGGAGGAGCTTGGTGCAGGCTACTGTCCATGGGGAAGCAAAGAGTTGGGCACAACTAAGCCACTTCACTTCTACAGAGTTTAAACTCAGTTCAGTTCAGTTCTGTTCTGTTACTCAGTCGTGTCTGACTCTTTGCGACCCCATGAACTGTAGCACGCCAGGCCTCCCTATCCATCACTAACTCCCGGAGTTCACTCAGACTCATGTCCATCGAGTCAGTGATGCCATCCAGCCATCTCATCCTCTGTCATCCCCTTCTCTGCCTGCCCCTAATCCCTCCCAGCATCAGAGTCTTTTCCAATGAATCAACTCTTCGCATGAAATGGCCAAAATATTGGAGTTTCAGCTTTAGCATCAGTCCTTCCAAAGAACACCCAGAACTGATCTCCTTTAGAATGGACTGGTTGGATCTCCTTGCAGTCCAAGAGACTCTCAAGAGTCTTCTCTAACACCACAATTCAAAAGCATCAATTCTTTGGTGCTCAGCTTTCTTCACAGTCCAACTCTCACATTCATACATGACCACTGGAAAAATCACTAGATGGACCTTTGTTGGCAAAGTAATGTCTCTTCTTTTCAATATGCTATCTAGGTTGGTCATAATTTTCTTCCAAGGAGTAAGCGTTTTTTAATTTCATGGCTACAGTCACCATCTGCAGTGATTTTGGAGCCCCCAAAAATAAAGTCTGACACTGTTTCCCCATCTATTTCTCACCAAGTGACAGGACCAGATGCCATGATCTTCATTTTCTGAATGTTGAGCTTTAAGCCAACTTTTTCACTCTCCTCTTTCACTTTCATCAAGAGGCTTTTTAGTTCCTCTTCGCTTTCTGCCATAGGTTATTGATATTTCTCCTGGTAATCTTGATTCCAGCTTGTGCTTCTTCCAGCCCAGAGTTTCTCATGATGTACTCTGCAGATAAGTTAAATAAGCAGGGTGACAATATACAGCCTTGACCTACTCCTTTTCCTATTTTGAACCAGTCTGTTGCCATGTCCAGTTCTAACTGTTGCTTCCTGATCTTCATACAGATTTCTCAAGAGGCAAGTCAGGTGGTCTGGTATTCCCATTTCTTTCAGAATATTCCACAGTTTATTGTGATCCACATAGTCAAAGGCTTTGGCATAGTCAATAAAGCAGAAATAGATGTTTTTCTGGAATTCTCTTGCTTTTTCGATGATCCAGTGCATGTTGGCAATTTGATCTGGTTCCTCCACCTTTTCTAAAACCAGCTTGAACATCTGGAATTTCACGGTTCCTGTATTGCTGAAGCCTGGCTTGGAGTAAACTGAGTTGTTTGTTGTGTAATTATCAGTTCCAGGCTTAAAGAAAAAAACATTTAATGTGACTAACGAATGTAGAGGGGAAAAAAGATGTTTGTCCTTTCCTCCTCCTTGAGAATCCAGATCCCTATCTCCTTGAGGACCCCCAGACTTCTTATCAACCTGCCTAGGAAGTGATGCTCTCATATCTTTCCCTTTCTCTCTTGCCTTTCTCTTCTTTCTTCAGCCCTTTTAAAGCCTCCTCAGATAACCACTTTGACTTCTTGCATTTCTTTTTCTTTGTGATGGTTTTGGTCACTGCCTNTATCTCCTTGAGGACCCCCAGACTTCTTATCAACCTGCCTAGGAAGTGATGCTCTCATATCTTTCCCTTTCTCTCTTGCCTTTCTCTTCTTTCTTCAGCCCTTTTAAAGCCTCCTCAGATAACCACTTTGACTTCTTGCATTTCTTTTTCTTTGTGATGGTTTTGGTCACTGCCTCAATGTGGGAGACCTGGGTTCAGTCCCTGAGTTGGGAAGATCCCCTGGAGAAGGGAAAGGCTACCCACTCCAGTACTCTGGCCTAGAGAATTCCATGGACTCTACAGTCCATGAGGTCGCAAAGAGTCGGACACGACTGAGCTACTTCCACTTTCACACATCCTGTACAAAATTATGAACCTCCATCCATAATTCTTCAGGCACTCTGTCTACCAGATCTAATCCCTTAAATCTATTTGTCACCTCCACTGTATAATTATAAGGTATTTGATTTAGCTCATACCTGAATGGCCTAGTGAGTTTCCCTACTTTATTCAATTTAAGCCTGAATTTTGCAATAAGAATCTCATGATCTGAGACACAGCCAGCTCCAGGTCTTGATTTTGCTGACTATATACAGCTGCTCCATCTTTGGCTTCAAAGAACATAATCAATCTGATTTCAGTATTGACCGTTTGGTGATGTCCGTATGTAGTCATCTCTTGAGTTGTTGGCAAAGGGTGTTTGATATGGACCAGCATGTTCTCTTGATGTAACTCTGTTAGGCTTTACCCCACTTCATTTTGTATGCTGCAGCCAAACTTGCCTATTATTCTTGATATTGCTTGATTTCCTACTTTTGTATACCACTCCCATAACATGAAAAGAATATCCCTATTTTTGGTGTCAGTTCTAGAAGATCTTGTAGATCTTCATGGAATCAATCAACTTCAGCTTCTTCAGCATCAGTGGCTGGGGTGTAGTCTTGGATTACTGTGATTTTGAATGGTTTGCCTTGGAAATGAACCTAGATCATTCTGTCATTTTTGAGATTGCACTCAAGTAGTGCATTTCAGACTCTTGTTGACTATGAAGGCTACTCTATTTCTTCTAAGGTATTCTTGCCCACAGCAGTAGATATAATGGTCATCTGAATTAAACTCACCCATTCCTGTCCATTTTAGATGACTTATTCCTAAGAGGTCTGTGTTCAATCTTGCCATCTCCTGCTTGACTATGTCCAATTTATCTTGATTCAGGGACCTAACATTTCAGGTTCCTATGAAATATTGTTCTTTACAGCATCAAATTTTACTTTCATCACCAGACACATCCACAACTGAGCATTACTTTCACTTTGGTCCTGCGGCTTCATTCTTTCTGGAGATATTAATAATTGCCCTCTGCTCTTCTCCAGTATGGAGAAGGCAATTGCAACCCTTCCAGTACTCTTGCCTGGAAAATCCCATGGACAGAGGAGCCTGGTAGGCTTCAGTCCATAGCATCGAGTCGGACACGGCTGAGCGAATTCACTTTCACTTTTCACTTTCATGCATTGGAGAAGGAACTGGCAACCCACTTCAGTGTTCTTGCCTGGAGATTCCCAGCGATGGCAGAGCCTGGTGGGCTGCCATCTATGGGGTCTCACAGAGTCAGACACAACTGAAGCGACTTAGCAGCAGCAGCTTCTCCAGTGGCAAATTGGAGATCTTCCAACCTAAAGGGCTCATATTCCAGCATCATATTTTTTCCTCTTTTCATGTTGTTCATGGTATTCTCCTGGCAAGTGGCTTGCCATTCCCGTCTCTAGTGGACCATGTTTTGTCATAACTCTCCACCATGACCCATCCATCTTGCGTGGCCCTGCAGAGCAAGGCTCAGAGCTTCAAAGAGTTATGCAAGCTCATTCACCACAGCAAGGCTGTGATCCATGAAGGGAATAAAATAAAACAGTACCATTGTTTAAAACACTATCATTTTGGATTTTGGAACAACACCTAACAAATCATTCTCAGTTGCCTCTTGATTTCTGTGGTCTTCCCTAATTTTATTTTTGAGTAGATAAGGATTTCACTTGCACCTCACTAAATCCAAAAGTAAAAAACAATTGATAAAAACCAACAGAGTAGAATTTTCAGTAGGGGCAAAGGACCCTGGGATGCACATCATATCTAGAAGGAACAAGTTCAGTTCAGTTCAGTTCAGTCACTCAGTCGTGTCCAACTCTTTGCAACCCCATGGACTGCATGCAGCATGCCAAGCCTCACTGTCCACACAGACTCCTGGAGATTACCCAAACTCATGTCCATTGAGTCGGTGATGCCTTCCTATCATCTCATCCTCTGTCGTCCCCTTCTCCTCCCGCCTTCCATCTTTCCCAGAATCAGGGCCTTTTCAGATGAATCAGCTCTTCCCATCAGGAGGCCAAAGTATTGGAGTTTCAGCTTCAACATCGGTCCTTCCAATGAACACCCAGGACTGATCTCTTTTAGGATAGACTGGTTGAATCTCCTTGCAATCCAAAGGACTCTCAAGAGTCTTCCCCAACACCACAGTTCAAGAGCATCAATTCTTTGACACTCAGCTTTCTTTATAGTCCAACTCTCACATCCATACATGACTATTGGAAAAATCATAGCCTTGACTATATGGACCTTTGTTGGCAAAGTAATGTCTCTGCTTTAACATGCTGTCTAGGTTGGTCATAACTCTTTCTTCCCATGAAGGGCTGGCTAAACCACTGTAAAAGTGTAGTAATGAGCCTGAAACATTTAATTTAATCATCACCCAAACAAAAGGTGTATCCCCAAAAGTTTTCTGATGGAAATATCCATATCCTTTTGATATTGTTCAACACCATGTTATTTAGAGTAGAACACTTCTGTGGACAAATGAGGAGACAAAGAGCATTAAAGAAAGATAAGCATTAAAGAAAGACAAAGAGCACTAAAGAAAGATACGAAAGATAAGCATTAAAGAAAGTTACTCGAGCATTTATTGTATAACATGCTATCAACCATTAGGTGCTTCCACATACTTCATCTCCTAATTTAATCCCCATAAAGCCCTCATTAAATGATTTTCCATTTTATAAATGAGGGGGATGAAGACGCCAAAATTTATTAATTTGTCTAAGTTGACAGAGCTAATAAGGAAAGTGTCTAGGATTTCAAACTCACATCTACAAGCCATAAAGTTCATCAGACCATGTTGAAAGGAGAAGCCAAACTCACATCCACTTTGTAGTCACATAAAATGAACCCTTGGTTAAATTTTATTAGCATTTTCTTCATTTAGCATTGCCTACATATAACATCATAAACTTTGAGCCTGCTGGAAAATGTAATAAGGAAGGGAAGTTTTATCACATTTTAAATATTAAAAAGGAAGAAAAATTACTTTGATTTTTGATAAGTGATGAAATTGCTGCAAGCCAAAATCCTGCCACAGTATTAGAAACTGATTTAGTCTTTCAATATATCTGACCTTCAGTTAACCCATAAAGGTAAGCAAAAAAATTAAATAGAAATGTCACAATATGTTATAAAAACTGGAGCAACATGGGGCATTGGGAAAGCATCTACTTTTTAGAAATCTAATATATTAACATAAGCATTTTTCAATTTTATCTTTATTCTCACTATATACAAGGCTTTATTTTTATCTTCATTTCCACTATACTCAAAACATGCTGGCCTTATTTCTATCTCTTGAATACATCAAATTCTTTTCCACTTAAAGCCTTTGCATTTGTTACTCTTGCTTATATCCTTCCCCTAATTATTTGCATGACTAATTCCTTTTTATCTGTCCTGTCACATCCCACCTTCAATATCATTTCCTCAAAGATACTCTGATTGAATGTCTCAGCTGTTTTTGGCCATGGCAGGTGGCATGTGGTTAGTTCCCAGACCAGGGATAAAACCTGTGCCTGAAATGGAAGATTGGAGTCCTAATCACTGGGCCACCAGGGAATTTCCTGAACATCTCAGCTTAAGTATCACCCTCTCAAATGAAATTAATCAGTTATTTTTCTGTGAATATTTTCTTCTTCCTAACACAAATATGCAGGCTTCTTGAGGGATGTGTGTATTTATTTTCTATGACTAGGACCTAGAACCATGCATTACACATATTTATGAGCTCACTGATCAATAGAATAGCAAAGTCATCATTTATAAAATGATTATTTTTTTCCCATCTTATGAGTAAATCTTATGGAAGCGTTGAAGTATATTGTTATAGTTCCTTATTATCTTTCTTTTGAAAATTTATGATAAACAGGACAAAAAGTAGGTTAGAGAAAGTTCATATGTATCTGAGAAAATCAGTACTCAACTGTGATAGCCCTTAAGTAACTCAAAATAAACTATAGTTTTCACCTTATTTCTTCTGCTAGATCATTAAGGATCAGAGCATGGTATAGGTTCCAAAATCAGTCAAAAGCAGCAAGGTAAATCGAGAGAAACAAAAGAAAACCTGGGTCTGGTTTAGTACCATGAGCCCAGGATACTGGATGAAGCAAGCTAGGGAAATAAAAATTAAAATCAAGAATACAGGAACTACAGCTCTGGTTTGTCAAATCTAAATCAGATACACACAAATGAGAGTCAAACGCAGTCCAAGAAGACAGACAGAGTCATGGGTAAAGTGGTGGAGGCATGTACATGATTTCACCAGGTGGAGTTTCTGCCATTAACTGGGGCTACCTTCCTTATTTGTTTAGGTCATTTTCTCTATTTAAAGTAGCTGTTATCTTCCCTCAGTGCCTTGCCACCTCCACTCTATCCATTCCTCTGCCTCTTCCAATTTTGTTCATCCTTCATTTCCCAGGTCAAGTCCCATCTTTGAGACTAAAGATTTCCAATTACCCCAACTCCTAGAATTATCTTCCTTTTCTGAATCATATTTGCCATTTAATTGTACTCTAAATAAGGGAGTCCTATGATTTTTCCCTGAAAATCTTCTTAAGACAAAAGCTATTTCTTTTGTATATTTTTCTATAGAGATTCAATAAAGAGATATTGAGTTTAAAATCTGCCATTTCCTGTAGATAAAAGTATTCTCACTCTCAATTATGCACAACTATGAAACTCTTTCACCACTTTTAGAAATGCCAAGCACAGGTAGGTTGAAGGCAGAAACACTTCAAGCTCAAGTAGTTCCAAACCTACTAGAAGAATGCTAACTTCTTCTGTGAGAGCCTCAGACACTTGGAAGTGAGAGAACTGACAATGCAAAGAGAAAAATAAAAATAACTCATAGCTGTAAGACAAATTAAAAGAGGGAGAGTCTTTAAGATAGTTCAATATGGGAGTGAGTGGAAAGAGGAATTCAATTAAATTTTAAATACAGATCAAATATCTACTGTGATTAGAATTGAGGTAAGAAACTGGCATATGGAGAGGAAGCAACTTGTGATATTACAGAGGGCTTTCCGATCTAATAGGAAAGGACAGCAAAAGAAAGAAGAAAATATTATTTTTTATTTTTATATTTTTAAAATAGGATAGTTAATTTTATCAGTTATGCAGTTTCAGTCCTCACATCTACTTGCATTTAATATTTGGCTGTTAAAATGAAAGAGAAAATTTTACAATGCAAAGAAGCAAAGTGAAGAGAGTTAGCAAGAGAATTTAAGAACTCGCTATTTTCATAGTAAACCATGTGCTACTTTCAATAAAAATGTTGTATGACAACCTGGAATCAATACAAATGCAGACAAAATGTATTCTTTTCAATGGGTAATTCTATAATTGATACATACATTGCTGAATATTTTTCATTTGAATGCAGAATACTGTTTTGCCAATGCTCAGTGTACAAACAATAAATATAAACATTGCCTCCCTCACTATTTTCTTTTATTCTTGCTTTGGCTTTTCAGGACTCAGATAAATGAATAGTAAAGGCCCACCTCACAGTTCACGAAACATGGTAAGGAAGCATAAATCCCCAGGATAGCATTGCTAACAATCTCTAAAAGAAGTAAATGGCCCATGGATCCTTTAAATGTTCCAAGTACAGCAGTTGAATGAATATGAGTCATACATTAAGTGGGATCATTTGGAAGGATGAATAGATCTTTAAGGTGAAGGGGTTTCTTGTCCAAAGCTGGCAGAAAAGGTATGCAAATATCCTTGCCTTTTACATCTTGCAATATTAAGATAGTTGTATGTGTGTCACAGCTCATTTCAGTATGAGCCCCCAGCCATTACCAAATGAAATCCTCAAAATCAACCCTCTCCTCAAGGGTCATGAAGCAAATTGACTTTGCCTTGGTTGTCTCAGTAGAGCCAGAGTTTTTTATAGATATTTCAGCAGTAGCAGAATTGGAGGCAAGAAAGATTAAAAAAAAAAAAAAAACTGAAGCAGCAAATTCTATAGGTCAATATCAGGCACTCCAATTGTTTTTTTTCTTAAACAAAGAAGGAGTTATATCCTCTGTCATTCCAGATTCTTTCTTCTTCCTCTTTATATACAACATATAAGGATTTGCCAAGTCTTGTAATTTTATGCCTCCAAATTACCTGTAAAAGTCATGTTTATCTGTTTGTGTTATCACTGTCTCTCTTCATGGGACACACTCTCTGTGCCCCGAAGACTATAACAATTATTTCTGTCTCATCATTTGTTCTTTCTTGACTACTTCCCCTCACATAAAAGTAGAATAACATTTTTGCCTTCTTGTTATGTCATTCTACAACTCAAAACTCTTTTAGAATTTACTGTTGTCTTATGGAAAGTCAAGATACCTCAACACAACATTCAAATGGCACTTAACATCTTAACTCTAATTAAACTCTGAATCCATATCTATCTCTAGTACTCTGTGCTAATCATTCCAAGATTATTGCCACTGCAAGTAGCCCTACTCTAACCTACTCCATACCAATCTTTCAAAAGATCCCAACTTAGAATGTATGTGGTCTGAAAAGGTTTCCTAGCTCATGAAAGGCTGAATAAGGATCTCTCCTATATAACTAAAAGGTACACTTCCCTTATCAATGTGTTTATCACAAGGTCTCTGCTGAACAGAGTCTCCAGTAGAGCAAGATCATGTCTCTCTTGTTCATTGTGATGTACTCAATACTTAACAGTGCTTGGATTAATATATTTTGTTGAACTGAATTGGGCAAAGGTAAGCCAAGATGGATAAACTCTGATTCTGGAATTTTAAAATAGACTTATTTAAACAAGACAATCTCTACAGCAACCCTATTTGAAGTATTGTATCCTATCACATATTTGAAGCATCTACACGTAGTTCAAAATAAACACTGTGGTGTCTTCCCTGAAACCTCAACTCAAAATGAATTTTCTTTCCTCTGAACAAATATAAACATATTTTACATGGTGTTCAACTTCTCTAAGATCATCTCAAGTTATGCCAGATCATCTGTGACTCATGAAGTCAACCAAGAAAAGAAGAAAGTCATCCTGAGTTTGTTCTTGCCTGAGATCATGACTGACCTGACAAACAGTGCTTCTTATTGCCCTCCTCCCATTGTTCTGACAATAATGTAATGTACTTTGGGAGGAATGTAAATTTACTGTAGAAGTCAAACAGTGTTTCTTAATCCTTGCTGCACATTCAAATTATGTAGGAAACTCTAAACCTCTCTCCAGCACAAGTGAAATCAAATCCTTAAGTATTAAGTTTATGCTTCTGTTTTTTTTTTTTTTTTTCCAAAATGTCCCCAAGTGTTCTGTTAAGGCTGGGTTACTTTTTCTATAAAGCATCAAATAGTAAATAGTTAGCTTTCCTGGACTATATTGTACCTGTTAAAACTGCTGTATTGTTATAACTGATGTATAGTCATAGATGGGCTACCCAGATTGTTCAGACAGTAAAGAATCTGCCTGCAATGTAGGACACCTGGGTTCAGTTCCTGGGTCAGGAAGATCCCTCGGAAAAGGGAATGACTATCCACTTCAGTATTCTTGCCTAGAGAAAAACAGAAGCTAATGGTAGCATCTGTTTTCCAATAAAACTTTGTTTATAAAAACATGCAGTGGACTGAATTTGGCACACACAGATCATAGTTTGTCAGCCTCTGCGTTGAAAAATTCTATATTTTCTTCCCAACTCAATGACTTTATTTGTATTATTTCTCATTTCATTACTGATAAGGCATATGCTTGTTTCATATAAAAAAATTAATTTGCCAAAAATATGGCATATGAAAACTTGGCAAAGAATTTTTAGAATGTGATTCAGAACCATCATAATTCCCTGCTTATAAATGCATCTATAATATATGAAAATATGCTAAATTGTCAATAATTATACGGCATTTTTCATTCAAAGCAACTGCACAGTCTCTGCACTTACCCTAATTATTTATGAAATGAATATCAAAAGGAATATCAGTGTTCTCACCTTTATTTATGTATTCCAAATGACAACAGTAAAACGCAGCTGTTTCTGGGGTGGAGATGGCAATGAAAGTTCAAGCAGAACTGAAACAGCCCATTACCTGTGAAATCATGTCCATACAGGCATCTCAGAAGACTGATTTCAGCAACACCAATGGACTGTGAACTACATTGTTGTATTATAGCCCAGGTTCATGAAGTTTTTGTAATGCAGATGAAGAAAAACATGAAATAAGGCTGCAGATGGGATATACAGAAATTCCATTTACCTACAAGTTGCTATTATCTGTAAGAAAGGAATTTGAGATTGGTTTCTAGGACTGAAATTTAAATGGCTACTAAAGATTTGCACAGTTTCAAACAGGTTAAACCAACATAATCATGATGTGAAAGAGCCACTTTGGGTCTTATCTTGACAATAACTAGTTGTTTGCAACTTCTGAAAACTGAACAATAAAGCACAATGTGGTCATATTCATCTGTTTTCTTTCTGTAAGGACTGAAACAAAAATTACCCCATTATTATTAACCAGGTCTGAAAGCAATTTGATATAAGGATTTTGAGAGGTAAGTGGCAACTGAACTGCCTTAGTAGAAACAAACTTAAAACAACGTATACCCAAACATGGACATGACAATGGAATACTTCTTATGACAGATTTCTGGGTTTGACACAGATCTAAGTCTGACTCTCTAGTAAATGTTGTCTATCATAATTGGAGAATTGTAACTTTAAAGAGATAATGTGCAAAGAAACTCAGTCAAAAGTCTGTTACTAACTACCTGAGAGAAGTTGGACAAGTCATTAATCTTCTAGGTACCTTAAAACTCTGAGATCTTATGAATTCTACCCTACAATTGTACAGGAAATAAATAAACCTGTATTTATTATAGGGATGAGTGAGACTTATGAGTGGTTGGTGGGAAAACTGAAAAGAAATGAAAGCTAGCTTGTTTCAGGCCATGATTTGTATTTTTACTTTTTCAATTGAAGAGGATAGCTAACCATTTCACTTCCCCTTTCTCTTAAAATACTGAGTATAGTTTAATCTTACAAGTATGTAGGCTAGCACTTAACAGATGTACAACACAGAGAGCTAAACTACATTGTAGCCCAATCACAGCACAGTGTCATTCTAGAAAATACCAATAAAAAATAAGAATAATTTTAAAGTAATTAAGATATTTATTGGTCTCTGAAAAAAGGAACACATGGTAAAACTTCATGAAATTCCTAGTCTTCTACCTATATTAAAGGATACTCAAACTGTCATGGACATATTTTTCCTGCCGTGTTTCTTCTAGCTAATAACTTTGATTCTTTTTTCAAGACATACAAAAAATTCTTCTTCCTTAAAATGAGAGGATGTAAAAATCACTAATAATTTGATATCTTTCATTTATCTGGAAAATCCCATGGATGGAGGAGCCTGGTGGGCTGCAGTCCATGGGATCTCTAAGAGTTGGATACGACTGAGCAAATTTCACTTTTCACTTTCATGCATTGGAGAAAGAAATGGCAACCCACTCCAGTGTTCTTGCCTGGAGAATCCCAGGAACGGGGGAGCCTGGTGGGCTGCCGTCTACGGGGTCGCATAGAGTCAGACATGACAGAAGCAACTTAGCAGCAGCATTTTACATGAGATTATCAGATCTGAATTCTTAGAATGGATGACTGTTGTACTCAAACCATTATTTCTATACTTATTAGACTGAGACATTACCCACTAAATATAGAAAGTGTGTAGATTGGAATTCCAAATTTCCTTCACATAATCTATTGAAATTATAATTTCCACACTTTCAATGTTTATAAATTTGTATTCAGTCCTTTAACCATAAATCTCGCATTTACTAGGCATTAGTTTTGATTTAAATAGGCTCAATCCATTTATTTATAACTCATCATAATTGCACCTCTCCATTTGTTTATAACTCTTCATTGTTCCTAAACTCTTTACTTTGAGTCATCTCTCTATTTCATTATCAAACATGTCGGGTATATTCTTTTAATCAGTTGGAATATAGATATTCCTTCAAATTTACAGTCCCAGTGCCATGAAACAATGGAAGAAAGGGAAACCTAGAATCACTTTACTGAAGCATGAAAAGTATCTGAAGGAAGTCAAGGGCAGATAATAAATATCTACCTAAGCAGGAAGTTCCCTTGCTTTCTACCCTTGCAACTGCTATCAGTGTAGCAGTGGAGGTGGACAAGGGGTTGGGGAAGATTCACAAGTGATGTAACATAATGGTTATAGAGAAAATAAAAATATTTTAAGACAGAAAAAAGAAAATGACACAACAAAAATGAAGATATGTGAGAATGGCATTGGATTACTTAAGAAAAATATTGGATGCAAGCATCTACCACTGGGAAGAAAAATGATTTTCAATCTAGAATGTTCCATCCAGCCAAATCATCAATCAAGCATACTGAGAAAATAAAACATTTTTATACACACAAGGAGTGTTTAGCCATGACCAAATGCTCCAGTAATAAAACAAAAGTGTCAGGCAGACCCTCGAATGCTGACATTGTGCCTCCTCCCGGAGAATCCAATGAAACAAAAAGCAGCAAACATCCAGTTAGTTGTATTTATGATCATAAGATTTGCCCATTCTATGCAGGCTGCATTGGCCACAGAACTTTGAGCACAGTTTGAGCCATTTTTATACCTCCTCTCATGTATTTTTGCAATTTTGTCTACCAATTTAGTACAAATCAAAGTAAAAATAATTTGAGCCAACTGCAAATAATCTTTGTCTCCAATCTTAAACCTAGATGAGATCTATGTAGCAGCCTAATTCAAAACGTTTCCAGTATTTACCTCTTTTTTTATAAATCTAAACAATATGCTCCAATCAAAGGAAGGAGTAAACCAAGAAAGGAAGAAATAATATTCAAGAAATAAGACATCTAGCAGAGGGGAGAAACTGCCAAAAATACCAGGATGATAATGAGTGTTATTTCCTCACAGTAATTTTTCCAGATCAGAGCAGAGGGGTAGAAGTTTGAAAGAGATTTACAAGAAAATTAAATGGAATAAATTGTTTAATAAGTTGAAGTGTTTAGAAATATTATCATTGATATTTATTAGATTATATTGGAAAATCCTGGAAAAAAATGATCACGGGTATATATAAAACTAAGTAAATGGAAAAATGAGTCAGTTACTAACCAGGCAAAAAACAACGATGTGATGGGATAAGCAGAAGAGATAAGCTTGAACACAGCAAAAGTTATAACCCCTCAACGTCATAGTAATAAATACACACTGCCTAAAATTGGTGTTTTTGAAAACTGCATTGACATATGAAAGAGATATCTAAGTAAATAAATGTTATTGATAAAGAGTTGGAAAATACTACCTCTGGAGTTTGAATATGTGCAAAGGCAGAAGCGGAAAGGCAGTAGAGCAGGAGATCACTGTTTTTTTCTATGTAGACACTTAAAAACAATTGTTTGTTAATGTTCACAATATAATTTTGATTTTTAAAAAGCTCAAATTTAAAGGGACACATTTAATA
Organism: Neotragus moschatus; assembly: GCA_006410615.1. Lineage (NCBI taxonomy): Eukaryota > Metazoa > Chordata > Mammalia > Artiodactyla > Bovidae > Neotragus > Neotragus moschatus. The sequence goes on along the minus strand of SJYA01000052.1, from coordinate 917,896 downwards.
TGATTGTAAAAGAATATGTTCTTAAATCACAAAGCACATCATCTCAGCCTAAAGTCCTCTAGAAAACAAAGCCTACATCAAAGCTGAGAGAGAAATGCTTTATTTGAAGACATGTAAGCAAACACAGGAGGTGACAGTGAGGGGGAAAAAAAGGAGTGAGGGAACAAGAGATGTGAACCAATGTGATATAATATAGCACCATACAAACTACCATTTCACATGAGCCACAGAGATTTTAAAAAAGGTCAATCACCATCAGGAGAAAGTGGAATACCTTCCAAAAGGCCACAAGGAGGCATTTCACAGCACAACCTTTTATTGGCTCCCCTGTTTCCTATTTCATTCCTTGTGTCTACTTCCTGCTGTCTTACATCACACTTTTAATAGACTGTTTGCATTTCAGTTGTGGTTTCATGCTCTGCTTTTTTAGGGCTAAGACAGTTCCCCAGAACTTCTTGAATTCATGAAAATTCTAGGCCTTTGAAAAAAGTGCATGACTGAATATGAAGACTGAAGATAATCTTCCTCCAGAGAGATTTAGAGACATTCAAAGATAGAGAAAAGGAAGATCTTACCTTCCTGACGTTTTTGCTTTCATTTCATGGTACTAAACCTTGTAATGCCTTTCTCGGCCACCCCAGAGGAGACCTTCTTCCTCTCCAGGGTAATGAGTAATCTCTCTCCAGAAAGGAAGACAAGAACATCACCAGCAGCCCCAATAAAAGCTCAGAGTCTCCTTAGATTGGGATTTTTTTCTCCCATGGTACAACCCACTGGAAATGGAAATAAGTATCAGACTCATCTTCTCACCCTCTGGTAACAGGAACATGAGAAGCTGATGTAAGTTATTTCTCTGGCTGCTATGTTTTGCTGAGGGCAAAAAGAATTCTCTCTCTCTGATCCAGAGAACTTTTTTTCTATGTTACTGTGTGTGTGTGTGTGTGTGTATGTGTGTGTGTGTGTGTGTGTGTGTGTGTTCGGTTCAGTTCAGTCACTCATTCATGTCCTACTATGTGACCCCATGAATCGCAGCACGCCAGGCCTCCCTGTCCGTCACCAACTCCCAGAGTTCACTCAGACTCATGTCCATCGAGTCAGTGATGCCATCCAGCCATCTCATTCTCGATCGTCCCCTTCTCCTCCTGCTCCCAATCCCTCTCAGCATCAGAGTCTTTTCCAATGAGTCAACTCTTCGCATGAGGTGGCCAAAGTATTGGAGCTTCAGCTTCAGCATCATTCCTTCCAAAGAAATCCCAGGGCCAATCTCCTTCACAATGGGTTGGTTGGACCTCCTTGCAGTCCAAGGGACTCTCAAGAGTCTTCTCCAACACCACAGTTCAAAAGCATCAATTCTTTGGCACTCTGCCTTCTTCACAGTCCAACTCTCACATCCATACATGACCACTGGAAAAACCATAGCCTTCACTAGACGGACCTTAGTTGGCAAAGTAATGTCTCTGCTTTTGAATATGCTATCTAGGTTGGTCATGACTTTTCTTCAAAGGAGTAAGCGTCTNGGGGGCAGGAGGAGAAGGGGACGACAGAGGATGAGATGGCTGGATGGCATCACTGACTCGATGGATGTCAGTCTGAGTGAACTCAGGGAGCTGGTGATGGACAGGGAGGCCTGGCATGCTGCGATTCATGGGGTCACAAAGAGTTAGACATGACTGAGTGACTGAACTGAACTGAACTGAGGCTCAAGAAGGGGCCTCCCTGGTTGCTCAGATGGTAAAGAATCTGCCTGCAGTGCAGGAGACCCAGGTTTAATCCTGGGTCAGGAAAATCCCCTGGAGAAGGGAATGGCTACCCACTCTAATATTTTTTCCTGGAGAATTCCATGGACAGAGGAGCCTGGCAACCTACAGTCCCTGGGGTCACAAAGAGTCAGACATGACTACTAAGCAACTAACACTTTCACTTTTTTTTTCAGGCTCAGGAAGCTTCAAGAAGGATCATAAGAAACATCCCAAGATTCCTGCTTGACCCCTCAATTGCTATATTGTAGATAAAGAGCTAATTAAAAGTCATCTTATCTTTAGAAAAACTGAAATAAGATTATTGATCTGCATATTCCCTAACAGTTTCCCAGAGGCAACAATAAGTTCTTGCTAAAGGAAGAAAAGATTATTCAGGGCCATAAAGAGCACCAAAATAATTACAACATCCAGCATCTAACCAAAAGCTACCTAGCATATCAGACAATAAGATCAAAATACTAAAAAGCAAAAGAAAAAAGAGATAATAGAAACATGCCCTCAAAAGATCCATATACAGGTTTTCCCCATTATCCAGAAGTAGAGCATTTCTGTGAAGCCAAAATAGCAAAAGTCATAGACGCAGTTTCCTAAGAATACATCTTACTAATGGATCCACAAGATAAATCGAGATATAGCACAGAGTTCTCAGAAACAGCTTGATGCTGAGATGCTGAGTGTAGTTCCCTAGGAAGGAACTTGGTTATACCATCTCACTGCTAGGGGTGCATACTGCTTTTACAATGGCAAAACAAATTCTGAGATCTGCTTCTCCCTTTTGCCTGTTTTTGTGAAAGCAAAGTCCTCTTCAGATTTCTTTCTGTTAGCAAAAGCAAGTACTAGTTTAGATCTTTTATAAAAGCAAAGTAGTGTAAACTTTCCAAAAGAGATGAAATCTGTATCAAAATTATTAACTATAAAGTTTAAATGTGTGCTATTAATATATTTAAGAAAAAAAGGTTGCAAAATCAGCAGAAATTCAGAAAATATATTAAAGAACCAAACGAATATTCTCCAACTAAAATTTCAGCAACTAAAATCAAAAATTTGAATTGATTTGGACTGCAAGGAGATCCAACCAGTCCATTCTGAAGGAGATCAGCCCTGGGATTTCTTTGGAAGGAATGATGCTAAAGCTGAAGCTCCAGTACTTTGGCCACCTCATGCGAAGAGTTGACTCATTGGAAAAGACTCTGATGCTGGGAGGGACTGGGGGCAAGAGGAGAAGGGGCGACAGAGGATGAGCTGGCTGGATGGCATCACTGACTTGATGGACGTGAGTCTGAGCGAACTCCAGGAGCTGGTGATGGACAGGGAGGCCTGGCGTGCTGTGATTCATGGGGTCGCCAAGAGTCGGACATGACAGAGCGACTGAACTGAACTGAATAGCAAATTAGACAGATATAGCTGAAGTGAAGAAAACAGGTCAGCAGAAAATATCTATACTGAAAGAGAGAGAAAATAATGGAATATACAAAAGAGATCATAAAAAATATAAAATATGGTGAAAAGCTCTAACATATGTNATGACAGAGCGACTGAACTGAACTGAATAGCAAATTAGACAGATATAGCTGAAGTGAAGAAAACAGGTCAGCAGAAAATATCTATACTGAAAGAGAGAGAAAATAATGGAATATACAAAAGAGATCATAAAAAATATAAAATATGGTGAAAAGCTCTAACATATGTGCAATTAGAATACAAAGATCATATTAGAAAGATTAGGCCAAATATTTTAGAAAATTGCAGAAGACACAAAGCGTCAGATTTGAGATTTACTATTAGTTTTCTTGATACTTAAAGTATCTTGTATTCATTCACAAGGCAAATATTTTTAAATTATGCTTCTATAGAGTAATAATCATACCAATGACCATTATTCTATGAACCTCACACTGATTAAGTCACTTAATGCTCACAAGAACTCTACAGTTAGCTATCTTTATTATTCTGATTTGCAGTTAGGAAGTGTGGCTCAGAGGTTTTAAGTCATTTCCCATGGTTATAAACCCAGTAAGTGGCAAAATCAGGATTCAAATCCTGACGTCTACTTCTTGAGTCCAGCTCCTAAACACGATGCTTATTTTAATGTATGATGAATGACATTTTACATGAAATTTTTTATCGAATTCTTCCCTGAGGAATTTAAAATCCAAATTAATTTTAATTTTAATTAATTTAGCAAGTCTTCAGTAGAAAACTGCCCCAAAATTCAAATCTCTTAAAACAGTATGGCAATATACTTTTTTAAATGATTTATGGACATTTAAAGTTAATTGCTTAAAAAAAATTCAACACTGATCTGAAGTTGCTAAGAAGCACATTCACTTTTTATAATTGGTAAATAATTTAAAATGCCTAATAACGTGATTGGTTCTATGTGTTGTAGTAAATATTGCATCTAACTTATGTGCAGTAAAATGTACATTTCCATTTCATATTCTCTTCTCCAGTGAATTTGTTTATTAGGATACAGCAAAGAGCTAAGAACTCAATGAGATTACTAAAGTACCTCAAGCCACATCATTACATGATAATTATAAAATAATGCTTATTTGTGTATACAAAATATCCACATGATTGGAGTTTTCCCTAAGTATGAAACCATCTTCCAATATTGAGAAACTGGATAATTGAAAACTCCAGATGTATGCAAAGTATCTAAACAGTAGTGACCATCCAAAATATCTAAACAGTAAATTCAGTAGTAACAGTTAAAATTTATTAAGTACTTATTCACAGCTCCTCAAACTATGCTAAAGCATTTCTATATTTTATACCATTTAATCCTCACAACCACCATGTGAAGTATCTGCTAGAATCTATATGTTACAGATTAAATAGCTGAGACTCCAAGAAATTAAGAGGTTTTCTCTAATGATTATGGATATAGATAGTTAGATTCATCACTATTGATATAAATTTTTCTCGGAAGGTTTGGTATTTATATTAATTAGAGCACAGCTAATTTACTGTGAGAGGCATAAATAAAACTGATTAGCAGGATCAAAGTTTTATTTCTCAGTCACATAGAATCCAGGGCTAGAAGGAGGTCTCTACCCTTCTAAACATAGCATTCCATCTCTAGGTCCCAGTTGTCTATCCTAACACTCACTTCTGCCCAAAGAAAAGAGAGTGCTTACCTTTTAAGGTGTAACTTAAAAGTTGGGCAAACATATCCATGGCACATAATATGGAAAAGCAATTACTAAAATATTATGTCCATATTTCATTTTGCAATAGGTAACACCATGCATATGCAAAACACGTGAATAAGCCTTTTGCTATGTGCAGTATAAGAGAGAAAAGTCCCTGATGGCTTTTTATATAGTTTATTGCTGAAAAATGTGCTACAAGGGATAATATTTTTATTTTGTAGTATATACTGGGATTAATCTTGACAGAGCAGCTTTTTTGTGTCTAACAAGGAAAAGCACTACTCAATAATTTTTTAAAAGTGGTACTTGTATGTCAATCCACCACATTGTCATATCCAGAGGAAAAAATTGTGAAAACTTTCATTATGACCACATTTCATCCACTGAGCATGTATATCTTTCAGCATATTGTATCAAGAAACTGACAATAATTACACAAGTAACTTTCCACATTGAAGCATACTGATAAACAAGGAAAATTTTCGTTAACCAAATTCAAAATAGAATATGAGATGAAAAACATTTGACAACAATAACGCCTGGCAAAATCATTTGAATGATTATACATGGCTTTCTTTAGTGGTGCCTCTCAGTGATATGTTCAGTATCTTAAAGCACCTAAAGCCATCAATTCAGCACCAAAATAGCAGAAATTTTATTGATGAAGACAAAAACAAAACAGGAGAATTTCTTAGATTAGTCACTCAGAAAGAATCTCACTCTTTCTTAGCATTTGAACTTTTTTTTTATCATTGACTGGAGAAAGAAATAGGTTAAAAAAAAATTCAGGCCATTTACAAACAACCTCCACATACAATAGAACAGATGTTCCCAAGTTGAGAGTAAACAAAAAATGGATCAGGAACTAATGAATCTGAATTCCAAATTGAAAAGTTTCATTGACTCAGAAATAAATATGATTTAAATATCCAGAGTGATCTAATAATTAAAACCTCATAATGCCCTTATTGTGAGATAAGATTTTCTACTTTAGTTAGGAATGTTAAGAATATAGAACAAAAATTGGCTGGATGACGAATCTAAACTGCCACACAAGCTAAGTATTATCAGACTTAATAGGTGTATCTTTGTGAAAGTCATCATCTTTCTCATGCCTAGGAAGCTGGAATAATTACCTACTTTAATATTATTTTTTAAAAGCTGAAACTTATTGTTAATCTAAAATTGACTGTTTACATATATGTTGAATGTTCCTAAGAGTTATATTTGAGAAAATCTCTTCTTAAATTTTTACAATTATTTTGCTTATTTAGGGAAGATGTACAGGATGAAGGAAACTTTGATTTGGCATTGAATGGGCCAATGCCTCATTAGGTGGTACAGTGGTAAAGAATCCACCTGCCAATGTAGGAGAAATAAGAGATTATAGGCTCAATCTCTGGGTCAGGAAGATCCTCTGTAGTAGTAAATGGCAATCCACTCCAGTATTCTTGCCTGGAAAATTCCATGGAGAGAGGAGCCTAGCATTCTACAGCTCATGAGGTCACAAAGAGTTGGACATGACTGAGCGACTGAGCACACACACACACACACACATCAACATCTACGTAAGCAGAAATAACCTAAGTACAAAAAGTTGAAAACCATACAGCAAACTTCAGAAAAATTTAAATTTGAATACATCAAGGCTGTACAATATATACAGCCTTGATGTATTCAAATTAACTTATATGCAGAGTACATCATGAGAAATGCTGAACTGGAAGAAACACAAACTGGAATCAAGATTGTCGGGAGAAATATCAATAGCCTCAGATAGGCAGATGGCACCACCCTTAAGGCAGAAAGTGAAGAGGAACTAAAAACCCTCTTGATGAAAGTGAAAGAGGAGAGTGAAAAAGTTGTCTTAAAGCTCAACATTCAGAAAATGAAGATCATGGCATCTGNTTTTTTTTTTTTTGGCTGTGGGATCTCAGATCAGGGACTGAACCTGCACTCCCTGGTGCGATCCATTTTGAGTCATCGTTTTGTATGGCACGAGGTAGGAACCTGGGGTCATTCTTTTGCCTGTGAATGTACAGCGTCCCCAGCACCATTTGTTTAAAAGAGCATCCTCTCCCCATTGTGTTCTTAGCACCTTCATTGAAAATCAATTGACCATAGATATAAAGGTTTACTTCTGAGCCCTCAGTTCCTTTCCATTGGATCTAAGTGTCTGTCCTTATGCCAGCATATCACTCTGTCTTGACTACTCAGTTTTTTTTTTTTTCAAATGTGGACCATTTTTAAAGTCTTCATTGAATGTGTTACACCATTGCTTGTTTAATGTTTTGGGTTTTTGGCCTGTGGGATCTTAGCTCCCCAACCAGGTGCCAAACCCACCTGCTCTGCACTGGAAGAGGAAGTCTTAACCGCTGGTCCACCAAGGAGGTCCCTATTCATGGTTTTAACAAATGTTTTCTGACAAAATAAGTGAAATCATTGTCAGGTCCAGTGTGTGGCAGGGAATTTAGTTCAGCATCATCACCATCAATGTTTCTTCCTTGCCTCTGGATAGTCATATTAGCTCAGCAAAAACTGTATCATTTGGTGAATTAGAGCTTCAGAATTGGGTAGACCAGCGGCAAACCTTGTTGGCTCTGTGGTCCTGGGCAAGGCACTCTGGGTACCTGTGAATATCAGGTTCCTCCAAAGTGGACTGGTGATCTCCTTGTCCGATTTAGAGGGCAACTGTAAGAACCAAGCAAGATAACGCTTAGCCTGTAGTCATCGCTCCATAGATTATTTTTTCAAATGCATCTGGACAAATCCCTTAGGAGCCTTCCCCCCACAACCGAAGAGAAAACACGGAGCTTGCCCGCAGTGGTGGGGCTCCTGGAGACCAAGAGGTAGCCAGCTGGAGGCCCTCACCACATACCCTTCCCCATCCCTGCAGCAGCGGGTACCATGGAGATTGTGTACGTATACGTGAAGAAACGCAGTGAGTTTGGGAAGCAATGCAACTTCTCAGACCGCCAGGCAGAGCTGAACATCGACATCCCGCCCAACCCCGAGCTGGCCGAGCAGTTTGTAGAGCGGAACCCAGTGGACACGGGCATCCAGTGCTCCACCAGCATGTCGGAACATGAGGTGGGTCCCTGAGCCAAGGGCCGGGCCAGTGGAGGTATGGTCTGGCAGGGTGGTGGGTCGGGGCTGGTAAGTGGGACTGCATGACTCCATTCCCATGGGAAGCCAGTTAGTGGACCAGTGCAGATGCTGTGTGAGGGCAGAATCACCCCCAATCCCAGCTTGGTGCCCAGGGTCAGGACAAGCCCCAGTACCAACCATCCCCTGGGCCAGGCGAGTACAAATCAAGAGCTCCTCTCTCTGGCCTCTCCTCTAAGACTCTTGCTAGAGTTGTTTTAGGCATTTGGTGCAGCTTTTGAACTGTGGTGCTGGAGAAGACTCCTGAAAGTCCCTTGGACAGCAAGGAGATCAAACCAGTCAATCTTAAGAGAGATCAAGCCTGAATATTCACTGGAAGGACTGATGCTGAAGCTGAAGCTCCAGTATTTTGGTCATCTGATATGAACAGATGACTCGCTGGAAAAGTCCCTGATGCTGGGAAAGACTGAGGGCGGGAGAACAGGGTGTCAGAGGATGAGATGGCTGGACGGCATCACTGAAGCAGTGAACATGAACTTGGGCAAACTCCGGGAGATGGTGAGGGACAGGGAGGCCAGGCGCGCTGCAGTCCATGGAGTTTCAAAGAGTCAGACATGACTGAGTGAGTGAACAACAGCTGGGAGAGGCATCTGAGGGGGCCAGGGATTCATACCTCCCAGCTTGTGAAGAAAAAACAGTCCCATGGAAAGTTCTTGTCAGAGGTGCCTCTAAGATAAGAGAACTGAGGGTCGTGTTGCTGTTCCAAACCCCAGATTTCTCGTGGTCTGTCTGAAGCAGGTGGTCAGCTCTTGATTATGTCAACAACTGCCGGGAGAAGCTTAGACTGAGGGGATAACGCTGTTGTCATATTCCTAGATCAGCGGCATGAAAGTCACACTGATGTGGCCAAAACACATTATGAGTGTTTCCAGTAACTTCCAGTTCAAACACATTGACTTTCCTGCTTCCCCAGGGTGAGCTGCTGTCACTGGGGCCAGAGCAGTCTTGTTCATGGGAACTTCCTAAACAAGACGACAGCCATGAATTCCGTGCCACGCTGGGGTCTCCAAGGCCAGTGACTCTGCCCTCTTGAGACTTCCAGCTTTCGTGAGAAATGGCTTATAAAGGAAAAGGAAGTGAGAGTGCGAGCTCAGTGAGTGTGGAGTCTCCATTTGGGGTATTGAGAAAGTTCCGGAACTAGATAGTGCTCAGGATTGTGCAACATCGTGAATGTTCTTAATGCCACTAACTTGAGCATTTTTTTTTAATGGTCAGAATGGTAGATTTTCCCTGGTGGCTCAGACGGTACCTGTCTGCCTACACTGCCGGAGACCCGGGTTCCATCCCTGGGTGGGGAAGATCCTCTGGAGAAGGGAATGGCAACCCACTCCAGTACTCTTGCCTGGAAAATCCCATGGACAGAGGAGCCTGGTAGGCTACAGTCTGGGGTCGCAAAGAGTCGGACACGACTGAGCGACTTCACCTCACCTCACTTCATGGTAGATTTTATTTTAAAAATATTTGTGCATTAATTTGGCTGCACTGGGTCTTAGCTGTGGCATGTAGGATCTAGTTCGCTGACCAGGGGTTGAACCCAGGCCCCCTGCCTGCACTGGGACTGTGGAGTCTTAGCCACTGGGCCACCAGGCAGGTCCCAAAATGGTAGATGTGATGTTATGTGTATTGTGTGAAAGAAAGTGTTAGTTGCTCAGTTGTGTCTGACTCTGTGACCCCAGGGACTGTAGCCCGCCAGGCTCCTCGGCCATGGAATTCTCCAGGCAAGAACACTGGAGCGGGGTAGCCATTCCCTTCTCCAGGGGATCTTCCTGACCCAGGGATCAAACCTGGGTCTCCTGCAACTCCTGCATTGGCAGGCGGATTCTTTACCGTTTGAGCCACCAGGGAAGTACACGTGTGTTTCATCACAGTTGAAAAGATGCGGGGTGAGGGGACTGAAAAGGAGGCAGAGAGGTAAGTTTAAAGGTAAAACTACATCTGAGCAGTTGATGGCATCTGAGCCATCCTCGCTGCAACAGAGAATGAACAAAGCAAATCCAAACTCTCAAGTGTTTTTATGTTTTGATTCCCGTCTCCCTATAAATGGTAGGATTAGTCACTTTGTTCTTTGGGGTCTCACAGAGCAGATGGGTGGGTGGGCTCCTCTGGGTTTTTAGGCTTGAGGTCAGATCAGAACTGGATTTCTCCCTGCCACTGGCATCAGCTGCAAAGTGGCTGTTACTAACTTCCCAGGCTGGCACGTTCCTGGCCGCCTGTGACCACCCAAGAACCAGAAGGTTCCTTGCTGGCACCTGAAGACGTTGTGGCTCTGGTCAAGGGCACCTCACGAGTCCCTCCCTGAACACTCAGAGCCCAGGGACCCGGGAGCCCCGGGACTCTGGTTTGCAGAAACATGCTTCCACCAGGGCTGGGCTCTTCTCACCAGTGACTCTCTGTTTAGGCCAACACAGAGCGCTTTGAGATGGAAACCCGGGGGGTTAACCACATCGAGGGCGGCTGGCCCAAGGATGTGAACCCCCTGGAGCTGGAGCAGACAATCCGCTTCCGGAAGAAGGTGGAGAAGGACGAGAACTACATTAACGCCGTCATGCAGCTGGGCTCAGTAAGGCTCCCTTCGGCTCGGTCAGGGTCTCAGCCACGACTGCTCCCCCAGCTATGTGCCAGGCTCAGCAGCTAGCTCCTTGAGGCAGGACACCAGGTACCATATGGAACCTTCCGTCTGGGAGCAGGTAGGCAGGTCCACACGGCAGACCCAAGGGTAAGGCAGGGAAGCCCGAGGACTGAACAGGTTTTAGGAGGAATTGGGAAAGTGGGAAACCCTCTGGGCAAAGAGACCCCCAAGGAACCCCAGCCAGCAGCTACCTGCCAGTAGGGGGCATTTATTCATTCATTCAGCACATTTGGGTGGAGCTTCTAGCCTTTACCAGGTGCAGTAGAGATTGCAAAAGTGAAATTGACATCCATCACACCCTAAAGAGTTTGTGAGCCACTGGAGGCCAAAGACAAAATACAGAGATGTCACAGTACTAACAGGGCTCCCCAGGCAGCTCCGAGAAGGTGATGGCAACCCACTCCAGTACTCTTGCCTGGAGAATCCCATGGGCGGAGGAGCCTGGTGGGCTGCAGTCCATGGGGTCACAAAGAGTCGGACCCTTACTGAGCGACTTCACTTCCACTTTTCACTTTTATGCACTGGAGAAGGAAATGGCAACCCCCTCCAGTGTTCTTGCCTGAAAAAATCCCATGGGCAGGGGAGCCTGGTGAGCTACAGTCCATGGGGCCTCAAAGACTGGGGCACAACTGAGCACGCATGTACCACACAATCTCACACTGGAAGGAAGGCTGTAAGAGGAGAAATGCTTTGCTGTCATGAGGAGGGAGACTTGGTTTCCTGCTGAAGTATCAGGGGAGCCTTCCTGGAGGAGGGGGCCCTTGAGCTTGGGTTTTTCCTTGTTGGACATTTGGAATAATGGGGGAGGGCCTTCTGGATGGAGGAAACAAGAGATAGATGCCATATACAGCTGCTGCTGCTGCTACTAAGTTGCTTCAATCGTGTCTGACTCTGTGCGACCCCATAGACAACAGCCCTCCAGGCTCCCCCGTCCCTGGGATTCTCCAGGCAAGAACACTGCGTGGCTACTAATTCTGTTCGGCAGGAACTGTGCTTCTTCACCTTTTTTTTTTCATTGCTGTCTCTCAACAAGCCTTTTTAGACATTCCCCCACCCTGGTGAAAATGTAATGCCAAAGGTGTACTATATATTTACGTACTGTATGTATATCTGAGAGGCCTGGCGTGCTGCAGTCCACGGGGTTGCAGAGAGTCAGACATGACTTAGCAACTGAACAACAACCACAAAATGTATGTCCGTGCTTTATACAAAAAAAAGAGAAAAAGGTGATATTATTTTACCCCCAAGAAGCAATTTGAAAACAATTGGAACCAATTTCCACCCTTTTGTGGGGTAGACGTTGCCCCCACTGAAAATTTGTGGCCTGGAAGGATGGGAAAAGACTGCGGGATGTCTCTCATCCCTCCCAGACTCCACCTCAGCTCTGGTCAGGCTGAAAGGACCTCCGTTTACCACTAAGGACCCCGCTGTGTCCCCACAGATCATGGAGCACTGTATCAGACAGAACAACGCCATCGACATCTACCAGGAGTATTTTGACGACGAGGATGCGGTGGAAGTGACGGACGAGGCCCCCTCAGCTAAAACCATCAATGTTTTCAGGTACCTCTGTAGCCAGGCAGGTGCCTGGCCAGCCTCTGTCACCCCTGTGGACCGGTGCTTCCAAAGGCGAACCCTTACCCATCCCTCCATGCCGTGGCGATAATGCCCTCTGTGCTCTGAGATAAGTAAGGGACAGAGCGATAAAACACCCCGTAGGTAAGTGGTCCCTACCTTGGAGGCAGGCCTGGTGGGTGGAAAGGGAGGAGAGAGTCAGTCTCAGGAAAGACTAAAGCAAACTCGCAAAGCTGAGTACACGTGTGGTCGATTCAAAGCACCAGACGTCCGTGATCTGGCTGCACCGTGAGCAAAAAAGACCCTTGTCCCAAGCACTGGGGCGTCTGCCTGGAATAGCCTCCAAGGACAGCAGGGTGACAGAAGCTTAGCCCATAGACACGTGTGTGAGATCACCGGATATTCGCTACAGCAAGGTGTGCACTAGCCAAAGATTGGGAGCACGCTAAACCCATCAGTAGGGTCTGTTTCCAGCAATCCTGCTGTGCCCGCACGCTGACTGCCACTCAGCCACCGGAACGAATGAGGCAGCTCCTTAGGCGAGCGTTTCCGAGATTGCTGTGTGAAACCAAACCAAATCAAGACGCAGAACCGTGTGTGGAAAGCACTACCTTTTGTTTAAAATACATCCAGGTAAAGCAAACTGTCCAATGACAGATGAAGGGATACAGGTTATATACACAATGGACATTACTCAACCAAAAAAAAGAGCGAAATAGGGTCATTCTGTAGAGACGTGGGTGGTCCTAGAGCCTGTCATACAGAGTGAAGTAAATCAGAAAGAGAAAAACGAATACCGTATATTAACTCACGCGTGTGGAATCTAGAAAAGTGGTACAGATGAGCCTCTTTGCAGGGCAGGAGTAGCGATGCGGATATCGAGAGCGGACTCGTGAACGCAGTGCGGGGAGGGGAGGGTGGCTGAATCGGGAGACTGGGACTGGCCTGTGTCCACTCTCACGTGTGAAGTACAGGAAGCTCAGCTCGGTGCTCTGTGACGGCCTCGAGGGGTGGGAGGGAAGCCCCAAAGGGAGGGGGTCTCTGTACACCTGTAGCTGATCAGTTCACCATGCAGCAGAAACTAACACAACGTTGAAAAGCCATTATGCACCGAAAAAGAAAATCAAACACACCTCTGTATGTGTGCATGCGTGTATACGCATGTACAGACGTGCAGGTGTGTGTTCTCGAATGTGCGGAGAAAACCTGTGATTTCAGAAGCCACCAGCATCAAACGCCAACTCTAGGGGATTTATTTTGCCACCTGGAAAGTGTTTGACCCAGTCCGAGCACAACCAGCAAGGACTGCTCTGATCCAGGGCGGAGTCGTGGTGGGCACTGCGGACTTCTAGCAATGGGCGTGCCAGAGAGGGGCCAGGGCGGAGTGGGGGCCACCTTCTCTGCTGCCAGCCTCTGACCTTACGTATGGATACCCGAGAGGGCTGATGCATCAGGAACCATCACTCCCAACCTCCACGTTTGGCTGACGAGGAGACTGGCCCCAGGGAGGAGGCACGCTCAGGGCTCTCAGTGGGTGGGTGACCCAGCCAAGGACGGGACTCAGCCTGTACTGCTTCTGCTCCAGCCGTGCCCCCAGGGAGGAGTGAAGTGGATGCGTCACACGACCAGAAACGTATTTCATTTCCCCCTTTTGCTCATCTCTTCCGATGACTTCCATGACAAAGTGTCAGCTTGGGACCATTACGTCTTTTTTTTTTTTCAACTTAATTTTTCAGCCGCTGCTGCTGCTAAGTCACTTCAGTTGTGTCCGACTCTGTGTGACCCCATAGATGGCAGCCCGCCAGGCTCCTCCGTCCCTGGGATTCTCCAGGCAAGAACGCTGGAGTGGGCTGCCATGTCCTTCTCCAATTTTTCAGCATTGGAGTATAATTGCTTTACCGTGTTGGGTTAGTTTCTGCTGTACAATGGTGCGAATCAGCCATACGTATGCACAGGTCCCCTCCTTGCTGGAGCTCTCTGTGCCCCGCCGGTCCCACCCCTCTAGGTCATCCCCGAGCTCGCTGCGAAACTGGGCACACTGGAAACTGGGCTTCCACACGAGGTCTGAGGGGATGCGCTCAGCCTACAGCACCCTCGGAGTCTGTAGTTCACATGAGGATTCCCTCTTGGTGTCATAGGTGCCAATATACAGGATAGTTTCGTTGCCTAAACGTCCCGTGTTGACATAGGAAAAAAAAGAAAGGTTACCAAAAGGGAAAAGGGAAAAGGGGAAGGATAAATCAGAAGCTTGGGATTAATAGATACACACAACTATATGTAAAATAAATTAATAACGAGGACACGCCATACAGCACAGGAAATCATACTCAGTATCTTGTGTGCTCAGTCGTGGCCGGCTCTTTGTAACCCCACGACTGTAGCTCCTCCACCCATGGGGTTTCCCAGGCAAGAACACTGGAGTGGGCTGCCATTTCCTACTCCCGGGAATCTTTCTGACCCAGGACTGAACCCATGTCTCCTTCGTCTCCTGAATTCCCAGGTAGATCCTTCATCACACCTGGGAAGCCCCTGAATATCTTGTAATAACCTAAATGGAAATGAATCTGGAAAAAAAAATGTGTATATATATTTCCTTTGCTGCACATCTGAAACTAACACAACACTGCAAACCAACATATTTCAGTTAAAAAAAGAAAAGTCCTCTGTGGCCCAGTGGCTAAGACTCCAAACTCCCAGTGCATGGGGCCCAGGTTCAATCCCCAGTCAGGGAACTAGATCCCTTGTACCACAACTTAGACCCAGTGCAGCCAAATAAAGAAAAATGTATTTTTAAATCCCCTACATTTTACCTATTTATCCCTCCCTGCCCCTAAACCCTTGGCAACAACTGATCTTTGTACTGGCTCTGTGGCTGTGCCTTTTCCAGAATGGTGTATAGGTGGAACCACACAGCATATAGCCTTTTCAGATGGATTTCTTTCTCTTAGCAGTGTGTGTTAAGTTTCCACCATGTCTTTTCATGGCTTGAGAGCTCATTTCTTTCTTTCTTTCTNCATCTAGTCAAGGCTATGGTTTTTCCAGTAGTCATGTATGGATGTGAGAGTTGGACTGTAAAGAAGGCTGAGCACTGAAGAATTGATGCTTTTGAACTGTGATGTTGGAGAAGACTCTTGAGAGTCTCTTGGACTGCAAGGAGATCCAACCAGTTCATTCTGAGGGAGATCAACCCTGGGATTTCTTTGGAAGGCATGATGTTAAAGCTGAAACTCCAGTATTTTGGCCACCTCATGCGAAGAGTTGACTCATTGGAAAAGACTTTGATGCTGGGAGGGATTGGGGGCAGGATGAGAAGGGGACGACAGAGGATGAGATGGCTGGATGGCATTACTGACTCAATGGACGTGAATCTGAGTGAACTCCGGGAGTTGGTGATGGACAGGGAGGCCTGGTGTGCTGCAATTCATTGGGTCGCAAAGAGTCGGACACAGCTGAGTGACTGAACTGAACTGAACTGAGAGACTTCACTTTCAATTTTCACTTTCATACATTGGAGAAGGAAATGGCAACCCACTCCAGTGTTCTTGCCTGGAGAATCCCAGGGACAGGGGAGTCTGGTGGGCTGCAGTCTATGGGATCGCACAGAGTGGGACACGACTGACGTGACTTAGCAGCAGCAGCTTAGCAGCAAGAAGAAGCTAGTAAAAGTTATAGCAAAAAAAAAAAAAAAAAGATTTTGTCAGAGGAACATAGTCTTTATCCTTTGCATATGCTTTCTTTGACTTTTTTTTTGTTGTTGCAGGCATGTTACTGAAAATGTATTCAAGCCTTTTATACAATGTCCCTTTGTTATCTAACTATATAACAGCCCTGATTGCAGCTTATTACAGAATCACCTTTCCTTTTTTAAGCAATGTTACCTCACAGACTCTGAAGCTGGGAGGGATTAGGGGCAGGAGAAGAAGGGAACGACAGAGGATGAGATGGCTGGATGGCATCACTGACTCGATGGGCATGAGTCTGAGTGAACTCCGAGAGTTGGTGATGGACAGGGAGGCTTGACATGTTGCAATTCATGGGGTCGCAAAGAGTAGGAAATGACTGAGTGACTGAACTGAACTGATAGCATTATCTTATTTCTACTCTGTCAACATCCTTTAAATTAGAGTATATGTTAATAACATAATATCATAATGTCAGCTTTTGGATTTAATATTCTTCATTATTTGAACTTATTTTCCCTCCTGACATGTACACTATTTTTATTGATTCTGTCTTCAATTTTCTAACTAGTTTTGTGTCTTTGCACTAGTGAATTAAGCAAGAGAATCACGATTTAA
The DNA here is from genome assembly GCA_006410615.1 of Neotragus moschatus. Lineage (NCBI taxonomy): Eukaryota > Metazoa > Chordata > Mammalia > Artiodactyla > Bovidae > Neotragus > Neotragus moschatus. Next base: position 901,311 of record SJYA01000052.1, on the reverse strand, counting down.
CTATACATCCTTTTTTTAACTATATATAAAGGCTTTTCTTTACCATTATCCAGCACTATGTCATAGAAATGATTAAATTAGTTTAGTAAATTTATTTTGTATACAACTATGATACCTCTACTGTGTTTTTTAGGCTTTTAAATTTTTTTCATTGGAGTATAATTGCTTTACAGTTTTGTGTTGGTTTTTGCTGTATAACAATGTGACTCAGCTCTATATATACATATATCCCCTCCTTCTGGAGCCGTCCTCCCATCCCCCCTTTTCCAGCCCTCTAGGTTGAGCTGAGCACTGAGCTGAGTTCCTTGTGTTCTATGGTAGCTTCCCGCCAGCTATTTTACACATGGTAATGCATGTATAACATTGCTATGCACTCAATTTGACCCACCCTCTCCTTCCCATGCTGTGGCCACAAGGTCATTCTCTATGTCTGTGTCTCTATTCCTACCCTGTAAATAGGTTCAGCAGTACCATTTTCTAAATTCCATACATATGCATTAATACAAGATATTTGTTTTTCTCTTTCTGACTTACTTGGCCATGCCCTACAGCATGTGGGGTCTTACTTTCCTGACTAGGGATCAAACCCTCGCCCCCTGCACTGGAAGCATGGAGTCTTAAGCACTGGACTGCCAAGGAAGTCCCCGTCCACTGTTTTTGATAAAAGTATTAAGGGTTTTGTTTTTCCCCCTTATTTATGGGACATAGATGGTGGGCTTTTTTTTTTTTTTTTTTCATATTTACATTGTTTTAGTGCATTCTGGATCCACACACCAATCAAAAAAAATAATGATTTAGCATCTTCTGTGACTTTCCCTACTTGATTCCCCCTATTTTCAAAACAATCATGTAGCAGAGATCCAAGGCTGCAAAACAAGATGAATTGGGAAGAAGATCATTAGAAGGAACAATGTGGCACTCATCATTTTGTGCTGTCACAACACCATCTGTGTTGTACCAGACCAGAGTAACTTTGACATGACAAATAAACCTCTTAGGGGCAATAGAGATTCTATTAATTGTTCCATTGTCTGACCAAACACTCTCCTCTAGAGCAACACAAACACAATTGTTATTATTGAATTAACAATAGCAATAAATTATATACTTTTTAAATAACATTTTTTCCTCTGGATAAAAAATAAGATTTAAAGTATCTCAGTCTCACTGGGGTGGTATAAATATATTAATGCAGCCTTCTAATTTTATTTATATCTCACCTGGGGTACTGACTCCAGAAATATTAGTTTCTTCAACATGCTTATAAATATTGTCCAGTGAAACTACATCATGTGTCCTCATGGTAGTCATTCCCCTCAACTACAAAATGTGCTGAGATTATTTATTCAAATAACTTTTGACTTGTAGGCACTGACCTTTTCCTGATCATTACTATTATTAACAACAACAGTTAATAATTAACGGTAATGACAGCTAAATGAGGGTTACTGAGGTTACCAGCTGCCCTGCTAACCATCTATGTGGATGAGTCTCACTAATCCTATAATTTTATAGATCAGGTGTTAGCCAATATTTTTGGTGTAGGGATAGACAGCAAATATTTTAAACTTTGCCAGCCTTATAGTCTGTCACAGATACTCAGTTGCTACTGTGGTGCAAAAGCTGCAAATAAATCAAATTAATGTAACTGTATTCCAACAAAACTTTATTACAGAAAAAATTGGGAGGCAGCAAGCTGGATTTTGTCTGTGGGCCACTGTTTGTTTACCCTTGTTGTAGATGATGAAATTGAGTTTGAGCAAAGTTAAATAACTCACCCAAGGTCACTAAGTAGTGAGGTCAACATGTGAAAACAGACTAACACTAGATCTGATCACCTAAACACTATTATACTGTCTCTAGGATTCTGTAGTCTCTTGCATCCTCAGTGATGGAAAGACAGAAAGTGTGAAAATTGTAACGTCTTAACAACTGGCACTGAAATTTCTCTCAGAGAGGGAGTTTATTTATCCTAAAGTAGTCTTGATAAGTTACCTGGGGGAAGTTGAGGACCAAAAGGATGTTATCAGCAGGCCTTACAGTGAGAGAAATGTTATGAATAGAAATTTTGAGGTACAGCATGAGTAAGTAGAGAGAAGAAATAGCTGAAGGTGTTATGGGTGATTATGGCCTGAATTACGGGAAAAAAGTCAACAGATATAAATGATTTGTGATTATATATTTTTAACATTATGTTACCTAGACGGTAACAGTTATTATTCCAACAGCCTTTATAGAAAGATGTTTTTCTTACACAATATAAATAAAGAATGGGATAGACTCCAGGGAGGATGTATCACAGATCTAGCTCTGCTTCTCTGCATCACCTCTGCTCTCCCCTCCTCTACGTGTCAATTCTATTATTAGAAAACCTTCTCCATGGTAGCAAGATGATTGCCGGTAGCAACTGTGGTGATATGTTTCTTGTTCATGTATAGGAAGTAAGACAGGACAAAAAAAATTCTATTTCCTAATTACGGAGTAGATATTTTTTCTCCCTATCCGAATAGGCCAACCTCCTTGAATGAATAAGTAGCCCAACCAAGGACTTCCCTGACAGTCCAGTGATTAAGAATCTGTCTCCCAATGTAGGGAATACAAGTTCAAATGCTAGTCAGGGAATAAAGATCCCCACATCCCATGGAGGGCAACTAAGCCTGAGAGCCACAATTAGAGTGAGAAACCCACACGCCAGCCCATGTGCTCTAGAGTCTGTGCCCCATAACAAAAAAAAACCAGTATGCAACTAAAGAAAGCCGGCACACTACAAGGAAAACCCAGCGCAGCCAAACAAAAAAATAGCCCACTACACTTACGGCTGATTTATGTCAATGTATGGCAAAATGAGTACAGTATTGTAAAGCAAAACAAACTAAAAAATAAAAAGTAAAAAAAAAAAATAAAGATATCCTGAAGTAAAAAAAAAGAAAGAAAGTTCCAAGTGTTTGGGATTTAATTATGAATTCCCAAAATCATTCTCTGGAAAGAAGCTTGAATTTTTTGAGATTGGCTTACTAGACTAACCATCACTTTAACCTTAACATGTAAACATAGTTAACCGTTTAACTAACCGTACAGCTTCAAATGTGACCATTTCCCTTGAGTCATATGGGCTGTAGGGTGATAGATCTGAACAAAGCTGAAATTCTTTCAAGAACATAGAAGGCACACATTTCTAACTCATATGATCACATACTTAGGTTATTCTGGAACAAGACTAACTCACAATAAATAAGCCAAAAGAAACAGGGCTTGCCATTAACATCAAGCTTATCTTTGGCTTAGAGCCTGTCCTATTGCATATAAGTCAACAAACACTGAGGTTTTACCTTAGTCAAGCAATGTGGTAGACCTCCGTTATAAAGAAAAACTGGCAGATGCTTGTGGGAAACAAAACATAAATAGATATTTTGAAGCAATCTGGGGAGTGGATTTAGAGTGGCATACTGCTAGTGCTGTGAGTGTACTCCAGACTGAAGGAATCAGAGAAGGCTTCTAAAAGAGATGGTTTCATTCTCTTTTATTAATTAAGAAAATTCAAAAATAAAGTTATATGACACATTTTCATAACATATATTAGGACACATCCAACAATAACATATTTTATATTTTATATAAGAACCAGTGTCTTAAGAAATAATTTTATTATCAATCTATAGTTTAAAAATAATATGTATGAATGAAATTCCTACTTATTAATAATTTTCATTATAGAAAGTAATCATTTGTGAAAAATAATGAGCAAGATGTTAAATTATGGAACATCTTCAAGATTTGCACAAATTAGGAAAACAGCTTGAGGGTCATGAAAATTTATGGGCCCAGTAGAGGTCTGGCGTGCTGCGATTCATGGGGTCGCAAAGAGTTGGACACGACTGAGCGACTGAACTAACTGAACTGAGAGATGAAATCAAGTCATAGTGATTCCAAAATTTGCACAGGAAAATGTTGATTATGACATAAGAAAATATCACTTCTGGTTTTGGATCTATGGTATGTACACAAAGATGGAGTAAATTATCCAAAAAATGTGACAAATAATGAGGGAAACAANTAGCTGAAGGTGTTATGGGTGATTATGGCCTGAATTACGGGAAAAAAGTCAACAGATATAAATGATTTGTGATTATATATTTTTAACATTATGTTACCTAGACGGTAACAGTTATTATTCCAACAGCCTTTATAGAAAGATGTTTTTCTTACACAATATAAATAAAGAATGGGATAGACTCCAGGGAGGATGTATCACAGATCTAGCTCTGCTTCTCTGCATCACCTCTGCTCTCCCCTCCTCTACGTGTCAATTCTATTATTAGAAAACCTTCTCCATGGTAGCAAGATGATTGCCGGTAGCAACTGTGGTGATATGTTTCTTGTTCATGTATAGGAAGTAAGACAGGACAAAAAAAATTCTATTTCCTAATTACGGAGTAGATATTTTTTCTCCCTATCCGAATAGGCCAACCTCCTTGAATGAATAAGTAGCCCAACCAAGGACTTCCCTGACAGTCCAGTGATTAAGAATCTGTCTCCCAATGTAGGGAATACAAGTTCAAATGCTAGTCAGGGAATAAAGATCCCCACATCCCATGGAGGGCAACTAAGCCTGAGAGCCACAATTAGAGTGAGAAACCCACACGCCAGCCCATGTGCTCTAGAGTCTGTGCCCCATAACAAAAAAAAACCAGTATGCAACTAAAGAAAGCCGGCACACTACAAGGAAAACCCAGCGCAGCCAAACAAAAAAATAGCCCACTACACTTACGGCTGATTTATGTCAATGTATGGCAAAATGAGTACAGTATTGTAAAGCAAAACAAACTAAAAAATAAAAAGTAAAAAAAAAAAATAAAGATATCCTGAAGTAAAAAAAAAGAAAGAAAGTTCCAAGTGTTTGGGATTTAATTATGAATTCCCAAAATCATTCTCTGGAAAGAAGCTTGAATTTTTTGAGATTGGCTTACTAGACTAACCATCACTTTAACCTTAACATGTAAACATAGTTAACCGTTTAACTAACCGTACAGCTTCAAATGTGACCATTTCCCTTGAGTCATATGGGCTGTAGGGTGATAGATCTGAACAAAGCTGAAATTCTTTCAAGAACATAGAAGGCACACATTTCTAACTCATATGATCACATACTTAGGTTATTCTGGAACAAGACTAACTCACAATAAATAAGCCAAAAGAAACAGGGCTTGCCATTAACATCAAGCTTATCTTTGGCTTAGAGCCTGTCCTATTGCATATAAGTCAACAAACACTGAGGTTTTACCTTAGTCAAGCAATGTGGTAGACCTCCGTTATAAAGAAAAACTGGCAGATGCTTGTGGGAAACAAAACATAAATAGATATTTTGAAGCAATCTGGGGAGTGGATTTAGAGTGGCATACTGCTAGTGCTGTGAGTGTACTCCAGACTGAAGGAATCAGAGAAGGCTTCTAAAAGAGATGGTTTCATTCTCTTTTATTAATTAAGAAAATTCAAAAATAAAGTTATATGACACATTTTCATAACATATATTAGGACACATCCAACAATAACATATTTTATATTTTATATAAGAACCAGTGTCTTAAGAAATAATTTTATTATCAATCTATAGTTTAAAAATAATATGTATGAATGAAATTCCTACTTATTAATAATTTTCATTATAGAAAGTAATCATTTGTGAAAAATAATGAGCAAGATGTTAAATTATGGAACATCTTCAAGATTTGCACAAATTAGGAAAACAGCTTGAGGGTCATGAAAATTTATGGGCCCAGTAGAGGTCTGGCGTGCTGCGATTCATGGGGTCGCAAAGAGTTGGACACGACTGAGCGACTGAACTAACTGAACTGAGAGATGAAATCAAGTCATAGTGATTCCAAAATTTGCACAGGAAAATGTTGATTATGACATAAGAAAATATCACTTCTGGTTTTGGATCTATGGTATGTACACAAAGATGGAGTAAATTATCCAAAAAATGTGACAAATAATGAGGGAAACAAACCCCAAACCAGGATAAACAAGGTAAAGTATAATTAAGGCAATTAAAAAGTGATGGTAAGTTAAGAATTCAGATCAAGAATTAGGAGGAGCAGAGACTCTCAGGAATCAAGCTCTCAGTAATTACCAGGGTCATTCTCTCTCTACACATTTTTTGTGTATCACTTTAGGGGCCTAGATAACATGGAAAGACAGAAACCAGTCTGACTTGAAGAATCCCAAAAGGCATTTTTAACCATTTTATAAGGAAATATCATTAGATGGAGCCAAATATCTTAAGTATAAATAAAATATTTTTGACATACAAATTAGAGTATACATATTTCCATACTTGTTTTCACATAATCTTTTTCAATCTGGCTCCCTGTTTAAAATGCCTAATACATTGCCTACCACACAGTGATGGTGGTTTAGCCATTAAGTCATGTCCGACTTTGTGACCCCGTGGACTGTAGCCTGCTGGGCATCATCCCAACCCAAGGATTAAACCCAGATTTCCTGCAAAACAGGCAGATTCTTTACTGACTGAGCTACTAAGGAAGCCCTGCCACATAGTAGGCACAAATAAATATTTTTAATAAACAATTGAATGTTTAATAAATGATTTCTATTTCTTCTATTACCATGACAATCAACATTCCATAAATAATATCTGCTAGCAATAAAGTCCTCTTTTAAGCTCTTTATCTTTTTTTTTAATCATTCAATTATGTTGGAATGTCAAAAGTAATCCAGATTCTAAAGCCTTCAACTTTTCATGACTTCATAGTGTCCACAAGCTTTTAATACCCTGATACCCTCAAGTAACATATGGCATATGTTAGGTAAGAAAAAATTAGTTTCTTATCTAGGGAAACCAAAACAGATATTATAGAGAAAAAAATTATGATATTATATATAGTATTATAAAACACCACAACATTAAAGAATGTTTATGCACTAATAAGATATATTTAAATAATCATATACTAATTTAAATTAATTAAAATAATTTGGCTTTGAATAACTAAGACTTCATGCAGTTTCTGGCCAGGTTAGACAGAAAGTCCAAAACAGGTTTTGTGTTTCAAGCATTTTTCTACAGCAAAATTCTCTTAAATCCATTTTATGTTTTAGGATTCCTTATGCTTGAATGTTAGAATTCCCTGGCATTAGGACTCTCTAAGCAATATAAGAACTAATATTCAGAACCCAGAGATCTCATATATCCTGAGGTCAGGAAACAGTGGAAAGTCAAAGCCAGATATGCCATCAGAAGGCAAAAAAATATTCATTTTATTGCTCCAATGGGACATAAGAGAGATCAATATTTTCCAATTCTGCCTGCATAATATGACCACTTGTAGAGCTTAACATGGACAAAGGAGCCTGGCAGGCTACAGTCCATGGAGTCATAAAAATATTGGATACAACTTAGCGACTAAACAACAACAGCTTACATAGTACTGCTGTCCAGATGCCATTCTCAGAGATTCAGTTTTAATTGGTCTAGGTTGGGTCCAGAACCTGAACATTTGCTAAGAGCTCCATAGGTAACTCCAATATGAGAACACTGAGATATAGGCATAATTAAAGTCTAAACAAGCAGTATCAGGAATGAAGAAATGGGAGTTAGATATTTTTAAAATATACCACCTACTATTTTTATTGTTTGTTAGTATAATTAATTAGATGTATTATGGTCAGAAGCCACAAGGCAACGTTTGTCAGTATATATCTGTGTTTGCAAAAGTAAAAACTCATAGATGACAGTTTTGGTCCCTGGATATCAACATGAAATACAAATATCTTCCTTTTCCTCTCACTAAAATCTTTGTTAGCATTTTCAAAGTTTGAAGCATTTTTCAATATTAAAAGATGCGATATTTTATTGTGGAAATCAATATAGTTCTTTCAGTGAAAAGATTCGTTTCCTCCAATGATAACACAAAAAATGTTGGGAATGACGGGACTAATTCCATTACAAATCAGTGGTCAATCTATTTATACCACTGCAAAGAGATGATGGCATGAAATTATCAAGATGTCTCTAAAAAATTAAGAGCTTAAAGGAAATGACTGTCTTTTATATGAACTCATCCATTATATCAATTTACCTGAAAATTAAATATAAACTTTTTGACCTAAAGAATACTGATAAAGTGAAAATCTAATCAATGAGATTTTACTAAAGCAGTTGCATAAACTTTAGATGGAGCTGTCCCAGTTGTAGGTATTTTTAATGATCAATGGTCTAATGAGATTTCTTATAAAATACACCTATAAGAGGGCTTCCCTTGTGGTTCAGTTGGTAAAGAATCTGCCTGCAATGCGAGAGTCTGGGTTCAGTCCCTGAGTTGGGAAAATCCCTTGGAGAAAGGAAAGGCTACCCACCCTAGTATTCTGGCCTGGAGAATTCCATGGACTATATAGTCCATGGTGTTGCAAAAAGTTGGACACAATTTAGCAATTTTTACTTCACTTCACTTCACACCTGTATGAAACTTACAAATAACAGTTTACACATATTCTGAGTCTGAAATTAAATGACAGAAAACTTTCTGAGAAAAATAATAAACAGCATAAACATACAAAGACAATGAAACATAACAGTAGCAATATTGGGGGAGCTCAAAAAGCACTTGAGAGAGTGATAAGCCAAGCCTACAATGCGGGATCAAGACCTAGCATGTAGAGGCACTAGCTGTCTTCCAGGACTACCCCAGGGGATGAAAATAAGTTGTTGTTCCTTTTCAACCCCAGTAGAAAATGGTAGTTTTACTCTACAGAAAATGGATCCAGAGAGAACCAAAACTTGCCACTGATAGTATACCACTCCCAAACAAATTTTGATCCAAACTTCTCCATCTGGAAACAAAAAGGCCATAGTTAGTATAGATTTTTTAAAGTTTTTCTGCCCATGGCCATTAAGTTATAATTGCAAAATTTTATATTCAATGTATTCTAAAGAATGAAAACACTTGGATTCTTTGCCTTATATCAAAATTTGTGTTTGCAAAGTTAAGGAAGGGAGAAACATTGTGGCAGTTGAGACTGGAATCCAGAAAGAGTCAGTAGAATGTGCTACTGAGTTGAGGACACATCCAACAATAAAATATGAATGAGGCTACCCCCAAAGACCTCCTGCTCTGAACTTCTTACTTGGTGGAGAAGTACCATTGAGGGAGACACAGGTTCTGGGCAGTGGGAAGCTCTGCCTTACCACTCCAGCCTGTTGCTTCATCCTGATTTGGGTAGTCAATTTAAGCCAAGGGAATCAAGCTGAGACCTGAGAGACTTAGAAGGTACAAGACCTGCTAAGAAGCAGAAACTGCAGAGCAAAGATCCAGATACAATTGCTAACTTTATTTACTGCTAAAAGATTTCCAATAAATGTAATTTACAGGCAACTATACATAGACCTTGGAAGCCTGGGCTTCCCAGGTGGCACTAGTGGTAAAGAATCCACCTGCCAATGTAGGAGACAAAGGAGTGTGGGTTCAACCCCTGAGTTGGGAAGATCTCCTGGAGTAGGAAACAGCACTCATTCCAGTATTCTTGCTTGGAAAAGTCCATGGGCAGAGGAAACTGGCGGGATACACTTCATGGGGCCACAAAGAGTCAGACATGACTGAGTGACTAAGCATGTACTTAGAGCTTAAGAGAGAGAAGGTAAGAAGAAGGGGCAGGAAAGAAATGAAAAAGAAAAAGGAGGGAAGGAGGGGCTAGAGAAAAGAAAGGACGGAAGAAAGGATGGAAGGAAAAAAAAATACTTAGGAAAGAGAAACCCCAAGCCTGATGAACAATGGTACGTGATTATTTAACTGAGGAGGCAATCCACATGGTCACAGTAAGACTGTTTTCTAGAGGTAGACCATTCTTCAGCCAGTGAAGCCTCATTGATAGCTCTTTAGATATGTCTATAAGGAACATTGGAAAATGAAATTTTCCCCACTGGCAGAATCAGGACAACAAAATATATGATCAAGAAACTCACTCTGCTTTCTGGAAAGTGAGTCAACCTATGGATGAATCTTAATGTTCCAGCCTAGCTAGATAATATGATAATAGCTAATGCTAGTGGGAAATTCACTTATCATATCATGTTCAGGCACTGTGTTAAGGTTTTATTGAATCTCAAAACAATCTCATTAGATTGTTTCTATCATTATTTTGTGGAAAAGAAAACAGGCTTACAGAAGGTAAGTCCATTGCTCAAACATAGAAAACATATGATAGAGTCAAAATCTAAACCCAAAGAATTTGACTCCAAAGACAGAGTGATCATAGTTACTCCACTCTAATGAATATAGTGGTTTGGACGTTTGACAACTCATGATTCTTCACATTTTCCCCCTAATTCTATGGTTCCTTGCTGTTAGTGATTTTGCCCCTCAGAAGATATTTGGTAATGTTTGGAGATGTTTTTCATCATCATGACATGAGGAGAAGGTGGAGATGTGCTACTGATATCTGAAGGGTAGAGGCCAGGTATGCTGCTACACAGTCCACAATGGACAGGTCAGCTCTCAAAAGGAAAGAATTATCCAACCCAAAATATCAATAATGACAAAGTTGAGAAACTCCACCTTTGCTGAATGGAAATCTTCATTGTGGGCTGTGAGTATCAGGTGATCAAATATATCATTCAATACATAAATTGCCTGCCCATGAGAAACCACATCTGGGCTTGATAGAGATGACATTTCATCTCCCAAGAGTCTAGATTTAAGGTTGAATTAAGCAGTTTTGATTGTTACCCCTTGAGGGAAAGGGTAAAAGAGTCTGTGATTATATATGAAAGAGTTAGACATAACACATAGTCCTCTAAAAATTATACATGTGGGAAAACAGATGTGGGTGCTGTGCATTCATTCAGAAAGTAGATTCTTACAGGTATTTGTTAGTTTTCTTACCTGTAACCTTTCCTCTCCCCTTAGTGATAAGGTCTTTGTCTTTCCAATTGAACTGCCAATGACAGTAGCCTACCTTTCTAGTCAAAAACTTGAAAACACATGATTCACACATAGCTGTGTCTCATCCCCCAGCCCAGAGATTATTCCAGGGATGGTTACATGGCTAGATTAGTCCACCAAGAGTTTCTCCTCAGTATTTTTCTGAATGAACATTTTGGATAAAATTCTCTCCTCCTCTCCAATCTCTGATCTAGAGAAATGTATTTATACAGAAGAGTCTAAAAGACGAACCTAGAGCCACAGAAAGGTAAAAATAAGATTCTAAGAGAAAGAAATCTGGCAACACTGAGCCTCCAGGTCCCATGTCTGAGATCTGCAGAACAGTCTTCCCTTCTTTTATGAATTATGTCATTTTCTTCCTAATTAAAAAAAGGTTGTTTTCCTTAAGTTAGATTTCTTCCTATTATTGCTCAAAGAATCTTGGTGAATACAACATCCTATGGGTATTGCTTTATCACAGAATACTAACTGAACAATTTTAAAGGAGATTTTTAGAAAATCTTTTCTCCGTATAAAAGTTCTGTAACTCTCATGGAGCTTGTCTTAGCTTTGAGCATCATCAAGCAGAATTAGCAAAACATTTTAAAAGAAGCCAAGACTTTATTCACACATTCTGGACACTACAATGCCTTTTAGGCCATTCTCAAAAAAATTTATTTTGGAATCCTCAAATCTGAAAGTTTTGAGCATACTATACATACAATGAACCACTTAAAATTCCTCCTATCTCCACACTGCAAATCCTAGATTAGAGCAGATTTTGCAGTTCTAAAACTAGTTTTCAAGGTGAAAGATGTGTGGATTGTTATAGACAACAGCTGCCTAAAGCATAATCTCAGTTTTCCTCCATGTTATGAACTGAATTATGTCAGCTCCCAAATTTTTATGTCAAAGCCTTAATTTCTAACATGACTATTTTTGAGTATAGGTCTTTGAGGAGATAATTAAAGTTAACAGGGCCCTAATCTGATAGGACTTGTGTCTTTACCAGAAGACGAGAGAGATCTCTCTCCTTCAAGAAGGCCACCATCTGCTAACCAGGAAGACAGGCTTTACCAGAAACCAACCATGATGACACTTTGATCTTGAACTTCTAGTCTCCAGAACTGTGAGAAATTTTCATTGTTTGAACCACCCAATCTGTGGTTCAAACTGAACAGACTAACACACTCCATGACTTCTATTTCTGGCTTGTTCAGTTATCACTTGCACATATGTTGGCACTTATCTTTACATATATCAGCTTGCTCATTCAATAAATGTTGTCTATTGTGTGCTAGAACTTGTCTCAATTCCAGTGTCTTTGTTCTCTGCACTGAGATTCTATGGAAAAGGCAAAACCAATAGAAGATATATAGATATGGATATATAAACATAAATTATATATATATATATATATATATATATACATATATACATACACACACATATAGTCCATGGGGTTGCAAAGAGTCAGGCATGACTGAGCAACTAACACTTCACACACATACTGAAGTGTGAATTCCCTTTCCCTTCTCCAGGGAATCTTCCTGACTCAGGAACTGAACCAGGGTCTTCAGCATTGCAGGTGGATTCTTTACCAACTGAGCTATCAGGGAAGTATATATACATACATACATATATACATATATATATATATGTATATAAAATAGGAATTGGCTCATGCAATTATAGAGTCTGAGAAGTCCCACAGTCTGCCACCTGCAACCAGGAAATCCAGTCGTATAATTCTGTCTGGGGCCAAAGGCCTGAGAAGAAGAGTACCATTGGCATAAGTCCCAGAGTTCAAAGGTTCAAGAACCAAAACTTACAATGTCCAGGAGCAGAAAGAGATAGATGTATCAGCTCAAGAAATAAAGACAAAAAATTCACCCTTCCTTCACCTTTTTGTTCCATTCAGGTCCTGAAAGAGTTGGGTTATGCCTACTCACTTTGGTGAAAGTGAAAGTGAAATTTGCTCAGAAGTATCTGACTCTTTGTGACTATACAGTCCATGGAATTCTCCAGGCCAGAATACTGGAGTAGGTAGCCTTTCCCTTCTTCACGGTATTTTCCCAACCCAGAGATTGAATCCAGGTCTCCCACATTGCAGGCAGATTCTTTACCAGCTGAGCCACAAGGGAAGCCCAAGAATACTGGAATGGGTAGCCTATCCCTTCTCCAGCAGATCTTCCCAACCCAGGAATCTAACCAGGGTCTCCTGCATTGCAGGTGTATTCTTAACCAACTGAGCTATGAGGGAAGCCCCACATTGAAGGCGGATCTTTTACTGAGTTTATTGAATCAAATACTAATCTCTTCCTGAAACACCCTCATGGGCACATCAGAAAAACTATTTTACTAGTTATCTGGGCATTCCTTAGCCCAGTCTAGTTGGCACAAAATTAGCCATCACATTTTCCAAAAGATTCTGAAATCAGATGTTCCTTTTCCTAGATCAGAGATGCTAGAATTAGTCCAGCTTGTTTCCACTGTTCTCCTTTCTTTATAACCACCAAATTAGAGAGCTGAGCAATATCCACAGTGTAGCCAAAGCAGGTCAAAAAATTACTTTCTTCCATTCCTAGTCCTCTGTTAAGAAAGAGAAGGAAAAGAAATAACATTTATGCAAAAATTATGCTAGATGTTGTGTGCACTTTATTTTACTTAGCAAATATATAGGAGATAAAGCTTTGGGAATTGTAATTAAGATTATTTTATAGGATTCGAATTCAAACTGCCAACAATTTATTTTTAAATTTTAAATTTAGAAAGTTGGCTTTAAAAATTAGACTTATACTTTCTCAACAATAACAACTTCGACCTCCATGACATTTCTACAAAGCCTATTGTGCACTTTAAAATTCCATTTTCCCTGAGCTGCAACTTGGCTTTTCCAATACCTCATGTAAAATTGAAATACTAATGCAACTCAATGGTCCAAGCTGGCTAAAATGGAGATGAACAGCTAGCTGTAATAGTGGCTCAAGGCAATCAGATACAGCATCTAAAAGCACATATCATCTACAGAATTAAAGCAGTTTAGAGCTTTTTAGCAGTCTTCTTGAATTTTTAACTTCCATAGCATCTGCCACTTTCTCTTCAATTAATAGATGATATATAACATAGCAGTAACCTTGAAATCTGTTAATTTTGGTTTTCTCTGTTTAGTTTTATAAGCATTGTGGAATGTTCTACCCTATGGGCATATGAGCATGATTTAAAAATATGTAGTAAGTATATTCAAGTACAAATCCTCAGCTCATAGGACAGTACTTATAGCTAGAAACAAAAACAGCAATACATTAACACATTCTCAGTATATCTCTGTCAACAAGTTTAATTTAGATTCCCAAAATATTCATCCTTGGGCAAAAATGCCAAGAAACATTTTAGGTTTTGTTAAAATTTCTGGAACTCTTTCAAAATTTCACAAGTCCTGAATTCTACTAAGTGATATTTTCCTTCCTCTTAATTTGTTTGGGTTGCAAAGGAAATAACTTTTTCCAACATATTTCTAACTTAAATCTATGTTTTATGCTATGCCAACAATATTTCTCAACTTGGAGAAACAGCATTTCTGTCTCTAAACAGCTCACATGCAAGCAGTAGCTGTTCATGAAGCCTTTGGAGATGACATGCTTGGTCCAAAGGGCAAAATTAGAAACAAATTTAAGTAAGGAGAAGCCACATGACACAATATGTTCTTAAATAATTGAACTCTATTTAAAACTTCTCGTCTCTTTTTTAGTGGATCTACAAAGGAACTGGGCTGGTAGAAAGACTGTAATGCATCTATTTTTATATATTTGTATGTGTGTCTTTAATTTCCCAAGAATAGTTTGCTCTCAATGAGCTAAGATGTGGATAAATTTTAAAAAAAAAGGTAAGATATGGAGAGGGAAAAAAAAATAACAATGCAATTTTTGAAAGCTTTAAGCATATAATAATTTCCCCAAAATGCTTAATATTTGTATTTGTTTAAATACACATCTTTATTTTAAATGGCAATTGTATTCATTAGTTCTGATTGTTATAATGTAATACCATTGATTGGATGGCTTAAATGTGAAAATATATTTCTCACAGCTCTGGAGCTGTCTGAGGTAAGGCCTGATGGAGTCTGTTTCTGGTGAGAACTCTTCCTAGTCTGCAGAGGCCACTTTCTTACTGTCCCTTCAGAGGGAGAAGTAACAGAGAAAGCCCTCTGGTGTCTCTTCATGTAAGTACACCAATCCTATTGTATTAGGGCCCCACTCTTACAACTTCGTTAACTTTAAATTACCCCAATAAAGGCCCCATCTCCAAATACAGTCACATTGGGAGTTGGAGATTTCATCATATAAATTTAGGGAGGGGTGGGAAATACCATTACAATTTGTTCATGAAAGAAATATTCTACCCACCGGAGCAAATTAATCTTTGTATAGTGGGTTTGATTTGACTTAACTGACAGCTGGGAAATTGTTAAGTGGACAACAGTTTAACCCGAATATTCTTGTACTTTTCCTATAAATCAAAAGGAAGTACAGACTACTTGTTAATACTTAGCATTATGAGAACTTTCCCACCCTGCTTTGTGCTGATAGTAAAACTGTTCAGCACAGTCTCAACAAAATCCTTTTATATAAAAACCTATAAACACATGATGCACACTGAACATCTCAGTATATTAATTTTTTCAGGCCATTGATGTTCCAGACAGATTATCTTAGATGTAGGCTCAACAAAAAATACCTACAAAAGAAGAAAATCAAGTAAATATTTTCTGAACCCTTATTATGTAAAAACATTACTAGCCATAATAAAAGGACTTTTCTACAAGATCTATATGACTATTTCCAATAGTTTGTAGCACTAATAAACACTATACACCCAAAACTCGGTGTAATGATTACACTGTTGCATGTAAGGCATCTCTACTGTGCCCTTTATTGCTAATATAAAATAAAAGGGATGTTGCTGTAAGGAAAGAAATGGATCAGGCAGTCTTATATGTGACACTCAAAAGAAGTATAAGTTCTCTAAAACTTTGCTTTGAATTTCAATAACTTCATCTTCTCTGTTTCTCCTTTCCCACAGTACAAAGGCACAAAGGCCTTTCTATTGTATAACATCCCCAAAGCTTGCTTCACGAGAAGCAAACATGATTGTAACTTTATTTGGGTTCAAATTCTGAAGAACGCTCTTTTCTTAAGTCTTAGTTCTACATTAGTTAATAATATGAACTTGAATTAGTCATTTTGCAGCTCTCTCATATATAAAAATCAGAGTTTTGAAAGAGAAAATAAGCACAGATTGCTTTCAGTTGTGGAATGCTACAATCCAGTTTTTTAAATTTATTTTTAGCCCACCTAACATGTAGTGACATTAGCTTGTAGAATTTTCTTCCCTACATTATGGCCGAAATCTTCATAACAACATGTCAAAAGTTTAATACACCCTTGTAACTGTTTGCTTTTTATTTTCAGAGAGAAAGTAGAAAGACTGTGTGGTAGGAATTGAAATTATTTTCCTCTCAGGCGCTATGTGAATAAGAATTAAGTTATTCAGTAACCCAGGTTCTCAATGCACTGACGTATCTCAAGGGAGAGCCTGGACATTTTAATTGCTTCTGTTACACAAAGCCTGCTCAGCTTGAATTGTCAGAAAGTGCTACAGTGGTTTTACTCAAATGTTTTTGAGGCCCCAGGGTTTCTCTATACAATTACTGATGGAAGCTCAAGTTCTAGGACTGGGTTTATGTCAAAGATCATATTTTCTCCCCTGTACATACCCAGGCTCTAAGAATGAACTTTTGTAAATGTTTATTTGTTCCCTTTTGAAAAATCCTAAAAACTGAGAAATCAGTAGTGAATTAAAATCGCATTCCACAAAATGTTTTTCCCTGCGTCTCCAGATTTTGCATATGCCACATTTTTCAATCTTATTATTCTCAATATTTGCTTTTCACTTTCTGAATATTTCCTCTGGTAAGACATGGCATTTTGTCCTTGAGAAGTGAGTGCAAGTTACTATATTTTCCTTCTTAGCCATCTCATGAGACAGGCCATGAAATGCCAAGAATAATGTAAACTATATAAGAAAATACCATGACGTACTACACCTAGAAATATCTCAGCTTAATAGGTGTTGTGCCATTAATGGTGAATTTTATGGAGGTAAGGAGATGTAAATCTGTCATGTAGACAAAGATTTACAGTAATACCCACTTCAGTGGATGATTTTCATCACAGTTAGGACTGTCAGGCAACTTGCGTGTTTTCTCGAGTCTCTTAAGTTATGAAGGCCTCCTCTTATTAATCCAAGGTTGGTATCTTGACCTTCCTGGAGTCGATGCTGATGATGTAGTTTGCCATTCTTCCTTTGTATTATCACTGATGTGATTTTTAGTCAGTAGGGTGGAGTTTTAGTTAAATAAAATTGATTGAAAACACTAGTTAGAACAATGTAATTGGCAATAATTTTCTACAAATAATGCTTTTTATTTTCGTTAGAGTGTTAATGTATATTTTTTTATTACTCATATCTAGACATATACTTCATTTTCAAAAGATACACAAAGTATATTAACGTAAAATCACTGGAAGGCAACTCTTCTTATTCAGTAAGCTAGTCACAGATTTGGAGGATATAATTACATTAGGAAAAGAACCACAACTAAAAACAAGTGTTCTAGTTTTAATTTTAATGAAGTAAATTATTTTAACAGAAAAAGTACATAAGAACTTTCTTAGCTGTTTTGGTTACAAATTTAAATTTTTAACTCAATATGATAAATAAGCATATGATTATTTTTTAAACCCATAGTCCACTCTTGTCTTTCTGTGTACTTGGATACCACAAAAGATATGAGATAATATGAGATATGATTGTAACTTGTATATATATATATATATATATATATATATATATGTTAAAATATCTTAAATGGGATTTCTAGGATATTGTCTACCTTGGGGTCCTAACATCATGAGTTTATAAGTTACTCATTGTATTGTACAAAAGTTTAAAGTAAAACTATATGTATGTATTTGATATGTGCTCAGTTGTATCTGACTGTTTGTGACCCTTTGAACTGTAGCCTGCCAGGCTCCTCTATCCATGTGATTCTCCAGGCAAGAATATTGGAGCAAGTTGCCATGCCCTCCTCCAGGGGACATTCCCAACCCAGGTATCAAACCTGAGTCTCTTGCATCTCACTGCTCTCTCTAGCCAAGATACAAAGGCATGGGGGGGAAGATTGCCAGCCCCCTATACCAGTTACTACTCACATGCATTATCTTTGTTTTTATTTTTAAATTTTTTAATGTAAATTTATTTATTTTAATTGGAGGGTAATTACTTCACAATATTGTATTGGTTTTGCCATACATCAACATGAATCCACCACAGGTATACACGTGTTCACCATCCTGAACCCCCCTCCCTCCTCCCT
Organism: Neotragus moschatus; assembly: GCA_006410615.1. NCBI lineage: Eukaryota > Metazoa > Chordata > Mammalia > Artiodactyla > Bovidae > Neotragus > Neotragus moschatus. Next base: position 882,936 of record SJYA01000052.1, on the reverse strand, counting down.
CCCCGTATCATCCCTCTGGGTAATCCCAGTGCACCAGCCCCAAGTATACAGTATCATGCATCGATCCTGGACTGGAGATTTGTTTCATATATGATACTATACATGTTTCGATGCCATTCTCCCAAATCATCCCACCCTCTTCCTCTCCCACAGTGTCCAAAAGACTGTTCTATATATATGTGTCTCTTTTGCTGTATCACATATGGGGTTATCATTACCATCGTTCTAAATTCCATATATATGCGTTAGTATACTGTATTGGTGTTTTTCTTTCTGGTTTACTTCACTCTGTATAATATGCTCCAGCTTCATCTACCTCATTAGAATGAACATAGTAAAGTTGCAGGATATAAAATCAATACACAGAAATTCCTTGAATTCCTATACACTAATAATGAGAAAATAGAAAGAGAAATTAAGGAAACAATTCCATTCACCATTGCAACAAAAAGAATAAAATACTTAGAAATATATCTACCTAAAGAAACTGCTGCTGCTAAGTCACTTCAGTCGTGCCCAACTCTGTGCAACTCCATGAACTGTAGCCTACCAGGCTCCTCTGCCCATGGGATTTTCCAGGCAAACTAAAGACCTATTTATAGAAAATTATAAAACACTGGTGAAAGAAATCAAAGAAGACACTAATAGATGGAGAAATATACCATGTTCATGGATTGGGAGAATCAGTATAGTGAAAATGAGTATACTACCCAAAGCAATCTATAGATTCAATGCAATCCCTATCAAGCTATGGTATTTTTCAGAAAGCTAGAACAAATAATTTCACAATTTGTATGGAAATATAAAAAANTAATAGATGGAGAAATATACCATGTTCATGGATTGGGAGAATCAGTATAGTGAAAATGAGTATACTACCCAAAGCAATCTATAGATTCAATGCAATCCCTATCAAGCTATGGTATTTTTCAGAAAGCTAGAACAAATAATTTCACAATTTGTATGGAAATATAAAAAACCTCAAATAGCCAAAGCAATCTTGAGAAAGAAGAATGGAACTGGAGGAATCAACCTGCCTGACTTCAGGCTCTACTACAAAGCCACAGTCATCCAGACAGTATGGTACTGGCACAAAGACAGAAATATAGATAAATGGAACAAAATAGAAAGCCCAGAGATAAATCCATGCACCTATGGACATCTTATCTTTGACAAAGGAGGCAGGAATATACAATGGGTTAAAGACAATCTCCTTAACAAATGGTGCTGGGAAAACTGGTCAACCACTTGTAAAAGAATGAAACTAGAACACTTTATAACACCATACACAAAAATAACTCAAAATGGATTAAAGATCTAAAGGTAAGACCAGAAACTATCTTTGTTTTTTAAAACTAAATTTATTTATCCTTTACAAGATGTGATATGATGGGGATAAAACATATTTCCTCTATAAGATACTGGATAATCCATTCTCAACTGAAAGAAGTTGAGTGAAATTTCCCAGATATTAATATACATAGTGCCATTAACTAAACAGATTGAGTTATTCATAAAGTCCCACCACCTGGTGACTGCATGACAGTCAGCATAAAGGATACATTATTTTCAAAGATTTGGTAGTATGTTTTAAAATATTTAAGATTTTATTTAATTTTTAGTTATTGAGTTTTATTAAATCTAATTAAAGTTTTTCATAGAAAATGAATGAATATTGTTACTAAAGAAGTCATATATTAACATAAGTAGTTAGCATCTTAAAATTTAATTTTCGTGTATTCAATCCAACCCCCAGAGGAAAACATGTTCATGCTTACATATATGTTTTAGGCACTAGTATTTCTATGCATTTAGTGACTTAGTCCTGATGTCTGCTATATATCAGTTTTTTGGGGGCGTATTTAGGATGAACAGAAATGAGAAAGTATAATATAACAAATTCTACTTATTAGTCATCTTGATAATTTAGATTTACATTAAAAACAATTTATTCTTCCTATTTCTATATACATAGCTTTCATTTTAAGCACTAATTGTTTAAATTTCTGTATATCCAATGAAGGAAAATAACAAATATTCATGAAAATATATATATACATTTTCTTTCATATTTAAATAGAAAGAAAAGTGGTATAAAAAGGATACAAATATGTTCTACATCTATTGTCCCATGTGAAGCACCAAGAGAAAAGGATTTCATATTTAAATTAGAGTACAAAATGCAGCTTGTTATGCCTTATTTTAGAAATTCACAATACTCTATTTGCATTTCAAAGTTTCTGAAAAATTATTCTGTAAAGAAACCTGTGTCACTAAGTTTAACCTAGAGCACTGCCAATTCATTTAACCATAAAGCTCCTTTGTCAAATATACTATGAATATTTTGAAGTGTTACTCTAATTAATGTCATTTAAAATTTTGATATAAATATGGGCCTCTGAGACTGCTTCATAGAGAAAATACTTTAAGTTAGTTTAAACATATATTACACAGTCTTAAATATTTTATTGGACCTATTGCTCAATTGAAAGATTTCTATTCAAATTTAGGATGCTACTATAAACTCTTCCTTCATTTCTGTATAATCTAAAGAATGCAGTGCTATAGCAAAAATTTCACAGATATCAATAAATGAAAAATGGAAAAAGGAACTATATTGTATAAACCTTTCCTTGATAACTATCTTCAAACTATCAACTTAATCAAAAGCAGGAAATAACACCACATAATTAGCAAGGCAAACAGAGAGTTTTGCTTTATGTCAATAATGCCACTTCCATTTATAAGTGGTAAACCTCTAATCACTATTCATATTTCTCCATCCTAACATACCTGCAAAATTCCAAAATTCCATTTTTTATATTAAGGAACCAATATAATCTAACAGCAACATTTAGAATATACAATTTTGTACTAAAATTTAACTTTGAATTTGATTTTAACCAAAAAACAAACTGTCAAATTTTAAATAGACTAATAATTCATTAGTAGATATTCTTAAGGCTTGACTCTAAGGAGTCCAGGGATTCTCTGTACCATCTGCAATTTTATGCTATATATGTGTGTGTGTATATATATACATGCATATATATGAATACATATTTTATATATATATAAACACTTTTTATTGTGAGAGATTTTATAATCTTCATAGTGTTGAAGCTTCAAGAGGCCTAATAAACTACACAAATATTTCAAAACTAAGTTCAAAAAAACCCCCAAAAGATAGACACAGGAATGAGGTAGATAGGCATTCCAAACTTATCAATAATAAGTTCTTTGAAGAATGTGAAGGTTAAGATCAGTATGGTAATCAAAGGACTAGGCTTTGAAACTGTGCAAAATGGAGCTCCTGAACTTAAGACCACTTAGTATATGGGAATACTAGACCACTTTACCTGCCTCCTACATACAAGAAAGTTGTATGTAGGTCAAGAAGCAACAATTAGAACTGGACATGGAACAACAGACTAGTTCAAAATTGGGAAAGGGGATACCTCAAGGCTGTATATTGTCATCTTGCTTATTTAACTCATATGCAGAGTATATCATGTGAAATACTGGGCTGGATGAACCACAAGCTGGAGTCAAGATTGCTTGTAGAAATATCAATAACCTCAGATGATAACACCGTTATGGCAGAAAGCAAAGATGAACCAAAGAGCCTCTTGATGAAGATCAAAGAGGAGAGTAAAAAAACTGGATTAAAACTCAACATTCAAAAAGCTAAGATCATGGCAACTGGTCCCATCACTTCATAGTAAATAGAAGGGGGGAAAAATGGAAACAGTGACAGATTTATTTACTTGGGCTCCAAATTACTGTAGATGGAGACTGCAGCCATGAAATCAAAAGACGCTTGCTCCTTGGAAGAAAAGCTATGAGAAACCTGGACAGCATATTTAAAAGCAGACATCATTTTGCCAACAAAAGTCCGTATAGTCATATGGTTTTTCCAGTAGTCATATACAGATATGAGAGTTGGGCTACAAAGAAGGCTGAGCCAAAGAATTGAGGTTTTCGAACTGTGGTCCTGGAGAAGACTCTTGAGAGTCTCTTGGACAGCAAGATCAAACCAGCTAATCCTAAAGGAAAACAACCCTGCATATTCATTGGAAGGGCTGATACTGAAGCTGAAGCTCTAATACTTTGGCCACCTCATGCAAAGAGCTGGTTCTTTGGAAAAGACCCTGATGCTGGGAAAGATTGAAGGCAGGAGAACAGGGTGACAGAGGACAAGATGGTTGGATAGAATCACCGACTCAATGGACATGAGTATGAGCAAACTCTGGGAGAAAGCAAAGGACAGGGAAGCCTGGCACACTGCAGTCCATGGGGTCACAAAGAGTTGGACACAACTTAGTAACTGAACAAGTGAAGAAATGACTGGGAAAAGTCCATTTAGTAATATAGAGAAGAGATGGAAATGTACCTGTATTTGCCGGAGCTCTTGATGGAACAGATTGGTAATGATGATGATAATGACAATAAAAATACTACTAATAAAGTCTTCCCTGGATATTTACCATCATAAATCTCTTTGCCTGTGATTAACCAGGATCATAGTTGGGGAAACCTCAAGCTGAAAATTTTAAATGGTCCCAAATTCTGGTATCCAGTAAAAACAAATGCAAATTCTCTTTGGAATTCTGCCTTCAATCTGGGCCACAAATTCCTATAAATTAACTACAGTTCATAATTGTCAAATAAGCAAGGAAAGATGCCATCATGAGTGAAAGTCAGTTGAAACAATAAAAAACAATTTTAGGTTTCCCAGTGACTCCAGAAGATGTAAACATAAGGTAAACAATGTAAAATAAATACAGATGAAATCTTTAAAAAATTAATTCCCTGTTTGATTTCAGAGTTTCACTGTGTCCAACTTTTTTACCTAATAAAATTTATCACAGAATATATGATCAGATCCAGAGGCTGGCAAACTGTAGTCCATAGGTCAAATCTGGCTGTGCTCATTCAATTACATGTTGTCTATGACAGGATATGAGAGATTTGGATACAGATCTTCCTTGACTTATGATGGAATTATGATGGCCCCAATAAACCCATTGTAACTTGAAGATATCACTAGTCAAAAGTTCATTTAATATACCCAATCTATGGAACACTATAGTTTAGCCTACCCTACCTTAAATAAGCTCAGAACACTTAAATTAGCCTATAGTTGGGTAAAACCATCTAACACAAAGCCTATTTTGTAATAAAGTATTAAATATCTCATATAATTTATTGAATACAATAATGAAAGTAAAAAACAATGGTTTCATGGACACAAAATTGTTATTTGTATATTGGTTATTTACCCTTGTGATCACGTGATTGACTGGGAGCTGCAGCTCCCCGTCATGGCCCAACAGCATGAGAGAGTTCAAAAAAAAGACAAAATTCAAAATTCAAAGTACAGTTTCTAGTTGAGAGTGTATTGTTTTCACACCATTATAAGGCTGAAAAATAGTTAATAGAAACATCATAAGACCAGATTGTTTGTAGACATAACCAAAAATATGTGATCCTCAAAATCTAAAATGCTACTGTTGCTGTTCAGTCTCCAAATCACCCTTTTATTTCTGACCCAACTTGTACTCAAACTTGGGCAGAAATGAAAGTTAGCAGTCTGCTGTATTCTTGATGATAGGCCTCCATATTCCAGCCTACCTAAATTAACTGAATCTTCCTAAAATCCCTTAGGACATCGGGCATATGGGTGCCAATGACAGTCAAGCCATTATACATATTGTTGACATTAGATATTTTAATTTCCAACTCTTAGAGATTTCCTGGTCATTTTATTTTTGCTTATTTATAACAATCCATTCTGGTCAGAGAATTTAGTCTGCATGATTTCCTTTATTTTAAATATTTTTAGACAAGGGTATCTTCCTCCCTTTTCAATTAATGGTAGTATTTCTCTCAGGACACTGGAAAAAAACCAAAGTGGTTAAAAAAAAAAAAAAAAAGGCTACAGGTTATGAGTCAAGCTGTAGCTTTAACTAGTTTCTAGTAAGTTCATTAAACAGAGAAAATTCTACTATGAAATAGAGTTTGTAGGAAGAATTCTTAATTCACCTGGCATCTGTTTCTCTTCTCTGCAGAAAACAACTCAAGTAAATTCTTCCAACATCAACCACTAGTCGACATGCATTATGGGAAACAGTATTATTTTCTTGCTCTAAATCTCTTTCTTGGGGGATAGTATAATTGCATCCCTTCCTGGGAGAACTTCCCATTTGCCACTCTCTCTACCTTTCCATTTAGTATTTGCTTTTAGCCATAATTTCCAAGCCACGGTATGGTTCTCTAGTGCTTACTCATAAAGCAAACAGTAACAACAGACTTGCCAATGTCTCTCTTATGCCCCATTTCCAGGAAAGTATCATAGAATCTTTCTGGTAAAGGATCACAGACTACCTTTACAGTGTACCAATAGACTTCATTTACACTTAGCCCTGTTTTGGTTTTATGACATAAGGTTATAACCTACTCCCAAAGTACCTTTAGGAATGTGCTCCAAGTTAATGATTGAGATAGCAGGTCTCATGCAGTGATACCTTTCTCTACTGGCATGGACAAATTTGATTTTAATCCCAGGATAAACAGAACAGAAAAAACAAAAGTATGTGCATTCTCTGCTTTACCTTCTCATATTTAATTGAGTAAACAGTCTTTCAAAACTTGCCCCCATCTATTCTAAATATGAAATATTTTAATTTCCCATTCCAACTTTTAGAGAACTTAGCTCAACAGATCAAAGAATGTGATATATTAATGTAATGTTACATTTTCTTGTTCTTTCTCGTACATCAATAGCAGTAAAATGTTTTTGTTGATCAAAAGAAACATATCTTGGTGAGTCAAAATGAAAGAATTTTCTCTTTAAAATCTAACTGCTTCCCTACAGTTTCTTCTCTTTCAGGATAAGCAAAGCCCAAAATATATGCACATGTACAATTCCAGTTAGCCTCCATTTGTAGCCCATAGGAATTGTATTGGTAGGAAACCCATACAGTCCACTTGCCAGTTAGAGGGAAGGGAAAGCTTGCCTTCAGGAAATTCTGCCTACAATCATGCTTGGGTGGTTTCTGTCCTGTGGAATTTGGTTTCTCTCAGTGCCACGGAAATATATTGTTATTGGACCTGACCATGCATGACTTGGGCACCTGTGTGTCATTTAATGAAACAGGTGATCAGTTCTAGGGCTCTGGCTAAGGCTTCACTTTTCCTTTTCCTTCATACTTCATTTTTTCAATTTTTTGTTCAATTAAGAACTTATCAGAGACATCTCCGACTACTTTGTATGAGAAAATTTTACTCTCATCTACCGTTCCACACACTGCCACCATCCCCAACGTACTCTGTCCTATCCTGCTTTATATTCTTCAAAAATATTCTATGAACATTTAACATATTACAATTATTTTATTTGTTTATTACCATTCTCCTCAACAGAATGTGAGCACCATCCCAAAAGAATGTGTTCTTGTCTTGTGCTCAATCATTTGTGCCTTAATGCTTATAGGGTAAATATTTGAATTTATAGTTGAAAAACAAAATAAGTGCAGGAATTTCTCTAATTGAAAATCACCCTTACAGAGTCACGAATGAAAATCATAATAGGTGTTAACAAAGCCTGTACTCCCAAGGGCCTAATGAAAACCAAAACCTCTCCAGATGTGGTTATTACTCCATATATGCATGTTTCAGCCCTCATATAATGCCCCAAAATGATGTCCTTTTCATTACAGGGGACTGGAATGCAAAAGTAGGAAGTCAAGAAATACCTGGAGTAACGGGCAAATTTGGCCTTGGAGTAAAGAATGAAGCAGGGCAAAGGCTAATAGAGTTTTGCCAAGAGAAAGCACTGGTCAGAGCAAACACCCTCTTCCAACAACACAAGAGAATACTTTACACATGGACATCACCACATGGTCAACACCGAAATCAGATTGATTATATTCTTTGCAGCCAAAGATGGAGAAGCTCTATACAGTCAGCAAAAACAAGACTGGGAGCTAACTGTGGCTCAGATCATGAAATCCTTATTGCCAAATTCATACTTAAATTGAAGAAACTAGGGAAAACCACTAGACTATACAGGTATGACCGAAATCAAATCCCTTATGATTATACAGTAGAAGTGACAAATAGATTGAAGGGGTTAGATCTGATAGACAGAGGGCCTGAAGAACTATGGACAGAGATTCGTGACACTGTACAGGACACAGGGAAAAAGACCATCCCCAAGAAAAAGAAATGAAAAAAGGCAAAATGGTTGTCTGAAGAGGCCTTACAAATAGCTGTGAAAAGAAAAGAAGCAAACGGCAAAGGAGAAAAGGAAATATATATCCATTTCAATGCAGAGTTCTGAAGAAGAACAAGGAGAGATAAGAAAGCCTTCTTCAGTGATCAATGCAAAGAAATAGAGGAAAACAACAGAATGGGAAAAAACTAGAGATCTCTTCCAAAAAATTAGAGATACCAAGGGAACATTTCATGCAAAGATGGGCTCGATAAAGGACAGAAATGGTATGGACCTAACAGAAGCAGAAGACATTAAGAAGAGGTGACAAAAAATACACTGAAGAACTATACAAAAAGATCATCACGAACCAGATAATAATGATGATGTGATCACTCACCTAGAGCCAGACATCCTGGAATGTGGAGCCAAGTGGGCCTTAGGAAGCATCACTAAGAACAAAGCTAGTGGAGGTGATGGAATTTAAGTTGAGCTATTTCAAATCCTAAAAGATGATGCGATGAAAGTGATGCAATCAATATGCAAGCAAATTTAAGAAACTCAGCCATGGCCACAGGACTGGAAAAGCTCAGTTTTCATTCCAATCCCTAAGAAAGGCAATGCCAAAGAATGCTCAAACTATCACACAATTGCACTCATCTCACACACTAGTAAAGTAATGCTCAAAATTCTCCAAGCCAGGCTTCAGCAATACATAATCCGTGAACTTCCAGATGTTCAAGCTGGTTTTAGAAAAGGCAGAGTAACCAAATATCAAATTGCCAACATCCGCTGGATCATCAAAAAATCAAGATTGTTCCAGAAAAACATCTATTTCTGCTTTATTGACTATTTCAAAGCCTTTGACCTGTGGATCACAACAAACTGTTGAAAATTCTTAAGGAGATGGGAATACCAAACCACCTGACCTGCCTCTTGAGAAACCTGTATGCAGGTCAGGAAGCAACAGTTAGAACTGGACATGGAACCACAGACTGGTTCCAAATAGGGAAAGGAATATATCAAGGCTGTATATTGCTTATTTAACTTATATGCAAAGTATGTCATGAGAAACACTGGGCTGGATAAAGCACAAGCTGGAAGAAGAATGCCAGGAGAAATATCAATAACCTCAGATATGCAGATGGCACCACTCTTGTGGCAGAAAGTAAAGAACTAAAGAGCCTCTTGATGAAATTGAAAGAGGGGAGTGAAAAAGTTGTCTTAAAACTCAACATTCAGAAAAATAAGATCATGGCATCCAGTCCCATCACTTCATGGCAAATTGATGGGGAAAGAGTGGAAACAGTGAGAGACTTTATTTTGGGGGGCTCCAAAATCACTGCAGATAGTGACTGCAGACGTGAAATTAAAAGATGCTTATTCCTTGAAAGGAAAGTTATGACCAACATAGATGGCTTATTAAAAAGCAGAGACATCACTTTGCCAACAAAGGTCTATCTAGTCAAAGCCATAGTGTTTCCAGTAGTCACATATGGATGTGAGAGTTAGACTATAAAGAAAGCTGAGCACCGAAGAACTGATGCTTTTGAACTGTGGTGTTGTAGAAGACTCTTGAGAGTCCCTTGGACTGCAAGGAGATCCAACTAGTCAACCCTAAAGGAAATCAGTCCTGAATATTCATTTAAAGGACTGATGGTGAAGCTAAAACTCCAATACTTTGGCCACCTGATGGGAAGAGCCAACTTACTGGAGAAGACCATGATGCTGAGAACGTTTGAAAGCAGGAGGAGAATGGGGAGACAGAGGATGAGATGGTTGGATGGCATCACCAACTCAATGGACACGAGTTTGAGTAAACTCCGGGAGTTGATGGTGGACAGGGAGTCCTGGCGTGCTGCAAATCCATGGGGTCGCAAAGAGTCAGACATGACCAAGCCACTGAACTGAACTGAACTGATAATATTTTTTTATGCTATATAGTTTTTCTCTAGTGATGGAGTATGCCCTTAGTGGTTTATATACCTTTTTACTATTTCCAAACTCTTTCAGGAAGGCATATGTGATCTATAATATTTTAAACTCCCCCATAAATTGGCCCTTTTCTTTCTTTATGTAAGTTTGTTTCTGGATCTGTCTTTACTTTTACTTTGATTTATGGTCCGATCTTTATTTCCCTAACATATTTCTCAAGATTTTCCCTGCGGGGATCCAAAATAGGGAAAGTGAGTGAGTTCTAGATCTGCTACAATCGCTTATTGTTTGAAAGAAGCTTGTCCACCTTCACCTCCTTGAGCATAACATTAGTTAACTGCATGGACCCTGTAGCCAAACCACCTAGATGCTAATCCCAAATCTACAATTTACTAACTGCATTGCCATTGATATGTTAGTTCATTCCCCTATACCTCAACTTCCACAGCTATGAAATAAATTATAATAGTGCATCTGTTATATAAGATTATGTTAAGGATTAAGTCACTTAATATGTATAAAATGTTTGGTATAACACCTCAACATAGTAGCAATTCTATCTGTGTATGAGTGTGTGTGTGTGTTCAGTCGCTCAGTTGTGATTCTTTGTGACCCCATGGACTGAGCCCACCAGGATCCTCTGTCCATCAGATTCTCCAAGCAAGAATATTGGAGTAGGTTACCATTTCCTCTTCCAGGGGATCTTTCCAACACAGGAACTGAACCCATGTCTCCAATGTCTCCTGCCTTCGCAGACAGACTCCTTATTTCTGAGCCACCTGGGCTGACCCAGGAACTCTAGGTGCTGTGCTCAGTAGCTCAGTTGTGTCCAACTCTTTGTTATCCCATGGACTGTAGCCTGCCAGACTCCTCTGTCCTTGGGGATTCTCCAGGCAAGAATGCTGGAGTGCATTGCAATACCCTCCTCCAGGGGATCTTCCTAACCCAGGAATCAAACCCAGGTCTCCCACATTGTAGGTGGATTATTTACTCTCTGAGCCACCAAGGAAGCACAGTTAGCTATTTCTAACATAATCCCATGTAGTAGCTATTCTCTCAGACAAACATCTTAACCAGGCTTGGGCTCGCTCAATCGACCTTAGTTCCACCATACTCCCAAGTGGTATCTCTCTTCCTTCCTTTAGAACATTGGTTCTCAGATGTATTCCTTGGATCAATAGCATGAGCTTTATCTGCAACTTATTAGAAGTGCAAGATCTTAGACTCTGTCCCAAGTCAACTGATAAAAACTCTAGGGTGGGATGATTCAGTCCTTTTTAATTAGCCTTCCCTGTGATTCTAATACAAGCTCAAGGTTTTGAAACCATAGATTCCTAATACAATCATTTTAATTATGTTTTTTCCGTAAATAAGCAGTAACCCTATAACTTTACCACCTTGAAAATTATGCCTTATTTTTCTCTAATGCTTATCTTCTTAACTTTCACTTTCAAATCTGTTCAAATTTTCTGATACTAGATGGTGTGGCCATTCCATTCTTCTGTGAGGTAGTTCCCCAGTCGCTCATTTTGACCCTTAGGTGCCACTTTAGAGATTATGGTGAAAGTGGTTGGGATGTGCCTTGGCAACTAAGATTTTTCAAAGAGTGCTTCTAATGTGCAGCTGGGTTGAGCACATTGATCTACACTCTTTTTGGCACAAGTGATTCTGAAATCTTTTTGTCCAGATATTTTGAGAACAGTGTTTCCCTGCCTTCCCTGATAATTTAAATTATTTGGCCCTTAATAAAAATACACATTCCGTGGCCACATCTCAGTCCTGGCAAATCAGAATCTCCAAGAAAGCCCCAGGAAGTGGTATTTTTTAAACAAGTAGCCCCAGGTGATTCTTCTCATTATGGAAATTTAAGGAAGAGCACCCTGCTTGTGCTCATCCTCTTCAGTCCTGTCTGACTCTTTGCAACCCTATGGACTGTAGCCCACCCTCTCTGTCCATGGGATTCTCTATACAGGAATACTGGAGTGAGTTGTCATTTCCTTCTCCAGGGGATCTTCTCAAGCCAGGGATGAAACCCACATCTCCTGTATCTCTTAAGAAAGAGTGATATATTATAAAGAAATAAATATGTATGACTCTTGCTACTTTTAATTGAGGGACAAGAATACTATCTAGATCAGTGCACTGAATCTTAGTCTTCACATTTTATTATCTTTGCACTCAATAATTATGTCATAAGCCAAATGATGATTCTATTTAAATTTCCAAGGGAGGAAGATATGTGATTTGGATTTATGTTTTAGAAAGAAAATTAAATTTCAGAGCAATTTTCAGCCAGAATGAAACCTAAATTCCCTGCTAATCTTGAAAGGTTAACCTTGTTTGCTCAACTGGAAAAAATGACCAAGTTCACCATCCCATGTATAAAAACTCCCATTACTACTCTGAAAAAAATTTTAAATTAAAATGAGCATTTAGTTTAGAAGAAAAAAAACTTTATATAGAGATTATAACCTTACTGGTGATATGATAACTAAATACCAATTAATTACTAGAAAGTTAGCATTATAGAGGTTAAATAATCATTTGGCAAGAAAGATTACAAAATCCAAATTAAAACACCAAGAAATTTAATTTGTCAAAATTACCATAAAATTCACACAGTGTTTCTTTGGAATTAATAAGACAGAACTCAGTGTGGTAGTGACATTACAGCATAACTTTATGTATTTCTAATATAATAAATGTGCTTCTATCAATTAAATACACAGTTTTAGTATTTAACTTGTAATGGTTATCTTGCTAAATGACAAGAAGTACATTCATTAGGTTACATGATTTAATTTATTATCATAAAATTTATTCAGCTTTATAGATTCTTAAAATAGCTGAATTCATTTCACCAGATTTAGGACTCATTTAGACAATATAGCTAATATGTTTTGCTTGAAACTTTAATCTTAATTGAGATCATTTGACTCAGGCAAAATGCATCTGTAGCCAGGCTTAATAATCATGGGTACTTAAAGATCTGATAGTTTCTCCTTGAATTATTCAACAGCTATGACTGTATCAGTCTGTACAAATTTCAAAATAGGGAGGGCTCAGAAACCATCTATCTGTTCCAGCCTGCTGCTGCTGCTGCTGCTGCCTAGTCACTTCAGTCATGTCTGACTCTATGCCAACCCATAGACGGCAGGCTCCTCTGCCCCTGGGATTCTCTAGGCAAGAATACTGGAGTGGACTGGCATTTCCTTCTTCACTGTTCCAGCCATCAAACATTAAAGCATAATGAAGAGAATATAATAATAATTTATCCAAGCAGCTTTGCTCAAAATTCAAAATATAAATAAGTGACATAGACAGGATAGTTTTGACCAAAGAAGAAGCAATCTAGTTGAGCACTTTTTAATACTGGGCTGAAGGGTCCCTGGAATCCTGGTGAAATCTGCCCTGCTTACCTTGATAGCCAGTTCTACACACAACTTGTTCCTACCAAAATGACTCAAGCCTTCTACCTATTTCTAATGTAATAAACATGCTTTTATAAATTAAATACACAGTTTTAGTACTTAGCTTGTAATGGTTATCTTGCTAAATGACAAAAAGCACATTCACTCAGTTATGTGATGTAGTTTATCTTCATAAAATTTATTCTGCATTATAGATGCTTAAAATAGCTAAATTCACTATGTTTTGCTTCCAACCTAATGTCCCAATTGTTGTAGCTCACCCTTCCATCCAGGCTTCCCTGGTGGCTCAGATGCTAAAGAATCTGCCTGCAGTATAGGAGACCAGGGTTAGACCCCTGGGTTGGGAAGATCCTCTGGAGAAGGCAATAGCTACCCACTGCGGTATTCTTGCCTTAATTCCACAGACAGAGGAGGTTGGCATGGTGTCACAAAGAGTTGGACATGATTAAGTGACTAACACACACACACACACACATCCTTCCATCCAAGAGCTCCTCTTCCTTTCCTTTCTTGTCCTACTTTCCTTTCTCTCTTCAGGGTGACAGCTAATCTAATTAACTAAGCAGCTATAATTAAATGCACTGTGTTTGCTAAAACAATGATTCTCACACTCTAATCACACTTGAGGATCTTGTCAAAATGCAAATTCCAGGGCCTGTGATTTTGCAGTTTTGTCCTGCTTCAGGATCCTGTTGAGCCAAAGATCACACTTGGTGAATAGAAAGAAGCCAAACGGTTGCTCTTTTCCTTAAAAAGTAAGCACTGCTTTAACTTAAGCAGTGTCTTTTCAGTCTAGTCCAAAAATTCAGTGCCTCAGAAAAATGAAGAATTCTTGGCTAAACTGCAAACCTACTGAATCTGAATCTCTGTGGAATGAACCCAGGAATCTACAGTTTTAACAATCTCCCCCATGTGATTCCTGTACAGATCAAAGGCTAAGTTACAAGTTCATCTCCAATCTCATTCCTAAATCTTCCAGGTCATAGCTATGTGTTTTGAGAGCTGTTCTTTACAGACTTGCCCACTCCCCCCCCGAAAAAAAAGCAAATCAACAGGTTAAGTGAAAATTCATTTTGGGAGGGTAAAACATGCAAATCATCCATAGAGCCATGAATTCATTCTAAACTCCTCTGGTGTGGACACATTGGCGATTACATAAAAATTTTTGTAAATAAAGTTCTTTTGTGCTACCAGCAATAGCGGAAGTGCTTACCACAGCTTGTGAGTCTCTGAGTTTTCTCACTTGGCTATCTCCAGCTTGCCAATTTTCTCTTACTGACGTTGCTTCCAATTGCCATTACTTGGTACCACATGGCGGGTGCTAAGTCATCGCCAGTAATTACATGCTTCAGTACAAGCTCAGAGCCTACATGCTCAGGAGCATGTAAAAGCTGTCATGAAAATGTGAAAATCGAGACTCAAGCATGGGGCTTCTCAAAATATCTACATGCAGCTTCAAACCACAACGTTTTAATAGAAGTAAACATACTCCAAACTGAGCAGCTTTCTCCTAAAAATGTAAAGATTAAATGTATCCAGGTTAGTATTTTATGGAAACATCACCCAAAAAAGGCATAAATGAAATTACTTTCTGAAAGCACAGCATTGAAACTAGCCCTCAAATATATATAGACCTCATGTAGCACTTACCCTCTATTAACACTACCTCCCCTTTTTTCCAAGGGGAAGTCACTGACGAATGATCCAACTCACCTGTTGAGTCTAAAAGTTTACTACTGTGCAGATAAGTATGTTCAGCTTATTGAGATATTTCTGAGAAGTGATACTCTGAGTGATATTTCTTTCAGACATTACTTTGCATTCTTCGAAGAGCTTGCTTTTAAGCATGGTGTATTTTGTTGCTCAAAGGAGAATATGGAAGACTTCACAAATTCTGTACAGAGGTATGCAATTTAAAACTTCAACATTTTCAGGAATACGTAAGGATGTAAGTCAAAATTAGCTTATTCTAAATCATTCTGCCTCATCCTTCAGTTCAGTTCAGTTCAGTCTCTCAGTCGTGACAGACTCTTTGCAACCCCATGAATCGCAGCACGCCAGGCCTCCCTGTCCATCACCAACTCCCAGAGTTCACTCAGACTCATGCCCATCGAGCCAGTGATGCCATCCAGCCATCTCATCCTCTGTCATCCCCTTCTCCTCCTGCCCCCAATCCCTTCCAGCATCAGAGTCTTTTCCAATGAGTCAGCTTCTCACCCTAGGGAAAATCGAATAGAAGGAGAATTCTTTGACATCAGGGAAAAGAAATACTTATTGCTATATCTACATGTGACATATATGGCAAAGATAAAAGAGAAGGAGAAAAGGACACAAAAGTTAAAAAAAGAAAAGTGAATCCAATTAAAATAAAATTCCAGTAAACTAAAAACTTGAACATTAAATTTTCTTAATATATTTGATCCTAAGCAATTCTTTATTTTTACTCCTTATTTTAACTCCATACTTCATTTTATAAGTGGAATGCTTTCTTTAATGTATGTTGATAAATGAAAATTTAATTGTTTTAACAAAAAATAAAAATAGTAACTAATATCATTTCTAAGATGCAAAACTACACTGTGGGGGTGAGATTATAAACTATAAACTATACTCTCAAGACAATGGTGATCTAATGCCTAGGAAGTGAGGAGAAGGTTAGACAACCCTACAAATATCTATATTAACAATCAATGTAAGTGATGTAAGAAGGTAGAAAACATTAATGTGGTTGAAAAGGGTGATACCATAGGGTTGAGACATCAAGGACTGCTTTATGCAGTAGATGCTTTATGACTGGGACCCTGATGATTGTGCAAGATTTTAGAAGGATTAATTTAAAAATTAAGAAGATTTAGGAAAAGCTACAACAAAAATAGAAAGTTGGAAAGCATAGAATGTTTTTTGGCCAAATTATGTTTGTATATTTCTTTTGGGTTCATATAAGAAAGAAGTGAAGAGGCAGCTGACAAATTAGTAGGGAGCCATGTCATAGAGGCATTTGACTAGCAAGCTAAGGACCTTTTTCTGGATTCAACAATGGAAAATCTTTAAATGCATTAGAGTAAATAGACATAATTTGTCTTTCTGTATGATGGATTTGAATACGGATTAGACTAGGTAGAAAGTAACTATGAAAGAGCTGTTTTGGAGATACACAGAAGAGAAACCCAAGGAGGATCAGATGGATATATATGTTGAGGAACACAAACTATGGAACTTGATAAAAGGGTGGATGAAAAATTTAACCACAGAGCTAAGCAGGAGGTATAGGAGAGGGAGGGCTTCCCAGGCATAGCTATGCAAATAAAATACGTGACTGACTTTGCTTCACTAATCTTGCTGCTGCTAAGTCGCTTCAGTCTTGTCCGACTCTGTGTGACCCCATAGACGGCAGCCCACCAGGCTCCCCCTTCCCTGGGATTCCCCAGGCAAGAATACTGGAGTGGGTTGTGATTTCCTTCTCCAATGCATGAAAGTGAAAAGTGAAAGTGAAACCACAGGAACTGAGCTGATATATAAACAGACTGTATAAGAAATATTCCTCAAAATTTTTTGCCTGAATTTGCTTAGATAATTTCAGTTTTTAAGCAATATTATACATGTAAACACCTTTAGTACAGCTTTATATATGGGACATTCATCACTGAACAACAAAAATTCACTGAGTAATTAATATTGTACCATTGTTAGTGCATTTTTATGACATGATAAAAGTGATAAAAGTTATATAGTTTGGTTGATCTATAACAACCAAGCTATAGTTTGGTTGATCAATAACATTTTCCTAAAATATTTATGCTGTCTCAGGCACTGTGTTAGAATTAGAGGTGTCAACATTGAAAAAGAAGCGGGTTCACTTTAAAGAAATTATTGTCTAAAAGAGTAGAAAAGCCATTTAACTATAACACAGCTTGAGAGTTCAGGACACAATGCAACTGTGGACTAAAGTTGAACACCTAGCGCTGGTTTAATAGATCAAAGAAGGCTTCAGCCTGATCATAAGGGATAACTTGACCAACTGAAATAAATGAGGCAGACATGGAAGAATTTCTCAGCAGAGGAGGTGGCAGTGAGAAACAGAAAGAATTGTGGGCATTAATAAGGAAGAGGACAATAAGGAGAGGATGATGAAGAAAGGTTTATGTGAAAGAATTTGGGATTTTACCCAGAAGGAAAGGAATCATGAAATCTTTAAGCAGTCAAGAGGCTTAATCACATGTGCATGTTACAGAGGTTACTCCAGGTGCAAAGCAAAAAACAAATAGACTGGATTGAAAAGAGAAATTGGCTTTGAGGATATTGTAGAAAATGAAAGGAGATACTAGTGTATTTAATTAAATATTTAAAAGAAGATATAAGTTAAGTGTACTAAGACATAGCAGAATGGGTAACGGAATAAATGAGGGAGATAAGAAGATCTAAGATAATACCAAGATCCTTAGATTGAGTAACCAGGGAGATAGTTGATGTATTCACTAAATCGGGTGGGTAGGAAAAGACCAACTCTGGAATTATTGAACTTTATGTATATTGGGGCTTCCCTAGTAGCTCAGTCAGTAAAAACAGTCTGCCTGCAATGCGGGAGACCCAAGTGCAATCCCTGGGTCGGGAAGAGCCCCTGGAGAAGGAAATGGCAACCCACTCCGTATTCTTGCCTGGAGAATTCCATGGACAGAGGAGTCTGGTGGGCTACAGTCCATGGGGTCACAAAGGGTCGGACATGACTGAGTAACTAACAGTTTCACTTACTTTCTATTGGCAACTGTACACACAGGTTTGAAGCAAAGAAGAAACAGCAGGTCTAGAGATTACCCATCAGCACCATATACGGCAACTTAAATAAAGGAAGTAGATGAGATTGCTAAGGGATACTATTCAGACCAACAAAAAGAGAAGACAAAAGATGGAGCCTAGATAATACTAAAATTTAACGCAAAAAAAAAAAAAAGTTAGGAATGAAACAGGAAAATGAGAAGAGTGAACTACAATAAAGCTAAAAAAAAGCATTTATAAGAAAAAATACATTAATGCGGCTGAGTGGTCACGGATGATAAGAACTGAAAAGTGTCCACTGGACTCATTAACAAGAATCTTATGAGCAAACACAGGAAGAATATGTTTGTGGATTAATGGGGGCAACTTAGCTTGCAGTGAATAAGAGAAGGTAAATTCCCAAAAGTAATTACAGACAACTCTTTTAGATAGAGTTGGAAAGATATTTAGAGAGGGACAGAGGATAGATAAAAGACTATTTAAGGAGGAAAAGATTTGGCATGATAAATGCTCATTGGAAGTATGAGTGCAGAGTGACTGTGAAGATATAGGATGGAATTGAAACACCTGCCAGTGAAATAATTAAATTTAAGGGAGAAAGTATTTTTTATTTATATGAAAAAGAAAATAATGGATTCAAATTTTTTCTTATCTAAGTGTATTAGTTTTCTATTTCTGTCTTAAAAATTACTACAAACTTAGCTGTGTACAACTACACAACTTTCTTATCTCACAGTTTTCATGGGCTGGATAATGGTTACCTGTCATCCCAGGGCCTGATGAAGTAAAATCAAAGTGTTGGCTGGGCCTGTGTCCTCATCTGGGGCTCATGTCCCCTTCTAAATTCACTAGTTGTTTGCAGAATTCAGTTCCTTGCAACTGTGAAACTGTAATCCCTGCTTTATTGCTGGTCATCATCCAGCAATAAAGCAAGCCACCTGCTAGCAAGCCACCTGCTGTCCCCTTCATGTTAACTCTCTCCACGAGATGACAATTTGCTTCCTCAGAGCCAATGAGAGAATGGCACTGGCTGCTTCAAATCTCTCCAACATCAGGAAAAGCTCAGACTCTTTTAATGGGTCACCAGTTTAGACCAGGCCCACCAAAGGTCGTTTCCCCTGAGATTAACTCAAAGTCAACTGATCTGCAACCTTAATTCCATCCGAAAAATTTCTACACCTTTGTCCTGTAATGTAATCTAACCATGGAAGTGACATTCATTCTATTCACAGGTTGTCTCCACACCCATGGTGGGGAATACTACAGACGATATATTCCGGGAGACAGGAATCTTGAGAGCCATCTCAGAATCCTGCTTTACATGTCAAGAAAGCCATCACCCTGAGTTGAAATATTTTTCTTTTCTTTCTTAAATGGAAATTTGTTCACTATTCACTTAATAAGTGTGTCCTCATCTCTAAATACATATATTGTTTTACACTTTTACTGAAGTCTTTCCAAATTTTAAGAGAACAAATCTAAAATAAACAACAACAACAACAAAAGAAAACTAGAAGTTTAATATTTATTGAAAAAAGCAACACAATTGAGAGCTGGTGGGACCCTCCTAATGCAAATTTGGGGGAAGAGTAGAATTGCAGACAGATCTCATTACTCGACATAGAGATCTAAATCATGGTATTCAATAAAACTGAAAAAAAAAAAAAGAATAGGAAAATAAAGGCAATTCTTACAACTGTCTACTACAACTCTCCCCACCTGTCTTGATGAAATTGTCCTTGGGAATTTTTGCTTGGGCTGACACTAACTGTTGTCCCTCTTTGGGACAACATGGACCCAGTGTTTGAGGTAGCACTGGCTTTCCCTATTCCCTAAAGGTTTAGTTTCCATAAGCATATTCGGTTTTGGACTTTCTCAGGAGAGGAAGAAAAGAGTACTGGGGACTCTTTACCTTTTGAATTCTGGATCTCTTCATAAATGAATGGAGACTAACAGGTGGGAGGTAGGTACCTATTCATAATGAAATCTGATCCTACTATCAACCTTCAAAATTACTTTCAAAACATGGATGGCACAAACTAGTTACCACTTACTGTGTTCTATCAGTATTGCAAAAAACTAAACTATAATAGAATTCAAATGACAAAATTGAGAAATGATGCAACAAATATATCTTTTCTTGCATGCAATTTGTACTGGAAATTATAATACCTATCCAAAAAAAGTATACAACACAGTATCTCTCCCTCAGCAAATTTATAAGATGATTAGTTTCTGAGAATATCTAAACACAGTGCAGTTAACAATTAACAGCATCTTTCATGTGTGTGGAAAGAGGATGAGGGTAAATGTTAAGCAGAATTAAGATATATTCACACACATGAGCTAGGAAAATAATGTAAGATAGCTAAAAGAAAGAAAAACAATAATAGCTATTAGTCACTGAATCCCTGTGCTGTTGTAGCCATTAAAGTGGATATTGTGTATACATCATCACAGGTGTTCACAATGGCCTAGCAAGCAGATTTGTGTCATTTTTTGAAACCTTGCAATAGGGATAGACAGAAAGAAAGGTTAGGAAACTTATCCAGGGACACAGAAAGAGTGAGAGGCTGTAATGTGTGCTCGAGTTTAGCTGACTTCAAGGCCAGTGCAATTGCTCATATATCACATTGCCTCTGGTGAGAAGGAACACCAGTAAGGAGTCTGATGTCATATGTCTCCAGAGCACTGGAGTAGCACATGCTGAAATAACTTCAGATTCTTCTGATTGCTCAGTGACCATATTTTTTAGAAAAGTGCCACAAAATATAAATTGATTATGTCCTCTTGCCCTGCATATGAGAATACATCCTCAAACTGGTTTATTTTCATAATATTCTTAATAACAAAGACTTTTTAAAAACAAACACCTTATCCATAAACGATTTCTGTATCAGAAATGTTATAGATTATTCTTGGATTTGGTCATTTCTTATCTTCTGATTAAAACTAAATTTAAAAAGGCCCCAGTTAAACAATACTTTGAATAAATAATGCACAATACATGAATTTCTCAGACTTCTTCCTGGGCTTTAGCTGGTACAAATCTGCACCTGTTTTTTTGAAAAAAAATATTATCTGAGGGAGAAAAATCATTATCTGAGGGAGAAAAAGACATACTACTTTAGTAGCATACTTATGAGTACTGGGAATGACTCGATAGCTTTTGTGTTATTAAATGTGGATGTAACTGCTGTTTTCTTCCTTTTTAAGAAGCCAACTTAAGAGACTTCTGCCTGCATGTCCAGAGCCAGAAACTCATTTTAATAGCAGCCCTGCAAGGCAGTGCAGGGAACTAAACTGTGATATGTATTGCTACTTTTCTAATGAATTGAACTACACAATCACAGCAAATAGTAATAAAAACCCTGAAGGCTGATTTTGTGTTTATTTATTTTAGCAGTATTCAAGGCAAAAACTAATCAGAGAGGGATCTTTGTTAAAAAAAAAAAAAATGTTTCCTTAACTAAGAGACTCCAGCTTTAACAACTTTTCATTGATACTTGACATGTATTCTAACTACTCTTTTATATTTCATTTTTCTAAAGGATTCATTTAGCTGGAGAGTATGAGGAAAGAATTTTGAGCGTTACTTTACTAGCGTATGAGACGAGTGCAATTGGCAGTAGTTTCAGCATTCTTTGGCATTGCCTTTCTTTGGGATTGGAATGAAAACTGACCTTTTCCAGTCATGTGGCCACTGCTGAGTTTTCCAAATTTGCTGACATATTGAGTGCAGCACTTTCACAGCATCATCTTTCAGGATTTCAAATAGCTCAACTGGAATTCCGTGGCCTCCACTAGCTTTGTTCGTAGTGATGCTTCCTAAGGCCCACCTGACTTCACGTTTATGCTAGTAAAGTAATGCTCAAAAGTCTCCAAGCCAGTGATATTGCTTCAGCAATATGTGAACCGTGAACTTCCAGATGTTCAAGCTGGTTTTAGAGAAGGTGGAGGAACCAGAGNCGTGGCCTCCACTAGCTTTGTTCGTAGTGATGCTTCCTAAGGCCCACCTGACTTCACGTTTATGCTAGTAAAGTAATGCTCAAAAGTCTCCAAGCCAGTGATATTGCTTCAGCAATATGTGAACCGTGAACTTCCAGATGTTCAAGCTGGTTTTAGAGAAGGTGGAGGAACCAGAGATCAAATTGTCAACATCCACTTGATCATCGAAAAAGCAAGAGAGCTCCAGAAAAACATCTATTTCTACTTTATTGACTATGCCAAAGCCTTTGACTGTGTGGATCACAATAAACTACGGAAAATTCTGAAAGAGATGGGAATACCAGACCACCTGACCTGCCTCTTGAGAAACCTGTACGCAGGTCAGGAAGCAACAGTTAGAACTGGACATGGAACAGACTGGTTCCAAATAGAAAAGGAGTACATTAAGGCTGTATATTGTCACCCTGCTTATTTAACTTCTATGCAGAGTACATCATGAGAAACACTGGGCTGGAGGAAACACAAGCTAGAATCAAGATTGCCAGGTGAAATCTCAATAACCTCAGATATGCAGATGACACCACCCTTATGGCAAAAAGTGAAGAGGAACTAAAAAGCCTCTTGATGAAAGTGAAAGTGGAGAGTGAAAAGTTGGCAGAAAGCTCAACATTCAGAAAACGAAGATCATGGCATCTGGTCCCATCACTTCATGGCAAATAGATGGGAAAACAATAGAAAGACTGATTGACTTTATTTTTCTGGACTCCAAAATCACTGCAGATCGTGATTGCAGCCATGAAATTAAAAGACGCTTGCTCCTTGGAAGGAAAGTTATGACCAAACTAGACAGGATATTAAAAATGAGAGACACTACTTTGCCAACAAAGGTCTGTCTAGTCAAGGCTATGGTTTTTCCAGTAGTCATGTATGGATGTGAAAGATGGGCTGTCAAGAAAGCTGAGCACCAAAGAATTGATCCTTTTGAACTGTGGTGTTGGAGAAGACTCTTGAAAGTCCCTTGGAGTGCAAGGAGATCCAACCAGTCCATCTTAAAGGAGATCAGTCCTGGGTATTCACTGGAGGGACTGATGTTGAAGCTAAAACTCCAATACTTTGGCCACCTGATGTGGGGAGCTGACTCATTTAAAAAGACCCTGATGCTGCGAAAGATTAAGGGCAGGAGGAGAAGGGGACAACAGAGGATGAGATGGTTGGATGGCATCACCGACATGATGGACATGGGTTTGGATGGACTCCAGGAGTTGGTAATGGACAGGGAGGGCTGGCATGCTATGGTTCATGGGGTCACAAAGAGTCGGACACAACTGAGTGACTAAACTGAACTGATGAGGAGAGAAAGGTTTGTGAAATTTGTCAGCTGAATTTTGCAAAATTTTGTAATAAATCGGGTGTTGACTTCCTCTCGGACAGATTTAGGAATCAATTAGCCAAAATAACCAACCCTCCCTTCTATTCACATTTTCCCATAAAAATTATACAAGGAAATAAGATAAATACATTAATACCTTATGGTGTCATTCTTTGTATTGAGCCTATGTATGCACAAAGGGATCTGTGGCCCTTAAGAACTATTTGATATAAGTTGCAAACCTGGATAATTTAGTGAATAAAACTGCAACTTAGAAGTTCAAAAAACTCATCTCAAGCTATGATTGCTTAAAGTGAGCAAATGTATGTAAATTTATCCCTAGCTGTTATTTTATATTCTTATAACAAAGAGGAAAAACTTGCAATGTGAAGGAGTTTAAACTTGCATATAATTTTAAGTCAGACAACAGTGTTTTGGTTTGGTGTAGGCCACGAGATGTCATAAAAATTAGCATAATTCAAAGGAACACACGTTAAATGCTCATATGCATTTAAATGGTAGAGAAACCAAAGAGACCTGCCACATATCTGAATCAACTCAGTCATTCTTTTCTAATTACTTTCCCCCTCTCCTTGCCATGCATCTTTTTAGATTGGTTTTTCTGGATTCAATCCCTGGGTTGGAAAAATCCCCTAGAGAAGGGAATGGCTACCCACTCCAGTATTCTGGCCTTGAGAATTCCACAGACTGTGTAGTCCATGAGGTTGCAAAGATTTGGACGCAACTGAGTGACTTTCACTTTTCTGCTAAGGGTCTCTCCTGCCTTTTCTTTCTCCTGATCTTCTCTCAGGCTCTAAAACAGGGATTGGAAAAATAGTAGTGGTGGTTTGCCAGGTCATATACCAATACAACTGAACTCAACATTCGGAAACTAAGCATGGCATCTGGTCCCATCATTTCATGGCAAACAGTGGAAACAGTGACAGACTTTATTTTGGGGGGGCTCCAAAATCACTGCAGATGGTGACTGCAGCCATGAAATTAAAAGATGCTTGTTCTTTGGAAGAAAAGTTATGACTAACCTAGACAGGTTATTAAAAAGCAGAGACATTACTTTGCCAACAAAGGTCTCTCGAATCAAAGCTATGGTGTTTCCAGTAGTCATGTATGGATGTGAGAGTTGGACTATAAAGAAAGCTGAGCGCTGAAGAATTGATGCTTTTGAACTGTGGTGTTAGAGAAGATTCTTCAGAGTCCCTTGGACAGGAAGGAGATTCAACCAGTCCATCCTAAAGGGAATCAATCCTGAATACTCATTGGAAGGACTGATGTTGAAGCTGAAATTCCAATACTTTGGCCTCCTGATGCAAAGAACTAACTCATTTGAAATAGACCCTGTTGCTGGGAAAGACTGAGGGCTAGAGAAGGGGATGACAGAGGATGATTTGTTTGGATGGCCTCACCAACTAAATGGACATGAGTTTGAGTAAACTCCAGCAGTTGGTGATGGACAGGGAGGCCTGCTGTGCTGCAGTCTATAGGGTCACAAAGAGTTGAACATGCTGAGTGACTGAACTGAGCTGAACTGAACACTAATATAAAGAAGATAAGGGTTGTTTGGGGCATTGGAGAAAAATGTTCTTATAGATCGCTTCCCCCAAAGATGATTGGTGAAAGGTAATCAAGTAACCTAGAACTTTGTGTCAGAGTAGTGTAGACATTTGAGCTTCAGCCTCCCTCCAACCTGTGAGCAGAAATATTCTCCACAAGTACTACTGCTTAAGGGTGGGAGGTGAGGATGAAGAGGGCTGCTCTACTCCTCAGTACTCATTTATGACTCTCAAAACTTAATCCCTGTGTCCGAAGAAAGTTTTATCATTGGGTTCTTGTCCTCTTTAAAGACACTCTATTAAAAAATATATATCCTTTAAAAAATGGATAAATCTCTCAAAATATAGCATTTAAAAGAAAGATTATAAAGGTAAAATAATAGCTAACATTATTCATTATTGCCAAGTGTATTTTAAAACATCACTAAATCAGTGTAAATTGCTGCAAAAATGAGATAAAATAGAGTAATAATTCCAATTGTATCCATATCCATATATATATGCACATATATGTTATATATGTATTTAAAATGCTACATCATAGGTGTAAAGGGAGGATTTATTTTAAAATGTAATGTGATAACTATTGAGGAATTTGGAGAAATAAATATCAACTATATACAACCTCACAACATGTATCATTATATGATATGTAAGTTCCACATGCATAAAAGAGCTATTTTACAATATGTAAAATTTTCTTTACATTTTGTAAAAAATATATAGAGTGATAAAAATAATGATTTTAAAAGAAGAGGAAAAACATTTAGATAACTATCTGCAGCAAAATTTATATATATATAAACTAATATACATGCTATATAAAAAGTATATGGAAATTAGTATAAAAGATAACACTAAAATGAAAAAAGGGACATGAACAACTTAATATTAATAAAGTAAATATATATATAAAATGTTCAACTCTGCTGGTTCTTAAAAGAACACACTGAAATAAGAGTAATGTGCCTTTTTAAAAGCCAAAATAATGAGAGAATTTGGTAATTAAGCTAACACTCTCATACATAACATAAAAAGTAATAAATTGGAAGATTCCTTTTGAAAAAATGATTTTTCAGTATATTTTAAGACATATGAATTTCTTTATTCAGATTATCTCACTTTTGGTAGGACGACAAAGGAAACAAAAAAGATAAAAAATGAGGAAAAGTTATTACACATGAAAATATTTAGTGTAACAAATATAAAGCTATTAAATTTATGAGGATTCTATAACAGAAAAATATATATTTATAACATCAAATTTAAAAGACTAGTTATATTTATTAATTATAAATATTTAAAAAATCATGCCTAGATAGGAATTATATGGGAAAAAAGAATACTTAAAGAAGCTTGACTCATTAAATCTTTGACTGTGGATCATTTTAATGCATTGTATTTTGATCCAATCAATGTTGCAGTCTTATTTATCTAGCAAAAATAATTTCTTCAAAGTGAAAATTCATGGCAGGGGGTAACAAAAACTCTTGTGGTTCCTCACTATCCAGTCTCATTTTTTACAAAAGTTTTATCTGGACATAAGGCCACCAGAATTAAGGCAACATGGCCATTTGCCTAATTCCTGGGCAATGTGCTATGAGTATGGGTGCTCTGCAGAAGCTTCCTGAATCCTACCTTACCAGACAGCTGTCACGCAGCTTCCCTCCTACTTCTACATTGCTTCCTCCTGCTGCTGGGCTACAGATAACAACTTGGACAAGGGCCAATCTAAAGTGACAAGACAGCGTGAACTGGAAGTAACGTGGGTCCTTCAAGAGGCATATTTGGTCCTTCAAGAGCAGAGGCATATATATTTCAGCTCCGGTTTGTCCTTTGTTGACATAAAGAAAAGAGTAGGGACTAAACTATCTTGCATAAACCACTACTACTTTTCACTTTTCTGTTACTCACAGCAGAATCTTAACCTACTAAATGCTAAGAAGGTTACCCCAAAAGCCAGTTAGCTGACAGCCATAATCAGTTGAAAATTGCTGACAGCAAGTTAGAGACAACCATCTGGGGGCAGTAGGAAACTAAAAAGGTTGGCAAGATTAACCCTAAGGCATTCAAATTAACTGACTGGATCTAGGCAGTTAGTTCCTCCATGCCAAGCATTCTCAATGGGGCTGACATTGACCCAAGGGAATGAAAATTGGCTCTTGCAGGGACAAAAAAATTGTTAGCTGTTATAATGGTCTATGGCTTTCCAACATGCCACAATACATAACGGGATATACAATATATCTGTGGTATTAACATTTCATGGGGATCGGGCTAGCATTTAGGAAAAAAGGGTCTAAAAATGCTCTTTAGGAGGGTGATAATGAAAAAAAAAATGTTAAGGAATGCTGCTCACTGTGAAATGTCCTCTCTTGCCTGTTTTACCAAACGAATCCTACTCACTCTTAGACTCCTTAGCTTCCCCAACCTTTTTAACCACTTGTCACATTGTTTTGTTAGTGATAGTTTATTTTTTTCATCTTTCCCACTAGATTTTTTGCAGATTCTAAGAAAATGATTATGATATTCAATTCTGTATCTATAACACACTGATTGGCATATATTAACAGCACAGGAAATGAGAATGGTTGAATGAACACCCCCAGGGACAATTTTCCTTTAAGTCCAAAGCTCTAGCAATTCTCACTTTACAATGGACACAATTCTCCCTCTGCTTGAGTGCTAACAAACTAAGACAACCACTGAGAACACATAGCATTTTTCAAACAATATGTTGAAGAGCTAGCTAAAAGAATCCATTTCAGTCACAAGAACACCCTGTTTCTACTTAACATTTTTCTTTTTAATTTTAAACATTAAGTTGACTTGAAATCTGTTGTTTTAACAATAGGGCAGAGTCTGATATTTGGTATTTATACAAACATTTCGGAAAAGGCCACAGCTAAAGAGAATCTAAGCTTTTCCTGTTTATAGGAAATATCACAAACAATTACGAACACAAGTCTGTTTGCTAGTGGTTTATTCTATCAATGTCATTCAATAACAGAGTAATTCCATTTAAATAGTAGTTACTGAGTGCCTACAACATATGAAGTGTTGTGTAGGTCTATAGGGAATTTTGAGTAAAATAAAGCATGCCCCATCTTCACAGCTCTTACCTTCTATTTGAGAAAATATCATACAAGGTAATATAGTTTGTGTTATGAGCAATATACATATAGATGTTTCAGAATTTGAGAAAGAACATAAAATTCATCCAAATAAGATCTCATGGATATGCTGGCTTTCAGTACACATTTTGAAGGAGGAATAGGATTATCATAGGAGATAGGAGACAAGGTAGAGAGGCAAGGAATAGTGCAGAACCAAGCAAGCACACAATACCTTTTCAGAATAGTGCATTATCTACATATGATTTATATGCACGTTAAATTTGAGAAACACTTGAATTGCACCCATGTAGCAAAGTGAAAGAAAAGGGAATAGCAAGGTTGTCTAAAGCCATTTCCTAGAGAAATTATTATGCTTTGACAAAAATGTTAGCCAGTAGGGACCATTGGCAGCCTTTTAACATGCAAGCAGGAGCTATGCTTTTGGCAAATTAGCATAACATATTTACAAGGTAATTTACAAAGACTTTCAGATGTAAGGAGAACAACAGTTCACTCCTGCAAGGGTCTGGAAAGAGATGAACTAGAATTGTAGAAGAGAAATGCAAAATTGAGGATAGATAAAGGAACACTTATTTCAAAGGTAAAATCTGCAAGTCTTGACAACTCTGTGAATGTCAAGGATAAGGGAATGATACACAATAAAGAAAGTTTACTCCTAGGCTTTGAGTCTAGGTAACTAGGAAAAAGATGTGACATCAACAAAAAGAGGAAAATAAGGAGGACAAGCTGGTATAGATGCTGAGGAAATAATGAATTCAGATCTGGATGTATTAAACCTCATATACCAGCAAACATCAAAATAAACATATTTAATAGGCAGTTTGAAATGCAGCTTCAGTAGCTGGAAACAAGTCAAAAATACTAGAAGTCATATATGCAAGGATGATGGTTGAATATGTGGAAATACTTCAAAACACAAAAAATATGGGGATATAAGTTGAAAGAATCATGGAAAGAAACTGGAGGTTGCTACTTTTAAGAGACAGGAGTAATAAAAGAACAAAATGTCCACAAGATATGCGGGAAAAATCAGAGTAGCATATGCCATTAAGACAAGGAAAAGTTTGCCTTTCCAAGGAAGAATCAGCCTGCATGGAAGGCTGCCAGGGGTCAGGGAAGAGGATGATAACTTATCATGACTGAAATCAACTTTGATAATCAAACACTATTTTAATTAAAGCTCCATCTGGGGTTTTTTTTTTTTTTTTAATATTTCTAAAGTACCATAAAGAGAATGCAAAGCAAGATGAATAGATTATGGAAATGTCTCATTTTATTTGGTATTGTACCCATGACCCTGAAAAGTCAGTTATACAATCTGTAGTATGCATTTTCTGCATATAACTTTAGAGGGTTCATATGGGTAACTCAATCTTTTTGAAACCATTAATAATCCAGGAATATTTTTCTTTGTTTTTCTATGGATGCAATGTAAATTAACTCACATCCTGAGTATAGTTACAAAAAGTATTAGTTGTGAACTTGCTTTGTAAACACCAGAAAGTCATAACTTTCGTGGTCTCAGCTCTTTCCTCTTTTATACATGATAGGAGCTGATGAAATCTCAAGGTACCTCTGATTTGATATATATTCTAATATATTCCTCAAATAGTATTTTTACTAATTAGCTTCTTTAATATATAGAAGAGCATCTGATTAAAAGAGTGAAAGCTACAAGGTGAAGAACAATATGACAGACTACGTGTCTCAGATACATATTAACAAGGGGGTATTAAGTTCAAAATATTTTATTGTAGAGAGGTTCCTGATATATGTTAAGAGACAGGAAATATAACCGTGGATGCTCAGCCATGCTCTTTTGCCCCAGGGAATGACAGATTGGAATAGCAGCATTATTCTTGGAACAACATTATTTTAAGAAAAATGTTAGGCAAAAACAGAGATATTCCACTGGCGAATATCCTGCAAATACTAACAAGAAGACTATTAGAGGTCTACCAGTGTTAAAAATTATAGTATTTAATCTTTTTTTAAAAAAATGGATAACACACACGTAGGTCCTTCAAGGAGATTTTCTCAGTCTAAAGTCACTGGTATCAACTCTCAGGTATTTAGGAGTCCTTAAAAGACTCTCTGCCAGGAAGATGAATGGTTGTCCAAATCTAGCACCTCCACTTACCACTTACTCCACTGAGCGTGCCTGCTCAGTCGTTTTCAGTCATGTCCGACTCTTTGTGCCCCCCTAGACTGTGGCCCACCAGGCTCCTCTGTCCATGGGATTTCCCAGGCAAGAATACCGGAGTGGGTTGCCATTTCCTCCTCCAGGGGATCTTCCTGACCCAGAGATTGAACCCACTTCTCGTGCATTGGCAGGGGTATTCTTTACCACTGAGCCACCTGGGAAGTCCATTATACACCGTACTCTTTACCCCTTCTTTATTCCTAGTTCTATACGTTATTATCACAATTACATATGTTAGTGTCAGCCTGTCAGTCTGGTCACCTGAAACTCACTCTCCAGCAGAGTCCTCCAACATGTGCTCATAAGAAATTCCCAATATCCCTGAGTTCTGCATACTGACAAAAATTTCTACCTGATTTATAAATAATTTTGCTGGATATAAAGTTCTTATTTTTACATTTCCTCTCTTGGTTATATTTAATATATCTTCATTATTTTCTGGTGTGAATCATTGCTGTCAAAAAGTACAATGATGATATAATTTTCCCTTACTAAGAGGACAATTTGCCCAGTTACCCAAAGGATTTCTTTTCTTTCAAGTCCAAGGAAAGTGGGAAGTGTTAGTCACTCAGTCATGTCCACCTCTTTGAGACCCCATGGACTGTAGTCCACCAGGCTCCTCTGTCCATGGAATTTTCTGGGCAAGAATACTGGAGTGGGTTGCCATTCCCTTTTCCAGGGGATCTTCCTGAGCCAGGGATCCAAGCCAGGTTCCTGCATTATAAGCAGATTCTTTACCATCTGAGCCATGGAGTTTCCTAACATAGATCTTGATGATTGGGCTTTCTATATTGATATTCTTGAGTATAAAATGTGTTCTTTCAATAAGAGTTTAATGTCTCTTTTTCAGTATCCAAATGAACCTTCTTGAATTACAGTTTGAGTATTGGTTCTTTCCTTGCTTTGGTTTCCTTCTTCAGATACCCCTATCATCTGTGCTTATATCTTCCTTGCTTATTTCTCTTTGTTCTTTTCCTTTTTCCAAAAAATGGGATATCAATTTTTTTATCTTTTAACCTTTCATTTTTTTAAGACATTATTTGCTGTGTTTGTTTGCTTCATCCAATATGATCTTTTGTGTCTAATTCTTACTTGAGTTCCTTAATCTTATTTCTGACTTTAAAAAAATTCAGATATGCCATTCATTTATATCTTACATTAGATTTTAATGTCATTGAACTTGTTTTGAAATAGCAGATTATAATTTTTATCTGTTTTATAGACATCATTCTAGCATGTTTTCATCGTTAGTCTCTTTGTATATTGATAATTATTTATGTATCTATTTATTTATTTTTGGCTGTGCTGGGTCTTCCTCTCTGCACACAGGCTTTCTCTAGTTGCAGAGAGCAGAGACCATTCTCTAGCTGTGGTGCACAGGCTTCCGATTGCAGTGGCTTCTCTTATTGTGGAGCGCTTGCTCCAGCACACTCGGGCTTCAGTAGTTGCAGCATGTGAGCACACTAGTTGTGGCTGGCAGGTTCTAGAGTTGTGATGGAGGAATTGTGTTGCACAGGCCTAGTTGCTCCCCAGCCTGTGGGATCTTTCCAGATCAGGGATTGAACCCATTTCCCCTTAATTGGCAGGTGGATTCTCAAAAAACCACTGGACCACTGGGGAAGTCCTGTATCTTTAATGGGGTTTAGAACAACACGTTTTTGTTATTCATTTTCATGTGAAATTATTTTCTTTAACTTTTAGAAGTGATCTTAGTTTTAATGACATTTTCTAACTTCAAAGTTTCCTTCTTCTAGTATTGGTGTGTTGTGTTAAAAAACGTGTTCACTTGCTTTCTGAGATTTTCTGTTTCTGTTTCCCTTTCCCACTTTTACAGGAACATCTTTTCTTATTATTGTTCATATTCAGACCAATTTTGTTTCTACTTCTGGTAGTTTCTCCATAGTAGGGAACCCTATCCTTAAAAGAAACCCTGGTTAATCAGTGTCAAAAGTTCATGAG
This sequence comes from Neotragus moschatus, assembly GCA_006410615.1. Lineage (NCBI taxonomy): Eukaryota > Metazoa > Chordata > Mammalia > Artiodactyla > Bovidae > Neotragus > Neotragus moschatus. The sequence continues at coordinate 850,395 of SJYA01000052.1, read as the reverse complement.
GGTTAACCAACCCCAGATCCTTAAAAGCGCTCACCCACTATAGGAAACAGAAGAAACCTTTCCCACTTTTAACTGTTATTTTCTAATGGATACACCACACTCTCCAGTGACATTTATTGGCTGGTTAGTGAGTTCTTATCTCAGGTCCTTCAGTCACCCTATTACTTCCTTTTGCTTCTTCTAACAAAGATGTTGCTATGCAGGCTTTATGGCTATTGGTGACTTGTTCTCACCTGTTTATATTTTGAAATCCAAAGGAATAATTTGTGACCTAGTTTTGTTATAAATATTGACTATGAGTTTATTTTTTATTTTCTTTCCAGTTGTCACTATATTCCCAGAATTTCCCAAGTCATAATACTTTTAGATATAGTTATAGTTACAGGTGTAGATACAGATGCAAATAAAGTATAGGAAAAGATACAGTTATAGATATAAATATATATAAATATGTTAGATATTTATATCTAACAGAATATACCTAGCAGAATAAGCATTGAAATATATATTAGCAGATTGATGATGTAATGGATGACTCTGTTTTGATAACAGTTTCTTTAAGTCATATAATAAAAAGAAAAACCAAGACCCGTACTTAGAAGTTTAAGAGAATTGTCCTTATCTGCTCAGGGATGTATGGAATGGCCCTATTCAAGTCCCAGTCACATCAGATTCAATTATCTTTCTTGCTTAACAATGTTAATTATCAGATAAATGTAGATTAAAGCCATAAGATATCACCTCACACAAGTCAGAATGACTATCATCATAAAGACCACAAATAACAAATGTTGATGAGGGTGTGAAGAAAAGGGAACCCTGGCAAACTGACACAGCACTGTGGAAAACACAAAGGTTATTTCTCTAAAAACTAAAAATAGAACTACCTATGATCCAGCAATTCCACTCCTGGGTATATATCTGAGAAAAGTAAAACCACTAATTCAAAAATATCCATGCAACCCAATGTTCATAGCAACATTATTTATAATAGCCAAGATATAGAAGCAATCTATGTGTCCATCAACAAATGAATGGATTAAAAAATATGTGGTATATATAGACAATGGAATACACTCAGCCATAGAAAAGAATAAAATTTTACCATATGCAGAAGCATGGATGGACTTGGAGGGTATTGTGCTAAGTGAAATAAGTCAGACAGAGAAAGATATATACTGTATGATATCACTTACATGTGGAGTCTAAAAAACATAAAACAAACTAGTGAATATAACACAAAAGAAACAGACCACAGTTATACAGAACAAATTAGTGGTTACCAGAGGGAGAGGGCAGAGGGAGGGACAAGATAGGGGTAGGAGATTAAGAGGTACAACCCACAATGTATGAAATAAGCTACAGAGATATATTATACAACACAGGGAATATAGCCAATATTTTATAAATAACTATAAATGTAGTATAACCTTTAAAAATTGTGAATAACAATGCTGTATACCTGAAAATTATATATGGTACATCAACTATATCTCAGTAAAAAAAAAAATTTTATTTAAAAGTAAAAAAAATTTTACATTATCTTTCTCACTTCAAACACTGTACATTTATGCTCTTTAGGAGATGCCTTACTGTTCATTCTTCCTGGCCCGGCAGTTTTAGATGTGGATTCCATGCTTTGAATGCTCTAGTCCTCTTGGTATACACTCAAGCCCAACTTCTGCTATTCTATTACAAATCTCTTTTTGTTGGAATAGTGCACAGTTATTGCTTGCCAAACATTCTTTAGCTTTTTTACTATCTCCAACAGAAAATTACAAAAGCCTACTTGGGAACTATGAAGTCAGGAGTTTTCCTCTCTTTCCAGGTTCTTTCTTGTTCTCTTTTCCCTAGGGCAAAACTCTCACATTCACATCTAGTTTAACCATGAATTGACATATACACACTACTCTATATAAAATAGATAGCTAATGACCTACTATACAGCACAGGGAACTGTGCTCAATACTCTGTAATTTCTGATATCAGAAAATAATCTGAAAAAGAGTGGATATATGTATGTGAATGACTGACTCACTTTACTGTACATCTGAAACTAACACACAACATGGTAAGTCAACTATGAACGTGAAAGTGAAGTTGCTCAGTCGTGTCCAACTCTTTCCCACCCCATGAACTGTAGTCTACCAGGCTCCTCCCTTCATGGGACTTTCCAGCAAGCATATTGGAGTGGGTTGCCACTTCTTTCCCGAGGGGCTCTTCCTGATCCAGGGATCAAATCTGGGTCTCCTGCACTGCAGGCAGACACTTTACCTCTGAGCTACCATGGAAACCCTTTGGAGTCAACAATGCTCTGATAAAAAATTGTTAAAAGACAATGATCAGGGAACCCAGAGTCAGTGCTCTGAGACAACCCAAAGGGATAGGATGGGGAATGAGGTGGCGGTGGAGGGGGGCTGGTTCAGGATGGAGGGGACATATGTGTACCTTTGGCCAGTTCATGTGGATGTATGGCAAAACCATCACTTCAGTACTGTGAAATAATTATCCTCCAACTAAAATAAATTCATTAATTTAAAAAAAGACTGATCAAGAAGACAAAACAAAGTGGGTAATATTTCATTTTCAGTTCTATATACAAGTCTTTGGATAGTGACATTGCCCTTGTTTACAGGTGTTGCAATGTTGACGCTAACTTTTGTGGGCATTACTTTACCATTTGGTTACCATCAGACCTCTTCACAACACCTTACAGTCCTTATTACAGCATGTTTATACCTACCATCAATTAAACATGGCTATTGCTGGTCCCAGGGAGCACAGGAGAGAAGAAGCAGTAACTATTGAAATAACCCTTGCATTTAACATTGTTCAAGGATAAACTGAGACATGTTAAAAATCGAGTTTATTTTAGTAAAAATTTATTTGAATCAAGTACCAACTCAGAAATGATTAGGATCTCTCTACCAACAGGATGTAGAGGAAAGACTTTTACAGAGAAGAAGAACTAGCTAAAAAAGGAAATTATTGGGCTGACTATAGTTTAAGTGGTTGCTTTATTTGGGAAAGCACAGTTAGCTGTTTGAGATTTATCATCCTTTAGGTTCCAAATTCTAAAACTTAAGGCATTAGAGGCTTAGGATTTGTTTTGCTTATGTAAGCTACTAAGGCCTCAAATCCACCTCAGCCTAATGGCCTCTTTGCTTAAATAATTTAACAAAGTTTCCTCCCTTTCCTGGTATTTCAAAGGGTATTTCTAAAGCACAAAGTCTTCTGGAAAAAAATGTCCTTTTTCCTCTTTAGGTTCACTAGCCTCTCTGTTTTTCCTATAGATTTCACCATGTGAGATAACTGGTATGCAAGCATTAGATGGGTGTTTGTAGGTGGAATTCTCAGTTGAAGAGACAGCAACTGCCTTGATGCCTTCCTCTCAGCAATACTCACCACCAAGTCTCAAGCGCCACTTTATCTCAACTCTTCCAGGAGTTGAAATAGTCAAAAGACACTCTATCATGATTTTATCCTGAAATTATGTTCTAATAAGTACAGTCCCTTCTTCATGGTCACCCTTCAGCAAGTTTGGCTTTTGATTAATTTCGCTAATGACTGATAATAAAAATCACAGCACATCAAAAGCTATTCCATGTGTACCTTTACCCAGTAGAATGAAGCTTGAAAAAAAATCTAAGATTATAAAGTCGTGTTTTAAATGGTTCCAATGGCTTATAAATAAAATATATTCTTAAAAATAATTCTGATGGTTTATAGATGAAGTCAATCTCAATACTGCCAAATGGAATCCTAAAGGTATTGCAAATTAAATGTTTATATGATGTGATTTTAATGTATCTTTTAATTTCTGTCAGTAGGTTTTGAAACAAGACACATCATGGAAGAAAATAAAAATAATTATATAGTCATTCACAGTACTTTCATATATATATACACACTGTGCTATGCCTAGTTGCTCAGTTGTGTCTGACTCTTTGTGACCTCATGGACGATAGCCCTCCAGGCTCCTCTGTCCATGTGGATTCTCCAGGCAAGAATCCTGAAGTGGGTTGCCATGCCCTCCTTCAGGGAATCTTCCCAACCCAGATATCAAACCCAGGTATCTCACATTGTAGGTGGATTCTTTATCATCTGAGCCTCCAGGGAACCACATATATATACTTTATTTTAAATCCTATGTTCTGTTTAATGAGTATTTACTGAATTTCTGCCCTGTGTCAATTACTAAGCTAGGGTTGGGGGTACAATGAAGTCCTCTTCAATCCAGTGGTAAAGGAGGCATCATCACCACTGTTTAAAATATCAGGAAACAGTTATCGTTACCAAAATAACTGACAGGTAAATTGATAACAGACCTGAAGCTAGGATTCACTCTGTAAGACTATAACTTCATATCATTCCATATCAGCTACTAATACTCCTATTGGATCATTCACTCTAATAACATGACTAGATAATTTTGTCATCCACAGTAAAATTAATAGTAACACTGCAGAAAAATCTACTTTTACCTGAAACCAAATTTTCATGCAGATTTTTCACTGGTATAAAAATACTTCTATATACAAACAAAAAAAAAACCCCACTAATTTTCAATTCTAAGTTGGCAAGTTTTGGCCTATGCTATATTTAGGTACTTTAAGGTGAAAGTAGTTGATGGAAGAGAGGCTTTATTCCTGAACTGGATTTCTTAATCTAAAATTGTTCTGGTGCTTATTACCTATTCAGTGACTCACTGGCCTATCAGTCTACTGTAGAAATAAAAGCTGCATTTACTTTTCTTTCTTTAATCTCCTCATTCTTAATTGCCATATTGACAAAAAAGAAACAGTTGTTTGCTTTACAAATTCTCTGGAGCACCAGTCAAATTAATCCTTTTAAGCGGTGTTTCTTCAACTTCAGAAACAAGTAGCATGCAAAGTAGTAAAAGGGTCCCTTAAGGGACAGTAAACACAAGATGCCTAGACATTAACCTTGACTGGCAGAGCCCTGCAGGCATTTGCTTCTTACTTTGGAAATAGCCCTTAGTGTCTAAGGAGAGGAGGAAATAACTAGGGCTAGATCAAGGCATAGACTTGCTGGTACTCAACTCAGCTCCCTGGAGTGTCAGTCTATAAGGGGAACCTCACAAACACTTCCTCTTAGGCCACTTTCCCTTCTTTCTTGAAAACAAAATCCCACTGTTGTTTCACAGCAATTTGTCCAGTCTGAGTGATGAATCTTGATCAATCTGTACAATTCTTAATATTTCACTCCCTTTGAAAGACACTTTCATTTACAGCCTCCTAAGCAGCTACAGGTGACTGTTTGATCTTATTCTGGAAAATACTATGAGATAAATAAAATGTTAGGGTAGTAACCCTTCTTCCTTTTTGTTTGAGGCACTGTTGTGATTCTGTCCCCCAACCAAGAGGTGAGACAGAGGGCATTCCAGAGGAGTGTGGACTGTTAGTTGCTCAGTCATGTCTGACTCTTTGTGACCCGATGAACTATAGCTCACTAGGCTCAGCTATCCATGGAATTTTCCAGGCAACAATACTAGAATGGTAGTCATTCCCTTCTCCAGGGGATCTTCTCAACCTAGGGATCGAACCAAGATCTCCTGCATTGCAGGCAGGTTCTTTACTGTCTAAGCTACCAGGGAACTGAGACCTAAATATTAGGAATAAATTATCAGAGTAAAGAACAGGGCTCCAAGAAAAAAAGTATAAATGTATAAAAGTCCAGAGACAAGAAACAGCACAGAAACTTGAAAGAACTAAGAAATGTTGATCATGGCCAAATTATAAAGTATGAAGCTGGGAGAGCTAAGAAATAAATTGGATAAACAGACAATGATCAATCACGAAGGACCTTGAAAGTGACACTAGGGAGTTTATATTTTACACGTACACCTATAGCTGATTGATGCTGATGTTTGACAGAAAACAACAAAATTCTGTAAAACAATTATCCTTCAATTAAAAAATAAATAGATTTAAAAAAAAGGCAGATGAGACCCACTGAAAACTTTTAATCAGAGAAGTGACTGGATTAGATTAAGACCTTAGATGGGGAATGATTGAGACTTTATTAGGAACTGGAGTAAAAATTGCTGTTGTAATAATTTTGATGAGCAATAATATGGGCCAGAGTTGGGGTAGTAAAAATGGTACTGGAGCGAACTGGATGAAACATAAAAAATACTTAGGAGCCAGATAAATAGGAGCCTATGAATGAATGAATCCAGAGGAAAAGAACAAAAATTAGGGTTGCCCTCTAGTTTTTGGTTCTGGCATCTATGTAAATAGACAAAACACCAGATTCAAGAGAAATTTAAGGGTTGGTGCACTGCCAAAAAGAGATAAAACTCAGACTCAGGAATGAAATTAGAATGGACACAAACATGGAGGTCAGAAAAGTTTTACTTCATTTTCAAATAATAGGAAGATTCTTGGTGTGACTAGGGCAAAAATGTGGAAGGATCCTGAAACAACTCATCATTTTAAGCTGGCAAATCTCAAACTTTACTGTGCATAAGCTGCATTGTAAGAAACTTGCTGCAAGGTAGACTCTTGGGCGCCATCACTGGAATATTTCTCTTTAGAAGGTCAAGACTAGGCCAAAAATCTGCTTTTTTAAATAGGAATCCTACTATAATGACTATTATGCATGCAGATGGACTAAGGATCATACTTGAAAAAGTGCAAATTTAATGGGAAGACAAAGACACAGAAAAACTTGGAGAGCTAAGAAAAGAGTAAGGAATGGTGTGGCTGTGAGAAGAGTGAGAGCATCTCAGAAAGAAGAGGCTATCATCAGTACAAAATTAGAAGAAAGAGTTGCACAGAATTTGACTGCAGTACTTTAAGCAAGACTGAAAATACCATCAAATGCAGTGAGAGAAGTCACCAAATACAAGAAAGAAAGTTCCTATTAAATAGCTAAGTCCAGTTTTCCAAATGTCCTACATAGAAAGATTCTCATATCCTTTTTTAAGTTCTGTTGAAAATACTTCAAAATTATTTTCCCTTAAAACACACACACACACAAAGAATTAAAAATATCAAAATTAAAACAGAATGAAGAATGGCAGAAGATGCCACCAGAAAATATCTCTTGGACATAAGGATTATTTTGAGAAACAGCAGACACCTCTGAAAATACAGTAGAAGTGATCCTTTGGTAAGGAAAAATCATATTTATAAAGGAAGTCTCCATTTATGAGAGTATACCATGAAGAAGAAGATGACTCGCTAGAAATTCCTTTCAATACAGAAGGTACCAACTTAAATTACATAGCAAACCTTTCTCTTATTTTTCATTATCATATTTTTTCTGACCACCTCCCTATAACTGACCTCTTTCACATTCTTTTCCCTTTGTCTTTTGCCAAAAATTAGATTTAAGTCAATTTTAAGCCACGTTTCAGAGTTACTCATGTTTTACTTGTTATCTCCCATTATACATGAATTATTCACGTTAGCAAGCATTCTATTTCTTTTCTTTTATTAATTTTTTGTTATAGGGCCTTACAGTTTGTTGTGATACACACAGTCAAAGGCTTTGGCTTACTCAATAAGGAAAAGTAGCTGTTTTTCTGGAACTCTCCTGCTTTTCTAATGATCCAGTGGATGTTGGTAATTTGATCTCTGGTTCTTCTACCTTTTCTAATACAGCTTGAACATCTGGAAATTCATGGCTCATGTACTGTTGAAGCCTGGCTTGGAAAATTTTGAGCATTACTTTGCTAGCGTGTGAGATGAGTGCAATTGTGTAGTAGTTTGAGCATTCTTTGGCATTGCCTTTCTATCGGATTGGAATGAAAACTGACCTTTTCCAGCTCTGTGGCTACTGATGAGTTTTCAAGATTTGCTAGCATATTGAGTGCAGCACTTTCATAGCATCATCTTTTAGGATTTGAAATAGCTCAACTAAAATTCCATCATCTCCACTGCTTTGTTCTTAGTGATGCTTCCTATGGGAATACCAGACCTCCTGAGAAACTATACAGGTCAAGAAGCAACAGTTAGAACTGAACATGGAACAACAAACTGGTTCCAAATTGGGAAAGGAATACCTCAAAGCTGTATATTGTTACCCTGCTTATTTAATTTATATGCAAAGTACATCATGCAAAATGCCAGTCTGGATGAAACACAAGCTGGAATCAAGATTGCTGGGAGAAATATCAATAACCTCAGATATGCAGATGACACTACCCTTATGACAGAAAGCAAAGAAGAACTAAAGAGCCTCTTGATGAAAGTGAAAGATGAGAGTGAAAAAGTTGGCTTAAAACTCAGTCAGAAAACTAAGATCATGGCATCTAGTCCCATCGCTTCATAGAAAATAGATGGGGAAACAATGGAAACAGTGACAGACGTTATTTTTGGTGGCTCCAAAATCACTGCAGCCATGAAATTAAAAGACGTTTACTCCTTGGAAGAAATGGAGAAGGCAATGTTACCCCCACTCCAGTACTTTTGCCTGGAGGATCCCGTGGGCAGAGGAGCCTGGTGGGCTGCAGTCCATGGGGTCACTAGAGTTGGACACGACTGAGCGACTTCACTTTCACTTTTCACTTTCACGCATTGGGAAAGGAAATGGCAACCCACTCCAGTGTTCTTGGCTGGAGAATCCCAGGGACGGGGGAGCCTGGTGGGCTGCCATCTGTGGAGTCGCACAGAGTCAGACATGACTGATGCGACTTAGCAGCAGCAGTAGCAGCCTTGGAAGAAAAGCTTTGACCAATCTAGACAGCATATTAAAAAGCAGAGACATTACTTTGCCAACAAACATCCATCTAGTCAAAGTTATGGTTTTTCCAGTGGTCATGTATGGATGTGAGAGTTGGACTGTGAAGGAAGCTGAGAGCCAAAGAACTGATGCTTTTGAACTGTGGTGTTGGAGAAAATTCTTGAGAATCTCTTAGACCTGTCAATCCTGAGGGAAATCAGTCCTGAACATTCATTGGAAGGAGAGATGCTAAAGCTGAAACTCCAATACTTTGGCCACCTGATGCAAAGAAATTACTCATTGGAAAAGACCCTGATGCTGGGAAAGATTGAAGGTCGGAGGAGAAGGGGACAGCAGAGGATGAGATGGTTGGATGGTATCACCAACTCAATGAACATCAATTTGAGTAGGTTCCGGCAGTTCGTGATACACAGGGAAGCTTAGCGTGCTCAAGTCCGTGGGGTCTCAAAGAGTCAGATGCAACTGAGTGACAGAACTGACTGAATGATAGGGCCCCCAGCTGAAAACTTTAAAAGGTTGGGGAAAATTATATTCTCCCCTTAACAACCTTGTTATTTTAGGATTAAAATAACAGATAAATAGCATAAAACTATATGTTCCATTATTGAGAAAAGAATATATAATTAACATAAGGACATGCAAACTCATTATTTGATGAGTTTTGATGGAAACAAAGATGTACTTTAAGTCTAGCTTCTGATTATAAAACAAAAATATTGTTGTTAAGAGAACAAAATCCTAGATCATCTAAGTATCACAAAATCAAAATATAGTCTCAATAGACTCCGTATTCATGGGGTGAATCCACAAATTAGGGCATTAAGAACAGATGATATATTAAATGAGAAAAACATAGTCATAAGGAAAATTATGAAACTTTCAACTTAGAAATAAACTAAGAAAATTTATAAGAGGGGCATATTTTTAAGAAACAAAACTCTCTGGTATCTCTCTACTGGTTTCTGAAATAAAAAATCTGGTTAATGATGCATGAAAAAAGCAGCAGAAAATAGCTGTAAAATATAATTATTTTCTTTCAGAAATTAATTCATTTAAGTCAAGTATAGGTGTTAAATTCATGTGACTGAAACTGAAAGGTAAAAATAACATTATAAGAGCTCCCCTGTGCAAGTGAGTAAAATAATAATAGGCTCCAGGATTTTATCACCTTAGTCAAGGAAGGAAGGAAGGAAAGGGAAGGGAAGGGGAAAGAAGAAAAAAAGAAGCAAAGAAGGAGAAGATGTTCTTTTAGACTGTCAGGTAATCTGGAAATCTGCATTTGCTTTTATCCAACACAAAAATTCAGCTCTTAAGTACACAAACCCAGTTGTCTTTGAAAGACATCTTGTCAATTATCTTTCTATTTCACAGTGTAGCCAAGTCAATTTGGTGACCACACTGTTCTTCCCCATCATTTTATCATGCTATATAAACTCTAGTAAGAAACAGATTTTAATGTCATGTTTCTCACATTCTACTTCCAATTAGTGTTATGACTGTTCCTGAGTCTATCTTATAACAAATACTTACACTTTGGGTAATTTTTATTTGAATGGCAACCTGCTAGAAACTTGCATTATTTGGCTGAGAAAAAGCAACAGTTTACCATGACCTGACACTCTTTGTATCATGACTCCAGCATAATAGGGTCATTGAGATCAGAATGACATTACAACAGTAATTGTCCTGGTCTCTCTCTTGTTATAGTCATTATCTTTGGTCGTTTTATTTAAATGCATCATTTAGTTTGACAGCAAATTGTATGACAGGATAAAATGGACCTTGGGGGGGTGAAAAAACATCCATAAGTTAAACTGATTTAATATCAAATAACTTCAAGGTTAACTCTGCAGGATGTGTTGCTAGCTTGCCATGTCTCCTTTACCAAGAATGCTATCATAGTTAAACTGGGCCTTTTAACCTTGAGGATTCAAGAAACAAAATAGGCTGCTAAAGCCTTTAAGGACCAATGTGTAGAAAATTCAATAATTATTTTTTAAAAGCTAAGCCACTTGAAAAAATGTATTTCAAACATTAGAAATTAGAGTCAAGCAGTGGTTAATTTTTAACTTTAAAAAATCGTTGAAGTTACACAGACTTGAACTTAACTCCTGGTTTTGTCGCTTATAGGCTACATAACCCACAGTGGGAAATGATTAAATGTATTAGTAATAATAGCTGGGAAATTTAAATATCTATTCACAGAATTGTTTCTAGGAATTAAGTAAAATCAAAGATTCTACTTAAAGGAAGTCAACACTGAATATTCATTGAAAGGACTGAGGCTGATGCTGAAGCTCCAATGCTTTGGCCACCTGATGCAAAGAGCCAACTCATTGGAAAAGGCCCTGATGCTAACAAAGACTGAAGGCAAAAGGAGAAGAGGGTGGCAGAGGATGAGAGAGTTAGATACCATCACTGATTCAGTGAACAGGAATTTGAGCAAAATCTAAGAGATATTGGAGGATAGAGGAGCCTGGAGTGCTGCAGTCTAGGAGGTCACAAAGAATTGAACACGATTTAGCAACTGAGCAATGACAGAAAACTTTAATGGTATGGTTGTTATGTCACTAATCAGAGAAATGATAACCCTATCAATAGTAACGTTTATGTTCAATATTGAGTTTAAAGAATAAGTGATGACATATATTTCTTTCCACTTGGCTTAAAAATTCAGATGTCTTTAACCAACATCAATTCTTCAGTTCAGATCAGTCATTCAGTCATGTACAATTCTTTGCAACCCCACGGACTGCAGCACGCCAGGTTTCCCTATCCGTCACCAACTCCTGAAGTTTACTCAAACTCACATCCATCAAGTCAGTTATAACGTCCAATCATCTCATCCTCGGTCTTCCCTTCTCCTCCTGCCTTCAATGTTTCCCAGCATCAGGGTCTTTTTCAATGAGTCAGTTCTTTGCATCAGGTGTCCAAAGTACTGGAATTTCAGCTTCAGCATCAATCCTTTCAATGAATATTCAGGACTGATTTCCTTTAGGATGGACTGGTTGGATCTCCTTGAAGCCCAAGGGACTCCCAAGAGTCTTCTCCAACACCACAGTTCAAAAGCATTAATTCTTTAGCACTCAGTTTTCTTTATAGTCCAGTTCTCATATCCATACATGACTACTGGAAAAACCACAGCCTTGACTAGATGGACATTTGTTGGCAAAGTAATGTCTCTGCTTTTTAATATGCTGCCTAGGTTGGTCATAGCTTTTCTTCCAAGGAGCAAGTATCTTTTAACTTCATGACTGCAGTCACCATCTGCAGTGATTTTGGAGCCCAAAAAAGAAAGTCTCTCACTGTTTCCATTACTTCATTATCTATTTGCCATGAAGTGATGGGACTGAATGCTATTATCTTAGTTTTCTGAATGTTGAGTTTTGAGCCAACTTTTTCACTCTCCTCTTTCACTTTCATCAAGAGGCTCCTTAGTTCTTCACTTTCTACCATAAGAGTGGTATCACCTGCGTATCTGAGGTTATTGACATTTCTCTTGGCAATCTTGATTCCAGCTTGTTCTTCATCCAGCCTGGCATTTTGCATGATATACTCTGCATATAAGTTAAATTATCAGGGTGACAATGTACAGCCTTTCCTTTCCCGATTTGGAATCAGTCTGTTGTTCCATGTCTAGTTCTAACTGTTGCTTCTCAACCTGCATACAGATTTCTCTATAAGCTTCTTATCCTTATCCTTCAGAGGGCCAACAGAATGAAAACCACAATCACAGAAAACTAATCAAACTGATCACTTGGACTGCAGCCTTGTCTACCTCAATGATACTATGAGCCATGCCATGTAGGGCCACCCAAGACAGGCAGGCGAGTTCTGACAAAATGTGATCCACTGGAGAAGGGAATGGAAAACCACCTCAATATTCTTTCCTTAAGAACCCATGAACAGCATGAAAAGGCAAAAAGATAGGACACTGAAAGATGAACTCCCCAGGTCAGTAGGTGCCCAATATGGTACTGGAGATCAGTGAAAAAATAACTCCAGAAAGAATGAAGAGATGGAGCCAAAGCAAAAACAATGACCAGTTGTGGATGTGACTGGTGATGGAAGTAAAGTTCGATGCTGTAAATAGTGATACATCAATTCTTACCTCTTCCTATTTTATCTCTTTTTAAATTGCAGTGAATAATGTAAGTTTCTTTTTCAAAAAGGAAACAGCACATATGTACATGTGATTCCTTAAAAAATAGGCCTGTTGTGTTAACATGGGCCACAGCTTAATTCTGAAAGCACATAACCAAATATGATGTTCTTCCATTTGGAATTTATTCCATTTCAATAATAAACCGTTATTTTCCAAAAATCTGGGAGAGATACTCATAACTATCAGACATTTATATTTCAATGTAAACAATGAGGTATTTCCACCGTCTTGTAGAGAATAGAATAGGACGTGCAAGAATGACATAAGATATCAATAAAACATCTTGAGTGAGGTTGATACCTTAGCAAGTAGAGAAATCGGACTCCCTTGGAAGGGGAGGAAAGAGAGAGGATTTTTTTAAAAGAGGTTAATTCACAGTTTTGCCTAGTGGTTTCATAAGCTTGGGTTCTAATAAAATTTTTGTGTGTTTGGTACTTGCTATAAAGTACCATCATATCAGGTGTGAGTAGGTCAAACAGGATCTACTGATGGTCTAAAGGAAATCTGTACAGAAGCTATTCAGTCCATTGAGGGCACCTCTCTCAGATGTACTTCATAACTGAGGATGCCTACTGAGCCATTTAGGAGTAAGAATTGGCATCACCTGGAATTTCTTGATAATCCTAATTTTTTCTAATTAAATTTGTGTGCATGCTAAGTCACTTCAGGCATATCCTACTCTTTGTGACCCCATAGTCCACCAGGCTCCTCTGTCCTTGAGATTCTCCAGGCAAAAGGACTACAGTGGGTTGCTGTGCCCTCCTTCAGGGGATCTTCCTGACCCAGAGATTGAACCCGAGTCTCTTATGTCTCCTACATTGGCAGACAGGTTCTTTACCACAAGTGCCAATTAAACTTAGTAGATTAAATAATTAAATTGTCTCATAGGGATTAATTCAGTCTCTTTGAAGTTATGGCTTAATTCTTCAGATTTATCTTTCTTCTTAGTCTATTTTCTAAGATAGCATATTGCAAAGATGGGCAAACTTTTTTGGTAAAGAGCTAGACAGTATTATCGATCATACAGCGTCTACTGCAGCCACTCAACTCTGCCCTTGCAGCAGGAAATCTATATTCCAATCACACTTTAATTATGGATACTTTAAGTGAAATTTGATATTCATATAATATTCACATATTATGAAATATTGGGTTATTTTTCAACCACTTAGAAATGTAAAAACCATTCTTAGTTTACAGGACATACAAAATCAGGCAGCAGGCCATGTTGGCCTCAGGGCTACAATTTGCTGTCCCCTGGTAACTGCATACTGGGTGTGGGCAGCTTAGGTGACTTTAAGCACTGACAGAGGGAGGTTCTCTACGCTCAAGCTAATCTTGAGGGCAAAAGTGTGAGCTGGTGATCACCTCCCAGAGCTAAACTTTTTGTTCTATGGCTGTACCCTTGTGACTCTAAATTTCTTAGTTTTGTCTGGTCTCTCAGACCATTTGAGCAAACTCCAGGAGATGGTGAAGGACAGGGAAACCTGGCATGCTGCAGTTCACGGGGTTGGAAAGCAACAGAACAGTAACAACTTAGCCTTCAAGCTGACATAGCTTCCCTCCACCCCCTGAATCTGCAGACCACTGAGTCATTGCCACACCTTTCATCTAATCCTTTGAGCTAGGTTGCTCAGTTCTCTTGTTATGCCTTAAACCGCTATCTATACCCTCTGAAACTTGAGGATGGAGGACATGTCATTGAGACCCTTCTCTCCACCAAACCAGACTACCCACCCCTTTTGACTATGTTGAACTCCTCTGTCCATGGGGTTCTCCAGGCAAGAATACTGAAGTGGATTATCTTCCCAACCCAGGAATCAAACCCACATCTCTTAAGTATCCTGCATTGATAGGTGGGTTCTTTACCATCCCGCCACCAGGGAAGCCTGTGTGCTGAGCTAGTTACTATTGAATATATGTTAGCCAAAGCAGCCCTGGAGTTTCCTACTGAAGGAGCAAATGCTGAGCAAAGTTATAGCCTTTCTGCTCTTATTTTTTCTGTTTACACATGCAGTGGACTTCACCCCACTCTGGGGCTTTAAAGCATTGGAAATAGATTAAAATTCTATCACTTCACCCCAATTTCATATGCTCCTTTCAGAGAGAGCATTGTCCTCTCCTTCCCTGATGCCAAAACAGTGGACAATTTGCAGACAAAAAATCAGTTCACTAATAGGGGAAGTAATGTTAACAAGTATTAAAAGTATTACAACTTTACTATGTAGGGTTTCCTTGAACAGAAATGAGGAAGTTGAAAATTCTAATAAAAACACAACATAAGCAAAGAAGAAAGCAAACAAGATTGTCAACAAAGACACAGATTTTATTGAAAAGTATAATGCTTGTTTTAAGACTTAGTCCAGAAACCATCCTAGAATAAAGAACCAATTTACAGTGAGGCAAAATAACCTGGATGTTTAATTACCAGGAGAGTCTTTTCTAGATAGCGTTGTAGTCAGAAAGCATATTTGCTTGGAGAAAAGTCATATTTCATCAAATGTAAACTAGTTTTACCAAAGCATTTTAATAATAAGTTTTGCAATGAACTAGAGTAAAACCTACACTGAAAAATGTTGTTACTAAGATGGATTTCTTTCACATGGCCACAAATTAATAAAACTAAAAAAGAATCTGGGAAGAGTTTAGAGAATACCAGCTTATTTGCTAAATGATCATTCAACAAATATTCACTGAGTACTTACCACATTCCAAGCACTACTATAGGGCTTGTAAGGAAAAAAGATTGTCAAGCAAGAGACAGATAATAAAGATAAAGTAAAATACATATGTGAATAAATGATGTGTTCTAAGAATAAATTATAATAAAACAGGGAAGGATCCTATGATGTAAGGATTATGTTTTGAAATCTTAGAATGACCAGGGACGTCATAGTAAAAAAATGACTTTTGAATAAAAATATGAAGCTAGTGAAGGAGCTAATGATATTGATATAATAGGGAAAAACATTCTCAAATGTGAGAGCAGCAGCACAGAGGACTTGTTTTGAACAAATGTCTGGTATGTTCAAGAAAGGGCAAGGCAGCCAGAGTTACTGGGTTCTAAGAGGGAGGTGATGAAGGCTGAGAGGTCCTGTGGGGTCAGATCACGTGGAAAGAGTTATAAATAGGATTCGGGGGTTTACTCTGAATTAGCCAAGGAAAAGTTTGGAGCAGAGAAGTGACCTAGTCTGATTAAAATTTAAAAGAATTACTGTGATCACCATGTTAATAATAGGCTGTAGGGGGACAAGGTTAGAAACAGAGGGGCCAGCTAGGAGGCTGTTCCAACCATCTAGACAAGAGCCAAAGGAGGCTTGGATTGGTGCAATAGCAGTAGACATGATGAGAATGGTAAGGTTCTGGGTATATTTAAAGATAGAACCAAGAAGAGTTCTGTGTCAGCTTGGATGTGAAGTTCGAGGAGAAAAGGAGTAGTCAGGAATGAAACTGGGTTTTTGGATTAGGAAACTGGAAACAGAAGATTGCCATCTACTGAGATGGCAACAAATTGGAGGAGTTGGCTTGGGGGAGAATATCAGTAGCTCAGTTTTAGACATGTTAAATTTTAGAAGCCTATTAGACTTCTAGATGCAGAGGAAAGGGGGTAGTTGGAGCTCAGGAGAGAAAAGTGAGTCAGATATATAAATGCATGAATCATCAGTATCCAGATGGAATTTATAACCTGGAATTTGAATAAGATCAATGAAGTAGAAACCACTTCCCAAAAAACTTGAGTAGGAGTGTACAACGATGGCTTCCCAGGTGGCACAGTGGCAAAGAATCCATCTGCCATGCAAGAGATGTGGGTTCAGTCTCTGAGTGAAGAAGATCCCCTGGAGTAGGGAGATTTTCTTCGAGTAGGAAATGGCAAACCACTACAGTATTCTTGCCTAGAAAATTCCATGGACCTAGAAGCCTGGCAGGCTACAATTCACTGGGTTGCAAAGAGTCAGACGACTGAAGGCACATCCATACAAACAGGTACATGAAGATAGGAATAAGGCTAGATGAGTTGAGTCGAGTATATTAGAAACCAAGAGAAGACAGAAGACAGTACTTCAAGAAGTAGAATGATATCAGATATCGACACTAGGTACCTATATACTCAAGTTCCTAGGATCTTCTGGTTTGCTGCCCTTTCACAAAGTCTTTTGATTAGATGATGTTCAACTATAGCTGATTATGTCTGAAGACTCATCAAAATGATAAAAGTACCTGAGCACTAGGCTTGATCATAGTGGATGATTGATTGGTTACCCAAGAAAATTTGCTGCTGCTGCTGCGTCACTTATGTCGTGTCCGACTTTGTGTGACCCCATAGACGGCAGCCCATCAGTCTCCCCCATCCCTGGGATTCTCCAGGCAAGAACACTGGAGTGGGTTGCCATTTCCTAATCCAATGCATGAAAGTGAAAAGTGAAAGTGAAGTCGTTCAGTCACGTCCAACTCTTAGCGACCCCATGGACTGCAACCTACCAGGCTCCCCCATCCATGGGATTTGCCAGGCAAGAGTACTTGAGTGGGGTGCCATTGCCTTCTCTGAAGAAAATTTGCTACTAGGAATATTTTTGGATTAAACCGTTCAAAACCATTGAGTAAATATAAACTTCCTTTTATTTTTGAGATCCCTGGAAATCAGAAAGATGAAAGAGATGTAAACCACTTTCACTCAGGAACTCACATTCTAATAGAATGTAATAAAGCTGACACGTGAATAACTTAAATTTAAAATATAATGGATATAGATCCCATTCCATAAAGTTCAGGTGGGCAAGAGTGTAAATTTGTTTGATTTTTCTATACTTCAACTTAATTTTGTTTTTTGGGGTCTCTATTTGATCAAACAAAAATAAAATCTTAAGTTAGGACCATTTCCTTTATTCCTGGAGTTTTGTCATAAATCAAGGGTTCTTAGGTAATACCTTAGTATTCTAAGTAAGAAGGAGATGGCATTGGTCCTTACTCATCTCTTCCTGTATACATCCTCTGAGATGAGCATATTCCTATCTAATCCTCACTCGCTGACCAATGCAGGCTGCCTCTGTGTTTTCTCATGCCCTCTTCTGTAGGAACGCTCCAGGTCTGACTCTCTCTCCCTCTGTGTTACTTATATAGTCTCTCAGAGGCAAAGGAAACAACCAGCTGCCCTCCCTTGCTGCTGTAGATTGTGAGAAATTCTGTGAGGCTGCTCCAGGCTCCCTCATCTTATACATGTCATCCCAGTCTGCCTTTTGCCTCTACAGAGTACTGAGAACAAGGAGGAGGTCTGGATCTTGGGACTTGTTCGGGTACTCACTTGAAAAGAGGGAACAAATCTTACTCTGAGATTATGGATCTGTCTACAGTTTTCGAGCAAGGATGGAGGAACAGAACACATGAACTTCCTTGCTTATCATCTGATTATTCTTTCTCAGTCCAAGTATATTTTATTGAATTTCTAAGCTCAGAAAATACTGACTCCATCTACCTTTTTTCTTCTAATTCCAATGTCTCATTTAAAAAAAGAAAAAAAAACTTTAAGGTTTGGAAAGTCCAAAGGCCTTTCTCCTAATAAGGAATTTCAAAAGTCTTTTCAAAAGTCCTTTCAAAAGTTGTTTCTTCTTTTCTCTCTTCATTTCTCATATTGGTAATATCCATTTCCTGAAATGTTAATGTGGAATATTGTAGCAGACTGCTCTAGAAAAAAAAAGGTGATGAACCATAAAGAACTGTGGTTAACATTTCAAAGTATTAACCTGCCACATTTTTCTCACTAGAAATATTTGCATCCCTGAAAAAAAAATTATTTCAAAGAACCTGCCATGCGAAGAAGGTAGGGCCTTACTTTAGTTTGTTTCTCCAGAATCTTACCTCCTACATGCAAACAGCTAAAAATATTGTCTTCTCCAGGCCCCTTAACTTTGGGTAGTTAGATTGGAAGCTCGGTGAAGTTTTTACCTTACTGTATTAGGTACTTGTGAGGTAATATAAAATATGTATATTTATCAATAATATAAAATATATGTATTCATATCATTCCTAAATGATAAGAACACTGGGACTATTTCTTGTTCTAATGAGGTAACACTGGGTGGGCTCCTAAAGGCTCCTATTGGATAGCAGCTGGGCACCAAAAAGACCAAGCTATTTTAGATGTTTGGCATTTTCAGCCCCTACCCAATATCCCACAATGCTGTTCTCTAGAGGGGAAAGAAAAAATGAACTTAATGATCTGTCATTCTTCAGTGAGGAAGCCTCCATGAAAATCCCAATAAATAGTGCAAGGTTCAGAGAGCTTCCAAGTTGGCATGTCCACACTGGGAGAGTGATACAGTCTGACTCGACAAGGACAAAAGATCTTAATCTCAGGACCTTTCCAGACCTCACCCTGTGTATCTCTTTATCTAAATGTTCATCTGTATCCTCTCCCATGTGTGCATGAGTGCTAAGTTGCTTCAGTCATGTCTGATTCTTTGCGTCTCCATGGACTGCAGCCCACAAGGCTCCTCTGTACATGAAATTCTCCAGGCAAGAATACTGAAGTAAGTTGTTATGACCTTTTCCAGGAGATCTTTCTGGCCCAGGGATCAAACCCACATCTCGCATCTCCTGCTTTGGCAGGCAGGTTCTTTACCACCAGTGCCACCTGGGAAGCCCACCCTCTATTATATGTTTGTTAAACTGATAAACATAAGTCAGTTTTTCCCTGAGTTCTGTGAGCCACTTGAGCAAATAATGCAAATCCAAGAGGACAAGGTCATGGGAAGCCCTAATTTATAGCCAAGTTGGACAAAAGTTGTAGATAACCTGGAGACTTACTGTTTGCTCTTGTCATCTGAAATGGGGAGCAATCTCATGAGACTCGGCCCTTGGTCTGTAGAATCAGATGCTATCTCCAGGCAGATAGTATCAGAATTGAGTTAAATGGTAAGGCACCCAGCTGGAGTCACACTGTTGTTTGTTGACTGGAAATGATGGGAAATAAAATGTTCTTCATGAGTATAAGGAATAAAGACACACAAGAGGTAAAGGATGGGGTAGTTTTTCCAGTAGAGGTCTCCTCACTGTCTGAGAAGCTTTTCCAGTCTTAAAAATAGTATTAATCCCTTCCATCCAGAGGAGCTGGGCCATGAGTGTCTATGTCACATCTTTTTTTAAACATTGCTGTACCCACAGGTAGCTGAGACTTTCCTCTAAGAAACCTCACTCTGGTGCAAATACGGTTCTCTGTCTTTGCCTTAAGCCAGCAGTGACATGAACTGCCTCCCTGCCCCAATCTTTATCCATGCCTTCTTCAAATAGAGTTGTGTCCAGTACTAGAGCCTTAGCTCTTGGACACAAGAAAGAAGATGACTTCTGACTCGGTTTTTGCAGGATCATAGCTGTTTCAGTGATCCTCCTCCATCTTTGGCTTTCTCCTGAAGTCCATCTTAGCTTCCATACAAGCAGTGAGGAGCAAGTTCTCTTTATAGATATAGATCACGTGCAAATTGTTTGATTTTCTTATGGGCAAGATAAAAAGAAGGACATAGGTCAAGCTTTTAAATATTTTTCTTAGAGTGGTTCCTGGGCAGACTGAGATTTAATCTCCCATATTTATCAAGGATTAAAGGGTCTCTATGGACTTTCCAGGTTTGATCCCTGGGTCAGGAAGATCCCCTGGAGGAGGGCATGGCAACCCACTCCAGTATTCTTGCCTGCAGAATCCCATGAACAGAGGAGTCTGGCGGGCTAGTCCAAGGGGTTCCAAAGAGTAAGACACAAAGGAAGCAACTTTGCACAAACAGCTGTTATAATTCACTAGCAGAAATTATTTTAAAGGTGAGAAGTTAGTTAAATCTTTACTTCTAGAGTTGACACTCTGAAGTTTTCCATTTCTTAGTTATTTTCCTTTTTACTAAAAATAGAGCACAGTAGCTGAAAATTAAACTGGATTAAAGTAGCTAAAATAATATACTTTGAAAATCTATTTTGTTTATAGAAAATGTCTCCTGAGAGGGCTGCACTGATCTTTATTTTACTTTATATGCCTAAAAGTTATTCAGTTCTAAGATTATGGAATTTGAAAATTCTTTGATTTTAATTAATCAGAACATTTGTTTTTTTACTTAGTCCTGGAAACCCTTAAAAAGTTATTAGCTGTCAGAAGCTTTAATGCCAGTTAATTAGAGGCCCTGACTCTGTGCCTGCTGATACTTACTGTGAAGGCTGAAAGGTTAACAGGAACGGGCTGCTACCAGCCTCCTTGCCAGGTGTTTTTCCCTGCAGTTAATGGACTTGAGCCAATAGAAATTATCACTCTGAACTAGTCACAGACACTCTTAATCTTCACACACAAACATTGGTAGGAAAGTTAGATTTCATGTTGTTTCTTTTCACCATCATCATATTTGGAACAATTAAAAACAAAGTACAGTTAATTTTCTATTTGTAAATGAAGGCATGACAAATCCAGAAAGGAAGAAAAAAACCTTTTAAAATAATGTGCATGTATAACATGTTCCATTAAATAATAATAGTCCTTCAGTGAAACAATGTCTTGTAAAACGTCTTTTTTAAGGCATGGTGGTTAAAGACTACTTAGGTATTAACATGTCTACGTTCTTTTAATTGTTGGATTTATAAATCTGCACAGTTGTAATAAAATAATCAGAATCAACCAGATAGAACTGGAGCCAGCCACAGTGGGTATTTGAGACTTGCATGCTGTTTGGAGCCACTGAATATGTACTTATCCAATCCAAACTGGAACAGATGGCGAGGCAAACAGGTAATCACTTGCTTTATTTTCCAGGTATTGTGGTTCACTAATTATCTCTGTTTATTTTGGGAACTTCAGAACATCTGTAAAAATCAGATGAAAGACAAACAGAGGTGACTGAGAAAGATTTGAACAAAGTGTGAAAGTCTAAAGCTTTCATGCTGTCAGATGAAGACAGAGGATTCTCACCCTCTGACAATTCTTAGGAATCCTGGAGAATTTTAGGTACCAGCATTTGAAATTAAATACTTAGCTAAAGAAAGTACAAAGGAAGAAACTGCTCTAATTGCATATAATCCAAAATTAAACAAGTGGGAACAGAAGAATGTACACAGCAGAAGTGAAAATTACTCATGCTACCCTAACATCAGTGTGCTCATCTAGAGCCAAGATCTTGGTTTCTAAATACCATTCTCCACATAAAGGAACTAGAGTTTCACTGGCACTGCTAAATATTCTTGTAGAGTCAGAAAGCTTCAAAAAAGTACTCACTAATTGATAGAGACCTAACAAAAATATAGAGGCTACCTTCAAAGATTCAACTGGCCAAATCAGGGACAATTGGAACATTTAAAAAATAATAATAAACTATAATATATTACATTTAAGAAGAGTCAATTAAATTTATGGGGGGAGGAAGGGAGGAAAAACTGTATGTAATAAAAGAATGCTAGCTATTAGATGGAGGAGTAATAAAATTAGAAAATCATTTTACAAATGACAATGTAAGAATTGATTTAGGCAAGAATCATCAAATGATGCTAAAAAAAAAAAAACAGAGTAAAAAGATCCCTTCACTCTCAAAGTTTCACTAAGTTTGCTTTTTATGAAAAAAAAGATATTTTTATAATAGTGATAGAATATTAACTAAGGGATTAAAGCAAGCATCATAAGTAATGGGCAGGAAAAATTACCATTTTGTTTCTTCTGATATGATGCACTGGGAAATATAAACTAGCTCCTATGATATTCTTGTGAAAAATACTTAAACCTGAAACTAGCCATAAGAAAGCAAGCAAGTCCAAATTGTAGAATACTTTACAAAACAACTGGCCTGGATTAGACAAACTTTTCAAGTTCTGAAAGAGAAAAGAAAAAGCAAAGGAATGGTTATGGATTAAAAGAGACTGAGGAGATATAACAACTAAATGCAAATTGTAATCCTTGATTAGATAACAATAAATAATAAAATAAATAAATAAAAGCCACATTCGCACAGCTACAAATGAAATGTGGGACAACTGGAGAAATCTGAATAGAACTGCATCTCAGATATGACTGTAATGATATCCTTATTCTTATATATGAACATGATACTGTGTTCATGTAAAAGGATGTCCTATTGTGAGATACAAGT
This sequence comes from Neotragus moschatus, assembly GCA_006410615.1. Taxonomy (NCBI): domain Eukaryota; kingdom Metazoa; phylum Chordata; class Mammalia; order Artiodactyla; family Bovidae; genus Neotragus; species Neotragus moschatus. Next base: position 827,418 of record SJYA01000052.1, on the reverse strand, counting down.
TGAAGCATTTAGAGTAAAATATCAGTATGTTTGCAACTTAATTTCAAATACTTCAGCAAAAAGGGTATAAATGAAAATATATATATCAATAGAGCTTTTTAAGCAGGTGCAGCAAAACGATAAAAATTAGAACATCTAAGGCAAAGAGTTGGACACGACTGAGCGACTGAATTGAACTGAAGGGGAACATATGTGTACTTATTAAACTATTCTTTTAATCTTTTCATGATTTATTTTTTTTTAATTTTGAAACAATAATGCTGATCTCTAAGTGACTTAATTCAGTTGTCCAGGAAATACTAAGCACTGAAATACCAAACATGTATAAAGTCTGTTGGCTGCCACATCAGCAGATCTTTTTTGATTCCCCCTGNGGGCTCATTGGAAAAGACTCTGATGCTGGGAGGGATTGGGGGCAGGAGGAGAAGGGGACGATCGAGGATGAGATGGCTGGATGGCATCACTGACTCGATGGACGTGAGTCTGAGTGAACTCCGGGAGTTGGTGATGGACAGGGAGGCCTGGCGTGCTGGGATTCATGGGCCGCAAAGAGTCAGACATGACTGAGCGACTGAACTGAACTGAATGCTTTGCTGTTATTGAAATCCACAAGCCTTAAATTAGGATTTATCTAGTTGATGAGAGTAAACTAACCAGCATCCCCCCACCCATGACCTCCAGCCTACAGAGTATAGCCACCAAAGGTTTTCAAGGACATTAGTGACCCCTCACCAAGGCGTTTTGTTTTTTGTTTTTTAATGCCTTTTCGAGAAAGTGTTCCTAGTCCTCCTGATAGGATTATTAGAGGAGTATCTGAGCAGCTTATGCTATTACATGAATTTAGTATTTTCTCTCTCTCTCTGGGACTTTTAATTTCTTCTGTAGCATGCTAAGGACATCCCAGTATTAACACTTTTTTGGTGGTAGACCACCAATGACCATGGGGTCATGAAGAGTCAGACACAACTTGGAAAGTGAACAACACAANATCTGAGCAGCTTATGCTATTACATGAATTTAGTATTTTCTCTCTCTCTCTGGGACTTTTAATTTCTTCTGTAGCATGCTAAGGACATCCCAGTATTAACACTTTTTTGGTGGTAGACCACCAATGACCATGGGGTCATGAAGAGTCAGACACAACTTGGAAAGTGAACAACACAAGTTGATTAAAATCACTCCCAGGTGCTTAAACCATACATTAAATTCTGTAATTTCTGTGAATATGTATATATCAATCATTTTTGTCCAATTAAACAACACCCATAAAATTCACACTTATACATGCTCCTAATTGTTACTAACAAACTGATGTTATCCAACAATCCTTTAATGTATAAGCTACACCTTTCCAAAGCATGTTTTGTATGCCTCCATCTGATCCACATTGGGATCTAACTCTGATTGTGGGCAGAGGAAACATGAAGGAGAGGGGCAGTAATTACCAAGGTGAACTGGCATTTCTTTGTAAGATACCCCACCCAGGAGCAGCCATTAGTTTCATTCAGGGAGGGCTTCTGGTTCAAGATGGCTGAGTAGAAGGATGTGTGCTCTTTCCTCCTGCAATGGCACAAAAACTGCAGCTAGCTGTTGAACAACCATCGACAAGAGGACACTGGAACCCACCAAAAAAAGATAATGTATCTCCAAAGACAAAGAAGAAGCCACAGCAAGATGGTAGGAGGAGCGCAATCACAAAAAAATCAAATCCCATACCCACTGGGTGAGTGATCCACAGACTGGAGAACAATAATACCAGAGACGTTTTCTTACTTTTGTGAAGGTTCTGAACCTCATGTAAGGCCTTCCAGCCTGGAGATTCAACAAAGGGACTGGGAATCCCCAGGGAATCGGGTCTTGATAGCCAGTGGGATTTGATTATAGGTCTTTCAGAGGACAGAAGGAAACAGATTCCAGTCTTAGAGGGCACAGACTAAATTTTGCATGCACCAAGACTGAGAGGAGAGGAGCAGCAACCCCACAGGAACTGAACCAAAACTACTGGCTAGTTTTTGAGCACCTCATATGGTGGCATGGGACAGTAGGGGCTCAACACAGAGACTGGGGCCCAGGAAGGTCCTCCTTGGCATAAACCCTCTTGGAGTTCACCATTAAACCTACCATAGAGCTTGTAGACCCCAGGGCTATGTCACCTCAGTCCACACAACTACCAGGGAGAGAGCTCAACCCCACCGATAATTGGATTAAAGCAGATAATCGGATTAAAGCTTTACTGAGAAAGGCCCTGCCCACTAGAGTAAGACCCAGTTTTTCCCAACACCAGTCCCTCCCATGAAGAACCTTACACAGGCCTCTTAACCTCATCCATCAGAGGGTAGACAGAAGAAGCAAGAAGAAGCACAGTCTCCCAGAGGCTAAAACAAAAATCATATTACAGAAAATTAATCATGATGAAAAAGCAGAAAGTTGTGTCCCCAATGAAGAGACAAGACAAAATCTCAGAAAAAACAACTAAATGAAGTGAAGATAGGCAAACATTCAGAAAAAGAATTAAGAATAATGATAGTGAGGATGATTCAGGATCAAAGGAAAAGAATGGAGCCAAAGATTGAGAAGCTACAAAAAATGTTTACCAAAGACCTAGAATAACTAAAGAACAAACAGAGATTAACAATAACACTAGGAGGAATCAGCAGTAGAATAACTGAGGCAGAAAGAATGGATAAATGACCTGGAGGACAGAATGGTGGAAGTCACTGCCACAGAACAGAATATAGGAAAAATAATTTTTAAAAAAATGAAGACAGCTTAAGAGACCTTTCAGTTCAGCTCAGTTCAGTCACTCAATCATGTCTGACTCTTTGCAACCCCGTGGACTGTAGCACACCAAGCTTCCCTGTCCATCACCAACTCTGAGAGTTTGCTCAAAGTCATGACCATTGAGTCTGTGATGTTATCCAATCATCTCATCCTCTGTCATCCCCTTTTCCTCCTGCCTTCAATCTTTCCCAGCATCAGGGGCTTTTCAAGTAAGTCAGTTCTTCACATCAGGGTGTCAAAGTATTGGAATTTCAGCTTCTACATCACTCCTTCCAATGAATATTCAGGACATTTAGGACTGACAGATTGGATCTTCTTGCAGCCCAAGGGACTCTCAAGAGTCTTCTCCAACACCGCAGTTCAAAAGCATCAATTCTTTGGTGCTCAGCTTTCTTTGTAGTCCAACTCTCACATCCATACATGACTACTGGAAAAACCATAACTTTGTCTTGATGGACATTTGTTGGCAAGGCAATGTCTCTGCTTTTTAATATGCTGTCTAGGTTGGTCAAAGCTTTTCTTCCAAGGAGCAAGTAAGTGCCTTTTAATTTTAGGACTGCAGTAACCAACTGGAGTGACTGTGGAGCCCCCAGAAATAAAGTCTCTCACTATTTCCATTGTTTTCTCATCTATTTGCCATGACGTGATGGGACCAGATGCCATGATCTTAGTTTTCTGAATGTTGAGTTTTAAGCCAACTTTTTCACTCTCCTCTTTCACTTTCATCAAGAAGCTCTTTAGTTCCTCTTCACTTTCTGCCATAAGGGTGGTGTCATCTGTGAATCTGACATTATTGATATTTCTCCCACCAATCTTGATTGCAGTTTGTGCTTCATTCAGCCCAACATTTCACATGTTGTGCTCTGCATATAAGTTAAATAAGCAGGGTGACAGTATACAGCCTTGATGTTCTCCTTTCCTGATTTGGAACCAGCCTGTTTTTCCATGTCCAGAGACCTTTAGGATCCATTAAATGCAGCTACATTCACATTATAGGGGTACCAGAAGGACAAAAGAGAAAGAAAGGACCTAAGAAAATATTGGAAGACATAATAGCTGAAAACTTCCCTAACATGGGAGAAGAAATAGTCACCAAGTCCAGGAAGCACAGAGAGTTTCAGGCTGGATAAACCCAAGGAGAAACACACCAGGACACATAGTAATCAAACTAACAATAATTAAAGGCAAAGATAAAATATTAAAAGCAACAGGGGAAAAACAATCAATAATATAGAACAGAAATCCCATCAGACTGTCAGCTAATTTCAAACTCTACAAGCCACAGTTGGAAAGCATGATATATTTAAAGTGATGAAAGAGAAGAACCTACAACCAAGAATACCCTAGGCAGCAAGACTCTTCTTCAGATTTGATGGAGAAATCAAAAGCTTTCCAGACAAGCAAAAGAGAATTCAGCACCACCAAACCAGCTTTACAACAAATGCTAAAGGAACTTCTCTAGGCAGGAAACACAAGAAAAGGAAAAGACCTACAGAAAATAAAAACAAGACAATTAAGGAAAAGGTGATAGAATCATACAAATCAATAATTACCTTAAATGTAAATGAATTACATGCACCAACCAAAACACTCGTTGGGTGAGTGAAAACACATGCATGTATGCACTTCCACTTACTACATCACTCTGCTTGAGCCCCCCAAATTCTATGTAATTATTTTATATTGTTAATCATGTTCCCATTATGGCTTGCAATTGTAATTATCTTTTAGTTTTTGTCTGGCTGTTGATTATGGAAACTAACAAACGTCTTTTACTATTGTGATTATGTAACTACTACTCAATACCATTGTATCATACTTGTTCAACAGAAAAATGATAGAATTTTATATCACCAAACTACGATCTAATAGAAAAACCTGCAATCACTTTTTAAAAATCCAGATGCATATCAGATTTATCTTGAAATTTTCTGAAAAAATATAAATGCTCAGGTATTGCTTTTTTTTCTCCAGAGCTCCAGATATATTTCTGATAAGCAATCATGTTTAAAAACAATTGGGCTACATGTTTCACTTTTTCTATTTCATATTCAGTGCTCCCATTTCATTTCAATTGGAGTTTAATAACTCTAATTTCTCCATCTTTCATTTTTTGATGTTCTTTCTCAAGCCTTTATCAAATGTAGTAGAAAAGCTTTTGTATACATATATATATGTAAATATATTTTAGAAAACTTACAAATTTTTTCCTAACTAAAAACTTATGAAATCTTGATTCCCCTTGACTCAGTATGAATAGAATGCTAGATTTTGAATAAAAAATAGATATGCAGTAAGAAACAAAGGTTTACTGTATAGCATAGGGAACTATAGTCAATATCTTATAATAACCATGATGGAAAATAATTTCAAAAATAATATATGTGTGTTTGCATAACTGAATCACCTTGCTGTGCACCTGAAACAAAATGAGTCAACTATACTTCAATAATATATTTATACATATTAAAATTTTTTAACATTTTTAAAGTTTCATTCAAGGAAAGTCTTATTCCTTCAAGTAGGGTAGGGAGTTAAGATTCCATTATTCTAATTGGACTGAGCCTTGAGTTAGCACTACAGCTCTGCAGCCCCTACGATCAGGCCTTGGGCTTGATTCTCAGCCAAATCTGTCTTGTGACTCTACAGGAAATGAAAAACTTTTCTAAGACGCTCTCAAAGGTTTCTGACTTCCATCTTATACTCTGGGTTGTATTTTTATGACTTTAAACTGGTCCTTTTACCATGTATGACCTCCAGGACTTCCGAAACAGCCCACTGATGCACAATCTTTATAGAGACTGTTGCTACTCTAAGAACTTTTGCTGTAGCACTTGGCCCCTTACCCCGCCCCTTGCTTTCTGCATGCAGTTGAGCCTGTGTCAAATGAGTGAAGATTTGAGAAATGATGATGACACAGTAAGATTACCATAGATTACTAGTGTTCTATTCCTCCCTATCAAAAGAATATTTATGAGTTTCTCAAATATATGGAGTTACTCAATCCAAAGGGAGAAGGCAATGGCACCCCACTCCAGTACTCTTGCCTGGAAAATGCTATGGACGGAGGAGCCTGGTAGGCTGCAGTCCATGGGGTCGCTAAGAGTCGGATACGACTGAGCGGATACTTCACTTTCATCTTTCACTTTCATGCATTGGAGAAGGAAATGGCAACCCACTCAAGCGTTCTTGCCTGGAGAATCCCAGGGACGGGGAAGCCTGGTGGGCTACCATCCCTGGGGTCACACACAGTCAGACACGACTGAAGTGACTTAGCAGCACTCAATCCAAGGACCCATATTTTAGGACACTTCAACTACCATATATTTTATCAGTCATATACCAACAATCAGAAGCCATTATTGCTCTGAGCCTGAAGGGGCAGGGAGTGATCAGTGATGATAATATGGAGTAGTTAGCTGTCATCTGAATGAAGCTGGTGCAACCAACTGCAGGGGGATAGTTGAGTGTGTAAACACCCTGATGTCACTCTGCTCCCATCTAGAAATCTGAATCTGAAGAGGTAAATAAAAATTATCCATCATATATAACCTTAATGGGGAAAATATTTCAATAGGCATCTTGTAGCTGAAAATTAGGAATTTGGATTTCATTTTAAGTGCCGTGCAAAGCTACTTAAAATTTTTAAGATGAGAAATAACATGGGATTAAGTTGAAGATTTAAAAATAATTCTTTGGCTGTTATGTAGAAAATGAATTTGAGAGGAGCAAGAGACAAAATGAGAGGATGAATTTGGAGGTTATCGCAGTGGTTCAGGCAAGAGATAATGTTCACTTGTATTAGAAATCTACAGTAGAGATGGATATGAAGGTGTGGCCTAAAACACATTTTGGAGGTAAAATTATGGGGATTTAGCAGTAAACATAATGTGGAGAATGAGAAAGAAAATGTCAGATATGAATCTCAGTCTTCTGGACTCACTAACAAGCTAGAGGGTGGTGTAATTTAAAAGGTCTGTTCAATATGAGCTAGTTGAGAATTAAGTTTGGGAAAAAAAAAATCCTTATAGAGAAAAGAAAAAAACTGTTGAGTGTAAAAAGTCGTACAAGCTACACAGTTTTCTAGGAACAAACCACATTTTATTATAGCCTATTTCAGCATTTTGAAATCTAACCACAAATAGAAAAGTCAGCTTTATAGCTGTCTTCTGTCACTGGCAAATGTGAGCTTTTAGGAATGTCTGCTCACCTCTTTGAAATAAATGGTATTAGTAACTAAAGGCAATAGTTATTTGTGACAAGTGAATAGAATATTGATCTTATTCTATTTTCTTCTGGTAATTTTAAAAGAAATATTCATAAGAGGGTAGGTTCCAGGCCTAAATGCTTGAAAATAACAAAGGACTCAATTTATAGTTAACTAACCCATTTTCAATATTTTCGGCTTTTGTGTTTATTGGGTTATAGTTTGTATATCTTTCATTAATCAAAATGTTAATCCTTTTCATGATTATACACTCCACAGAGATTCTGAGGAGTGAAACAGAATTTAAAGTTTCAGTGTCTGCTATATCCACTTCCCCAAATTTCTCAAATTTTTAACATTAACTTTCCTGATAGACAATTGGTCATACCATCTAATGATAAAAGACCAAAGTTTCTTCTCTTTTTCACACTGATTAAATTCACAAACATTGGGATAGCAGAGAATGGCAAACTGTCTCAACCCTGATAGTTCAGTTTCAAAGGTGGTTACTTTTGGTACCATCAAGTTAGTGGATTGTCAGTGACTTTTTCAGGGATTTTACCAGAGAATCTTGGCAATTATAGTGTCAACTGGGACAAGTCTTGGTTCAAGTTCTTATCAATGATGCCCCAAGAAAAATGGGTAGAGCCTGTTATAAGGAGCTACTATAAACCACTTCAGTTAAGAAGACTAGTGCTTAGAATTTCATGGCAAAATTTTCCAGAAATTGCTATGTCCAAAAAATATATCATTTAAAGAATTTTATGCTTCCTTAGAGGTTAGAATGCTCTGAAACAGTTTAGGTTTCTATGGTTAAAGTTTCTGAATTAAATAATTTATGATGCTTTGACTGCTAATCCACACCCACCAAAAGTGGGGTTTTCTAAAGATGGTTGACGTGCATATGTGTGTGTGTGTGTGTGTGTGTGTATGTGTGTGTGTGTGTGTGTGTGTGTGTATCAGCCCTTGTTGGAAGGACTGATGCTGAAACTGAAGCTCCAGTATTTTGGTCATCTTATATGAATAACCAACTCATTGGAAAAGTCCCTGGTGCTGGGAAAGATTGAGGGCAGAAGGACAAGAGGGCATCAGAGGATGAGATGGCTAGTTGGCATCACTGATGCAAAGGACATGAACTTGGACAAAATCTGGGAAATGGTGAGGGACAGTGAAGCCTAGCGTGCTGCAGTCCATGGGGTCGCAGAGAGTTGGACATGACTGGGCAATTGAACTACAACAATGATACATAAATATATATATATATATATATATATACCCCATTCCACCTATTCCACACTGTCTTCTTATCATACGATACTGGCACTCCTCTATCAAGAAGCGGGACCTATTTCACTTCCCTTTGAAACTGGGTAGATCTTTGCAACTGTCTTAACACCAAGACGGTATGTAGAAGTGGCCCTGCTTGACTTATGAAGCTGAATCATAAAACATAATATATCTTCTACCCGAGTCTTACTCTCTTGAAACTTTCACCTTTGGTACCCAACAACCAACCCAGGACACACGGAAAGGCTATGTGTAAATGTTCCAGCTGAAAGCCCCAGCTAAGGTCCCAGCTGACAGCCATCAATAACCAACAGATATATGAGTGAAGGAGTCTTAGATCATGCCATCTCTCAGCTTGAAGTCTTCTGGTTGAGACCTCAGACATCCTAGAGCAGAAGCAAGTCATCTCTACCGTGCCCTTTCCAAATTCTTAACCCACAGAATCTATGAGATTAAAATAAATCATTGTTTTACACTACTACGTATTAGGCTTACTTGTTACATGGCATAGTAACCAGAATACTTGATTAATGGTAGCTGTTATATGATACTATTGATATTATGTCAGAACTCCTCAATTATGATCAGATAACATTACTATATTTAGCACCATTATCATCATCATCGAACTCATTACTACTTCATAGAGGTCCCATATATTTTATTTATGGAAATACAACATCAAGAGGAAAAGCATGTCTCAATTTATTTAAAGACTCCATAAGCTTAACTCTCTTGGAGGACGTATTCCCCTAAATGGAGAGCACCTATAGTGCTTATAATGTGTTCTTGTCACTGAAGGCCTGACTCAGGAGAAATTTCCAGAAGTGTTTGAAAAGCTGTTTGTGTTTGAGAGCTTTAATTATGCTGAACAATCAGGAGAATTGAAATAGAATGCTGTAAAGATAAGCATTTTTGCAACTTCCCAAATACAATACATGTTTAATATGACTAACTTTTTACACCATATACAGGAAGCCAAGGAGAAAGCAATTGCACCCCACTCCGGTTCTCTTGCCTGGAAAATCCCTGCTTTATATTAGGAGCCTGGTGGGCTACAGTCCATGGGGTCACTAAGAGTCGGACAGGACTGAGCGACTTCCCTTTCACTTTTCACTTTCATGCATTGGAGAAGGAAATGGCAGCCCACTCCAGTGTTCTTGCCTGGAGAATCCCAGGGACGGGGGAGCCTGGTGGGCTGCCGTCTGTGGGGTCGCACAGAGTTAGACACAACTGAAGCGACTTAGCAGCAGCAGCAGCATAGGAAAGGAAAAATGATCTAGACAAGCTTTTTCAACAACAGAAAGATGCTTTTTGATGGTAACTGTCAGAAAGGCAACTTTCTCTTACTTATTTATAGGTAATTAATAGAATTATATTTAAAAAGTAAAGCTTTTGCTCTTAGCAGAAAAGTGAGTACAATAGTATTGTTTCACGGGTAGTAGTGTGAAAGGAGTGACAGATACTAGTAATGTGGTTGGCTGCCTGACTGGTTCTTACTTCTGCCTTGGGTTATGAGCTTTTTATGTTTACATTTTATCCTTCCACTTTTCACCCTCAATAGTCTTTTATTTTCACTCTCTCATTGAAACTTATAAAGAGAAAGTAAAAAGTGAAAGTCATTCAGTCATGTCTGACTCTTTGTGACCCCGTGGACTATACAGTCCGGGAATTCTCCAGGCTGGAATCCTGGAGCGGGTAGCCATTCCCTTCTCCGGGGGATCTTCCTAACACAGAGATTGAACGCAGGTCTCCCACATTGCAGGTGGATTCTTTATCAGCTGAGCCACCAGGGAAGGCAAAATGCCTTTTTAAATATGTGAAATAGCCCTATTTTACTGAAGGAAAAGTGCTGGTGTCAAGAAGGAAAGATAAGAACCAAGGTGGAACTAGAAACCTTGAATTATGAAGAATTCAGCATAACATGCTCTCTAGTAAATTATGCTTTATATATACTATTAGAGTTTGATATTGAAAAAATTCTTACTGAATCTCAGTTTATTTATTTTGTAAACATAAAAGTTCAAATATCATTTTTACTTAAGGTAATCAATGCCTAGACTTGGAAATAAATAGAATATAAAAATTTTAATAAAAAGATGAAAACAAGTAAAAGATAAAAACCAAAAAGTTTTATATTTCAATAGGGAAAAATGTTTATTTTTAGATAAAGAGTTTTTTTAATGTTTATAACCATAAAGAGATCTTTAAAAAGAGATTAATGGATTTAGTTTCATAAATATTTGAAACATATTAATAAAATATAATTCAAATTAATTTAAAAAGTAAATGGAAAAACAGTTGCTACATGTGCAACAAATAATTTCATGTACATATGTAAATAGAGAGAGACAGAGAAAACAGAAAGAGACCTCTGACAAATCTAACACAGTAATAAAAAAAATGTGTCAAATGTAAAGAGACAACACAGAGATAAGCAAATACCCCAATTTTTTAAATTATGTTCAAACCCGTATATAACAGAACACTCAGACAACAAAACAAAATCATAGTGATGTACACTTTTTAATTTATTGTCAATCATTGAAAGAAAAGAATTAATATTCTCATGTACAACTCATACATTGTTGTAAGAATAATAGGGATACCACTATTTTAAAGAGCAATTTTGTAGTATATATTAAAATTATGATGTTTTATTCATTCAACCCATCAATTTCACCTAGGGAATTTTATAAAATGAGACATTCCCACCAGTGAATCAAGATATGTATATTATTTCCACCAGTGACTCAAGATACATATATTGTTGTTGTTTGGTCATGTCCAACTCTTTCCAACCCCATGGAATGCAGCATGCCAGGCTTCCCTGTCCTCCACTATCTCCAGGAGTTTTCTCAGACTCGTGTCCTTTGAGCTGGTGATGCCATCTAACCATCTCATCCTCTGTCACCCACTCATTCTGCTGCCCTAAATCTTTCACAGCATCAGTGTCTTTTCCAGTGAGTTGGCTCTTTGTATCAGGTGGCCAAAGTATTGGAGCTTCAGTTTCAGCATCAGTCCTTCCAATGAATATTCAGTGTTGATTTCCTTTAGGTTTGACTGACTTGATCTCCTTGATGTCCAAGAGACTCTCAAGAGTCTTCTCCAGCACTACAATTTGAAAGCATCAATTCTTCGGTGCTCAGCCTTCTTTATAGTCCAACTCTTACATGTGTACATGATTACTGGAAAAACCATAGCGTTGACTATACAGATATTTGTCAGCAAAGTGATGTCTCTACTTTTGAACATGCTGTCCAGCTTTGTCATAGCTGTTCTTCCAAGGAGCAAGAGTCTTTGATTTCATGGCTATATTCACCACCCACAGTGATTTTGGACCCCAAGAAAATAAAATCTGCACTGTTTCCATTATTTCCCATCTATCTGCCATGAGGTTATGGGACAGGATGCCATGATTTTAGTTTTTTGAATGTTGAATTTTAAGTGGGGTTTTTTACTCTTTTTCAAGAGGCTCTTTAGTTCCTCTTCACTTTCTGCCATTAGAGTAGTATCATCTGCATGTCTGAGGTTGTTGATAATTTTCCTGGTAATCTTAATTCCAGCCTGTGAGTCTTTCAGCCTGGCATTTCACATGACATACTCTGCATAGAAGTTAAATAAACAGGGTTACAATATACAGGCTTGATGTACTTCTTTTCCAATTCGGAACTAGTTCCACGTCTGATTCTAACTTTTGCTTCTTGACCTTCATACAGGCTTCTCAGGAGGCAGGTAAGGTGGTCTGGTATTCCCATCTCTTTAATTTTCCACAGTTTGTTGTCACCCACATAGTCAAAGACTTTAGCGTAGTCAGTGAAGCAGATGTTTTTATGGCATTCTCTTGCTTTTCTATGATCCAGCAGAAGTTGGCAATTTGACCTCTGGTTCCTCTGCCTTTTCTAAATCCACCTTGAACATCTTAAAGTTCTCAGTTCATGTACTGTTGAAGCCTAGCTTGAAGGATTTTGAGTGTTACCTTGCTAGCATGTGAAATGAGCTCAGTTGTACTGTAGTGTATAAGATATTACTTAGGGAAATGTTTGTAATAGACAAAAATTGAGGAAAAAACATCCAACAGAAGAGAATCAGGTAAACAAAGGTATACAAACACAGCCATCAGAGAATAAAGTTGATCTAAACAGCCACATTCAAAGAGAATGTAAGTAAAAATGTGAGTTGAAAATAGTATTTACAGCATGATTTTAATTTTTATAAAATAATATTAATAAAAATAATATATAGAAAAAAATAAAGACTGTGTGTGGGCATCAAATAGTCAATAAGAGTTATCTGTAGGGATGGGTTTATGGGAATCTTTACTTTCTTCAATCCATATCTCTATAATGATCAAAATTGTATATAATGAACAAGTACTATTATTTCCTAATTAAATAAATTACAGTAAAATGAAGTAAAAGAGAAGATTCAAGTTTACTTGCTATGTGCAACCTACAGAAAAAAATCTATTTAAAAACTCCAAAGAACTCTTTGGCCCCTTTTGCTTAGTGAATTTCTTTAATTAAGAGCTACAAAAGGAAGACGTTAGAAAAACAGTGGAATATATGGCTACCACCTTTCCTGCCTCCCATGGACCACACCAAATAAACAGCTACATAAAGATTAATTCCCTCTGAAAAAATACAAGAAACAGTTACTGACTCCTACATAGCAGGCAATTGAGAAAATATCCACATTTAAACACATAGGAAAGGTGGAGACATGTTCACATCATAAATCCCTGCCCCAGCTCAGCACCTTATAACCAGTAGGGAATTGCTAATGCCCAACTTCCCCCTGTGGAAAAGGCAATGGCATCCCACTCCAGCACTCTTGCCTGGAAATCCCATAGACGGAGGAGCCTGGTGGGCTGCAGTCCATGGGGTTGCTTAGAGTCAGACAGGACAGCTACTTCACTTTCACTTTTCACTTTCATGCATTGGAGAAGGAAATGGTAACCCACTTCAATGTTCTTGCCTGGAGAATCCCAGGGACGGGGGAGCCTGGTGGGCTGCTGACTATGGGGTCGCACAGAGTTGGACACAACTGAAGTGACTTAGCAGCAGCAGCTTCTCCCTGAGAAGCAAAGGATTTGAACTACAAATCGTGTCCCAATTTTTATGAGCGGCACTTGAGAACTGACTTAGAAATCAACCAGCTCTGAGAGACAATAGGGCCAACATTAAGTACCCCAGCAGCACAGAAAATGAAGAGTTGGTTTTAAATGGGCTCATGAGCACTTCTCACAGCTGCCCTTCCTCATCCCTCACCTCCCCCTCTGGCTCAGAATAGAGGGAGCAGGCAAAAACATCCAGCTCCCTCCTCCTTCCAGGAAAAGGTTTGACTACATACTTTCCCAAATGTTTCTGGAGGGTTATGCCTCTAATCAGCCTGAAGCTGGGACCTCGTTGGGTTTCTCTGAGAACCTGAAAGAATGTTTCCCACACCATATTCCCCAGGCTCATTCTGAAGAAAAAAAAAAACTCTCCAGCTTTTCCCTAGAAGGATCTAGTTCACGCATCTACTGCCCCAGCTTCTTCACCTGCCTACTGATGGACTAGCTCCTAAGTCACCAAATTTGGGAGCTAACAGGACTTGGCATTCACAAGTTTCCCAGACCAAAGAGCACAAAGAAGATTTTTTTTATGTCCACAAGCAGACCTAGTGGCTATTCCTACAGGCTTAGCACAAAACAAGTAAACAAAAATGCCCAGCTTCCAGTTTCTCCATGATGGAGTCTAGACCACAAATCTAACATTCTGAGTTTCCCAGCTGCCACCTAAAAGTTGGGCTTCCAATTAGCATGCATCTGGGAGCTGACAGGGCAAACAATTAGTAGTCCTCTGGGAGTCTGAACAGACATGTAGCATTTTCTCCACCTTCTGGACACTGACAGGACCTGACACACTAATCTCCTGGGGACACTAACAGAGGCAGTTTGAGCAAAGAGAAAGGTTTGAGAAGCACCCAGAATCTCAGGCCAGGCTGACTGACAAAGTTTATCTTTTACATGAGGTCAATATTTTAAGCCTGGAAAAGGCAGCTATTTCATGTAACACACAGAAATCAACACAGAGAGTCAAAGAAAATTAAGAAATTGGAGAATATGCTCCAATCAAAAGAGCAAGATAATCTCTAGAAACCAACCCTACGGACAGGAGATAATTGATTTATCCAAAACATAAAATTCAAAATAAAAGTCATAAATATGTTCACTAAGATCAGGAAAGCAGTGCATGAACAAGGTGAGAATTTCAACAAAGAAATAGAAAATACAAATAGGACCAAATCAAAATCATAAAGCTGGTGAATGCAATAACTGAATTGAAATATTCAATAGAAGGTCTCAAAGCTAGTCCAGATCAAACAGAAGAAAAGATCAACAAACTTGGAGATAATTCAGTGAAAGATATCCACTCAGAGGAACAAAAAGGAAAAAAAGAATGAAACAGAGAAGGTGGCACAAGAGATTTAACGACATACTACCACTGGAATATTATATGCTATATGGAAGTCCCAGAAGCAGGAGGGAGGGAGAAAGGGACAAAAAAAATTATTCATAGAAATAATGGCTAAAAATTCCCAAATCCGAGAAAAGAAATAAACATCCAGATCCACAAAGCCCTAAAAATATCAATAAGATAAATCAAAGAGACCCACACCAAGACATATAATCAAATTGTCAAAGTTTAAAACAGAAACAGAATTTTGAAAGCAGCCAGAGAAAAGCAGTTTGTTGCATATAAAGGAAGCCCTTACCATGATTTTTCAGCAGAAACTTGCTAGTCAGAATAGATATATCAGGTATATTTAAAATAATGAAAGAAAAAATTTCAACTAAGAATAGTTTTCCAGTTATGTTGTCTTTCGTATTTGAAAGAAAGATAAAGGTATTTTCAGACAAACAAAGCTGAAGGAGTTTATCACCACTAGACATGCCTTATAAGAAAGACTAAAGGAATTCTTCAGCTGAAAAAAGGTATAAAACTCACTGGTATAGGCAAATATACAGTCTAATTCAAAATAATATTGTAATTTTGCTGCAGTGCAGTGCAAGCTCAGTCGTGTCCAACTCTTTGCAATCTCGTGGACTATAGCCTGCCAGGCTCCTCTGTCCATGGGATTTTCCAGGCAAGAATACTGAAGTGGATTGTCATTTCCTACTCCAAGGGATCTTCCCGACCCAGGGTATGGACTCCTGTCTCTTATGTCTCCTGCATTGGCAGGCGGGTTCTTTACAGACGTACCACCTGGAAATGGTGATATGTAAACTACATTTATCTCTAGTATAAAAGTTAAACACAAACTTATTTAACATACCTATAGCTAAAATAATTTGCTAGTGCATACACAATTTAAACAGATATAAATCATGACATCAGAAACAAAAAGTGGGGAGTACGAAAATGTAGAGCTTTTGTATGGATAAAATGGAGTTAAATTATCAGCTTAAAATAGATTTTTATAACTAAAACATGTGAGCCTCATGGTAGCTACCAAGTAAAATATACAAAGTAAATATACAAAAGATAAAGTGACAGACATTAAAGCATAAAATGATTCAATCACAAAGGGAGTCAGCAATAGCCAAGACACAGAAGAAGCCTAAACATTCATTGACAGATGAATGGATAAAGACAATGTGGTGCAAATATATAATGGAATATTACTCAGTCATAAAAAAGAGTTAAATAATGTCATTTGCAGCAACATGGATGGACCTAGAGATTATCATACTAAGTGATATAATAGTCTTTCTTTTCACTCAAGGACAAATGTCATATGATATCACTTGTGTGTAGAATCTTAAAAAATGATACAAATAAACTTATTTACAAAACAGAAATAGACTCAGGGGAATAAGAAGGCTTGTGTCTGTGAAGATGCATTGCTAAGGTCCCTCCCACAAGCACCGTTAGCTGCATGGCAAACCAGCCTCTCCCTCATTTTATGATGAAGGAAGAATAACTTTCCTGTACTTGAGTGCAATGGTACTGTCTCTGAAGAACTAAGAGAGAACTTTTCTTTTCTAACAGATCTTAATTTATCTTCCAGACTTTTTTTTCAGCAGGGGTACCCTGGCCACCTTTCAGGCAAGGATTTAATGAACCCCTTCTGCTTCATGATTTTGGTAACAAAGGCAACAATTCACTTTTCCTCACAATGCTGTGTTCTTGTGGTTCTTACCACATCATCACTTTCTCTCAGTTTTATAAAATGAAAATCACAAAGAAAGATTTAATCACATTTTTTTTCTGTGAGTCTTACCCACCCACCACCCTAAGGAGAACACAGTTTAGCTGTTTCTGAGATGGTTACAAGGCAGGCAAATAGCCTTTCAACGTATTAAGATATCAGGATCTAGACTTTGACTATCTTGTTAAAGCAGTGTTAGTAAACAGGACGCAAAAAGAAACAGGCATATATTTCTACTTGGTAAGCTATAAATGGTGGTAATTCATGCACAGAAATTATGCAAAGAATCTGATGCACAAAAGAGAATATAAAGACAAGTAGGGCTTCCCAGGTGGCGCTAGTGGTAAAGAATTTGCCTGCCAATGCAGGAGACATCTTACCAAGAGACGGGTTGGTAAGCTCCCCTAGAGGAGGGCATGGCAAACCACTCTTGGACAGAGGAGCCTGGTGGGCTGCAGTCCACAGGGCCTCGAAAGTAGAACACAACTGAGGCGACTTAGCACGTACGCATGCACAAAGACAAGTGCAAGCCAGACTATTACTTGAAATTTGTCTTCAGACTCTAGTTGCAATGCCATAAAATACAAGAAATACAAAAAACATAGAATGGAAGCAAATGAGAACGGATAAGAAGAATTAATACTAGTAAATATTGTTGGGCCTGTAACTGCAGTGTGCGCATGCTCAGTCATATCTGACGCTTTGCTACTCCATGAACCGTGGTCCACCAGGCTCCTCTGTCCATGGGATTTCCCAGGAAAGAATACTAGAGTGGGTTGCCATTTCCTCCTCCAGGACATCTTCCTGATCCAGGGATCAAACCCACATATCCTGTGTCTCCTGCACTGGCAGGTAGAATCTTTACCACTGAGCAGCCTGGGAATGTAACTGCAGAATCAGCCCCAAACTGATCTTATCCTGCTTCTAATAAGATACTGAATTTGTGCAGAACAAAACTGCAAGTCATATACCCAAAGCATGTGCAGAGGAGAAAATCTGACCGCAAACAACACCTGAAACCAAAGTTTCTCCCCTCGGAACCAAAAGACTGGAACATGACAGGCAGGAACCGAAATGCTAAACAAAGGGTCCGCTGTCCAGGAAAATGGGTGCTGAAGTCACCTTTACCATACCTTACTAGAAATGACCAGGTCCAGGGTTCACGAGGGAGAGGACACATGTATGCCTATGGCTGATTCATGTTGATATGTGGCAGAAGTCATCATAATATTATAAAATAATTATCTTCCAATTAATATAATAATTTTTCTAAAAAGAAATGACCAAAATCCAAAGCCCTCTAACCAAAATCTACCCCACTAGCACTTCTGCATACCAACCCGTCCTCCCCTAACTCAAGAAATTTGACCAAACTCCTGATCAAGGAAACAGAATTGAACCCTGTCTCCTATCTCCTTACTGATCAACCTCACAGTAAAGCTCTTTCTTTTCTCAAAAGCTGGTGCCATGCTGGTGCCATAGTATTGGCTTCTGTGTGTGCTGGTCAGTGAGCCCTTTGCTCAGTAACAGTATTTCCATTTAGTACAGATGATTACTACGTTTAAGTAAGAGAACTGTCTACAATATATTTTGGATGTCAAAGTTCATTTAAAATGAATTTTGGAACTTCCCTGGTGGTCCAGTGGCTAAGACATCACACTCCCAGTACAGGAGGCCTGGGTTCAATTCCTGGTCAGGGAACTAGGTCGCATATGCAGAAACTAAGAGTTTCTATGCTGCAGCTGCAACTGCAACTGAGAGTTCACACACTGCAACCAAAAATCCCACATGCCACAACTCAAAGATTTTTCCCGAGGCAATGGAGACTGAAGATCCAGCGCAGCAAAATAAAATAAATAAATATATATTTTAATGGATGATCTTCATTATATCTTTAAAAAAATGAATGTTTTTCTTAATCCTACATTGTTCTACAGGAAAAGCTCTTAGAAGTCTAGCAACACATTTCCAATTTCTTAGGTATCTCACCTAGCAATCAAGAGTATAGGCTCATTAATTTTAAATCATCGACTCTAGGCTAACAATGAATCCACATCCTGTATGTGCTGGAAAGTTTGACAGGGAAAGAGCTTTATTCAATATTTGTTTTTATTATTATCTCCATACCATCTTACTAAATAGACACTTATGAATATGGTAATGAATAATTTGGACTCATAGTTTGCTTTGTTAAACAAAACATCAGAATCTACCTCAGGGGAATCTCTGATTTGAATCTCAGCTTAAAATATCCCTAGCTTAACATATTCAACTAGTGAATGTGAGACTCCCAGTTCCCCCTAAGCCCCTGAACTGAAACCTCATTGACGTTTTTGTCACTTCCTTGAGAGACAAAAAGGCCACCTCCTGAGAAGAGCTGTAAATGGTTGAGCAAGTAATTGCTGCCTTAGAATACAATACCATGCTTCCTGATCTCAAGGCTTAGGTCTAGGAGATAAAATCTGCACTGAGGTATCAGCCAAAATCCATAAATTCTAGAATGGAGCATAGTATGTACCATCTATTTCCTTAAAATAAATAAGTATAAAAGTAGAGATAAATATAACCTCCATCACTCTAAATATGCACCTGAGCGCCCAAGTGCAGACCCCCAGAACACGCCTAGGAGCCGTTTCAGACGATCTGATGCAAAGAGACAGAGTCACCTCTCCTTGGAGCAACCCCACAGGAACACCACAGGAAGGCTAGTTACCCACTTCAAACCAGAAACCACTGAGCAGTCCTTCCTGTACCCTTTGCTCTCCTTCTATCCCGGGGAAAAAGAGTATAAGTTTTTTAGTGTCTGTAAACAATGTATTGACTAGGCATTCGATCAATTTCTGGACTCCATATCAAAGGCAATATGGATTCTATTCTGCTTAAGTGGAGCATCAGTTTACAGTTTGGCCCCTCCAAATCACCCTTTGGGAAACCAAGGCTGCTTTGTTTAGCTGTTTTACAGAACAGATTTTCAAAGAAAGGGGTGGGAGGCTCTACTTCCTTTGACTCTTCCTTAAGTACTCGTGACTCTAGGACCAGTATCACAACCTTCATCTGTCGTTATTCACACTGGGTTGTATAAGCAGGTAACACAGTGTGCTGTTTGAGAATGTGACCTTTTCAGTCTGATCTTGGCTCTAGTGCATGGTCACTGTGTAATATTTGACAAGCTACATTATTTCCCAGGCCTCTATCTTCTCATCTGTAAACTGGGAATAATAGTAGAACAAAACACAGGCTATGATGTTGGGAGGATCAAATGAGTTAATCTGGGTAAAATATTTAGCACAGTGACTTCCACAGGGTAATACTCAGGAAATACGAGCTACTGCTATTGCAGAAAGATTCTCTTATAGGAAAATAATATGGCCTACTAAGCTCGTATGCATATTCAAGGTCCCCACCACATGTCCATCCCTTACACTTGAGGCATTCCAATTTTTGCCACATTTTTTGGTCTCGAATTTACAATATGTCCTTCTCTAAATTCTCAAAACTGCTTTGATATCCAAAGATATTCAGAAACTAGAATATATTCATAAAAGCTTTGACCCAGATGATTTCATCTATTTATCCTTAGAAAAAAGCAATTTTTAATCACACACTACATCCATGCAGTAAGTTAGCCATTAAGACACCATAATAAAAGATATCAAAGACTTTGTCTCAAGTCTTTTAATTGAGGTGGGGTGGGGAAGATGGAAGGAGGCAAGGGAAGGTTCACTAGTGAACTAATAACTACAAATTTTCTGCATTACCCTTCAATGTACAAATGACAATAGTCCAAATTGTTTACCCTGTCCTGTGCCCTGTGTCCTAATTTGTTGTTGCTGTTGCTTTGAACATCTCTAGTAGGTTCTAATCCACACCACATTTCATTTCTGACCACCACGTCATCTCTCCCTCCAGACTTGCTGCCCTGACTTCTATCATGTGAAGCTCACTCTGAGCCACTTTATTTGCTATGGTCAACTCTCTGATATGTTTAATCTCCAAGCACGGGTAGAGGTAAAATTGAAGAGTCTAAGAAGGCAGGGACCATATCTGGGAGGTTGCACATTATTATAACCCCAGAATCTAGCAGAGTATCTGGCATGTTGTACTATATACACTATAAATATCTATGTGGATAGCTATAAATATGCAGTATAAATATCTACTTAATGAATGAATGAATATATGAAAGAATTAGTGAATGAAGATATACAACAATAAAGAGGATTGATCTCTTACTCTCTTTTTCTCCTGAGTTCTGGACCTATTAATTCATATATGGAATCAAGAAGAAGTATTTAAAAGATAGTCAGTTAATATCACATTAATTTATTCAATGATACCTTATAGGGGGTATAAAAACAAATTTGTTTTATATTATTTTACAGTATTTTAATATCAGACATCTCAACATACCTGAGCTCTCATATCTACACAGTCCGAATGGCTATCCAAAGCAGTCCTTCTCAAATTAAAGGTAGCTCTCTCCTATCTCCTCAAAGGATAGGTTTTGACCAAATAATTTTACTGTAAGCCACTGAAATCTGAGGCTGTCCATTTTGAACAAAGCTGGCTAATAAAACTGAAAGATTATAAGTTTAGATATAGTGGAAGAAATATAAAAAGAAGATGCTATGAGCTCTAACAAATATATATGGCCATTAAAGAAGAGAAAGACAAAGCAAATGCATAAAGAAATCAGGGTACATAGGGAAGAAAATTTAATATATTGTTTTTAAAAAGTGAGACTGACCTTGCAGTATTCAAAGGGATGACCTGCCATTTAAAGTCCCAAAATAAGAATGAAAGGAAGAAGAAAAAAAAATATAGGCACACTTAATGCCAGTAAGAAAGACAGAGATAACTACATAGAAGATGGTCATCACAATTGATTGAGTATATTTTCTACAAATATGAGAGATGGGATCCAGGGCCCAAGAAGTGTGAATCAATATAGTTCGTGATAACTGTCTGTCAGCTATGATGCTGAGCACACTGCTTTAAGTGGGAAAGTCCCATTACATTCTCACAACCACTACACCTAACTATGCCCCTACTACAGATGAGAAAGCTGAGACAAGATCTGAATACTAACAGCGATCTGGCTCCATAATCTGTGCCTCCAAACCCTCAGCAATGTTGTTTGCTTGCTGTAGGAAGGATGAGATTTTTCTTACACTGAGTGAGAAAGACCTTAGATTCTGAGTATATACAGGTCATGTTGTGAGTGGAGAGGAAGAGGTTAAGAACATTTTACCTGACATCACTGGTCCTCTTTGAAAGGTGAGATAAGAGAATAAGAATATTGGTGGGAATATGGGGTTGTTGATGTGGGGGCAGGGAAGGATAGAGGGAATTACCATGAAAAGATTTTAATACAAAGTTGAAGACATAGCAGTTACACCAATCTGTCCAATAATGTCACAATCTCCAAAAGTGCCTGGAAACTCCGGTATCAGAACTGTGTGTCATCGTGCACACAACTGATGACAGGCCTGATTGAGAGTAGGGCGTCTACAGGGCGGACGTAGGGGAAGAATCAGGACATGAGGATCCCTGAGCCTCCAGGCGTAAGAGGAAAGAAAGCAGAGTACAGTCCCCCAAAGGAAAAGATATATATACATTCACTCCGCTTTAGACTGGACACAGAACCAACAGATAAAGGGGTCTAGTAAGTCAGAGTCAGTGCCTGGGAGCAGTGAACAGAACACAGGGTTGACTGACGTCTGACTGAGGAAGACAAGGCTCTACAGGAAAGATGGGCATCTTTGCGCCTGGCGTAAGAAAACATGATAGTGGGGATTATAAAGCAACTCCTGAAAACACCAAGAAATAACCAAAGGCAACATTTGCAGACAGCCAAGGACTTGGGGCTCTGTGTGAGAAGATCCTGAGGAGAACTACTAAAATGGCCACATGTGGATGCACAGGCTGAAGGGAGGTTCTGGAGAAATTTGTAATACTTTAAGTATCGTGGGGCATTAAATTTGCGTAATACCTCTCAAAGTAATTTAAGATATTAAAAACGTCTAGAAAACAGGCCGTGAATGAGGTTTCTGATTTTCAAGATCAATGACTTGCCAACACCCATGAGAGAAAGAGTGATTTCTTGCCTCTTGAGGAACCATGAACTCTGTCTCCATATCCTCTCAGCCGCTGCAACCTCTCCCAGCTGCTAATAAAGCTGCAGTGG
The DNA here is from genome assembly GCA_006410615.1 of Neotragus moschatus. Taxonomy (NCBI): domain Eukaryota; kingdom Metazoa; phylum Chordata; class Mammalia; order Artiodactyla; family Bovidae; genus Neotragus; species Neotragus moschatus. The sequence goes on along the minus strand of SJYA01000052.1, from coordinate 804,760 downwards.
GTAAAGTAAGCTGGTGCCTCCCCCCCGCCACAGTGAGGTATTTTCTTCACTTTCTAATTGGGCCACTTGTTCATCAGCACAGTGCTCACAGGAAGGCGATGGCTGAGACTGCTGCCTCTTTCCCATTGCGTGACTTGACACCCCACAGCAAGAAAGGCACTCACACAGATGCCAAACAAATGCTCTCAATCTGAAAGAGACATGGGTGTTTTCACTGGCCTCTGCAATCAGCTTGTCAAGTTGGAGGAGACGAAGAGTGGGGAGAGACAGAGGAAGAACCTTCCAGGGCACCCCTTCCACACCTTCTTGTCAGAAGAATTGTAATCACTCTGTTTGCTTACTAACAAAGATGTCAAAGCCATCTTTATGTCTTGGCTTCTACATTGATAATATCAGAGCAAAAAAAAAAAAAAAGTAAAAGAAAAAAAAACCTGGTATTATTTTTTCTTCTTTGCCTAACAGAATATCATCAAAGAACCATGACTTATAACTGTAGAAGATGAAGGCACTGTTGACATGGCTTGAGGAGATTTTGCTCTTGCAAATATTTCTACCCAAGAGGTGTCCTGGGCTTGCCTAGGTGATACGTGGGCCCGTTTTCAAAACACTAGTACAAAATTCTCTTTGTTAAACACAACAGATGTGGGCAGATGAGAGGATCTGGGGCTTCTCTGCTTTTGCAATACATAATAACATTGCTCTAATTTCTCTATATACTTCAACTCTGGACTCCAAACTGATTTAAAACATATTAGATTCACAGATTCCTATATCCAGTTCTAAAATGCACAAATAAGACAGACAACATGTGTAGGAAGATTATTATTGTTTCCAAGAAATAGGATCATTAGATTTAAATATTATCACCATTATTCCATTGAGCCCTTCAAGAGTCAACGGGTTTCCAGAAACAGAAGATTCAAGGGTCATACAGTAAATCCTCTACACACAAACAAGTTCTGTTCCAAGAGTACATTTATAAATCCAGCTTGTTCATAAGTCCAACAAAAGGTAGCCTAGACACCCAGATTTTACAAATAATGCTAGACACATGAACTAACTTACATGATTGGACATGCAAATGTACGTTCGCATGTTTGAAAGCTCACAGCTTGAAGGTTCATATGTAGGAGATTTACTGTATAAGATTAGTTCACCTCTACCTATCCGAGGGAAAGGTTAAGAATACAGACTCCCAGACTCAGAGTGAATCAGCATTTTAATGAATGGGTTACAGTTATTGGTACTTAAACAGTCCCTTCCAAAATTCACATTTAATGAACCAGAAGCAATTTGCTATACCTACAGTTGGGACATTTTCAAACATCAAGATGTTATCATTAGTAGCTTCCTTCTGTTTGCTGTTTTGCACTTTTTTAAATGAAATACTTACATTTGCAAGAGCTATGTGAGCTGAAAAAGATGACACTCTTGCCTTCTATAAGCTTTACAGTAGATACCTCTAGTGCAAATGATGTGTAGAAAAGCATATCTGCCCACAAACATTGAGCTCCAAGGTACTTGGTAGCTGAAATGAAATTGACAGCTAGTAGTAGGAAAAAATGAACTGTGACTTGACTTTCACTAATTCCTCCAAGAGGACTTCAGTGTCCTTTCCAAGGTGATGGGGAAGTATGCTTGATAGGGCTAGCCATACAAGGCCTGTGAGATGTAATGGACAAAGGATAGGAGGCTCACAGAGGAGTCTCAAAGGCGGGTGAAGGAAGATAATCCCTAGCAGTTGTTCACTGTACAGGGCTCTGAAAGATTCAAGAAAATATCCCACAGTGGAAAGTGATCTGACAAAGGCTCAGAAGGCCAGGAGGCTCAGACTCCACAGAGATACCAAGGATGTGTTGAAAGAGTCTTAGTGCTCCTACCCCCAGTTTCTACCAACCTCCCAGCTGCCCCAAGTGTTTTTAATAATAATGGCATCCTTCAATATGGACAGTTGACATTTCTCCACTTTAGTCACTTTTACAGTGATTAAATCATCTTTAGAAAACTGCTATTCTTATTGAATTCCAATATAAATCTAATTTTGAAAATATAAGGATTTCTCCAGTGGTCCATAGTAAAGACTTCACCTTCCAGTGCAGGGTGTGTGGGTTCAATCCCTGGTCAAGGAGCTAATATTTCATATGCCTTGGCACCAAGGAATCTGAACACAAAACAGAAGCAATACTGTAACAAATTCAATTGTTAACATCAAAAAAAAGAAAATATAGTTGCTGGGCACACATGGCTTCAAGACAGACCCCTTCATTCTCCTTCCCACTGGATAAGTCCACTCTAAGTGGACATATTGAGTGACCATTGCCCTTGTTCTTGTCCTGGCTAAGAAAAAATTCTCCTCTCTTTGGAACTTTTTTCCCCATTAGAAGCATTCAGTCCATGTGACTTTTGTGGTCATTTAGCTGAAATATTATACTTTTATTCTTTTCATGCTATAAAAATATTAGCACTCTGTTATGACCAAACCAAAATCACAAATCATCTTGTTCTGTCCTCTTTAATTTGCCTTGAGACTCTGCTTGTTCTGATTTGATATCTTGATAGTGGCTAATCTTCTGAAGGAGGGGAAAAAATTAATTCCACAAATGGCCAGCTGGTGATCAGGGGCTCTGAAATGCTAAGCTTTATTTGTTAGCAACTCTACCCTCAGCACAAGTTGATTTTTCTCTTTGCACATACCACAAATTCCATCTGTGTTCCCATGCCAGCTCCTGGCAAACACCCACACCACCTTCACTCACTATGATCAAGTTAAAACGTGTATCAAAATAAACCCTAAACATTGTAAAGCCTAATAGAAAATTTACTCCATCTCTATTTTTAGGAGTTTGCTAATGCTGTAAATTTTGTTTTCAACTAGTGGATGCCATCCTGTGGGGAAACTTGGTAATACTGAGCTCTTGCTAACTTGCTTCTGGTCATCTCTGGTGAAGCTAGCAATAGATAAACATATCCTTTACACTCCACTAGCATTGGGATTGAGCTAGAATAAACTCAGGATAGTCCCTACCAAAAACTTTGAGTCCCATTGGTGACAGCAGCCTGAATCATTTATTGAAAGGCTGCCAGCAAACTCAACAAGGGAACTGGTTTTGTTCACAGATGATTATATTTTGTACTGCAAATATAAAACCTCATGTCCTCACAATGTTTCCTGAAAAGTCTGCACAGAGATTTCTTTCCTTCAAAAATGAGAAAGAAAAAGAATGTGTGGCATTGTACATCTCAGTGAGGTAAGAACTCAGTTCAGCTTTATGACTGAGCTCACTGCTCACCTCACCAAATGAATCAACCTGATTAGCTGTCGAGTACAAACTGCTGAGAGCCCGCCACGGCGCGGTCACCTTTACACTTAACAGCACAGGAAAATTACAATTTCAGAAAAAACATTTAGTCACTTACTCTAAAATAGCAAATCCAGTCATTGTCATGAGTGTTGCTTAACACAATTTCATGCCCTCTCAGCCTTGCTGAGCTGCGTTTTCTCCTTGCTGTCTTTGCACAGGGGAAGGTGAATGATTAAAGCTGACATCCTTACCCCAGGTGGCTGTCGATCAACCCCCAAGGCACACAAGAAGCCTGCCACCAGAGGAAAGTGACAAGCGGGAAGTGACCCTTTAGAGCAGGCATATTTATCCAACAGCATTTATCCCAGAAGTAGGTAAATTATAAATTATGCCTGGATTCTCTTTCATGTGTACCCAAATAGTATTCTGGTGATGCCACTATTAAATATGACAGTTATTCCTTTGTACTGGGGGCTTTCCTGATGGCTCAGCGGTAAAGAATCCGCCTGCAATGCAGGAACCGCAGGAGACATGGGTTCAGTCTCTGGGTTGGGAAGATCCCCTGGAGAAGGGAATGGCAACCCCTCTAGTATTCTTGCCTAGAGAATCCCATGGCCAGAGGAGCCTAGTGGGTGACAGTCCATATGGGGTTGCAAAGAGTTGGACATCACTGAAACAAGTTGGCACGCACGCATGCTCTTGTACCAAAGTAATTTAAATGTTTTGCCCATTTCCACTATTAGATTGAGAGCTTCTGGAATGCAGGAAAAATTGTACACAACTTTGAATCTTTCAAAAAACAAAAAATGAGTAACGCCTTTATGACTTACTGCAAAAAAAAAGACGAAGAAAAGCAGCTAAGGAGAGTGCAGTCACCTCTTGGTTTCAGAATATTTCTTTAAATTGTCTAATTGCATCATAGAAAAAACTGCCAATTTTCAAAGTTATCAATTTCTCCCAATAACAGAGAAAAATATCAAAATCTTAATCAAGAAGCTCTGTAATAACAGTAAACACCCAGCTCATTTAACATACACAGAGAGACAGGAAATAAAGACTGGGCAAGAGTGAAAAAGGATCAACAGCTAGACCATCAGTTTCAGCTGTACCAAAAATGGTTACAAGAGAATTTTTCAAACTCAGCATCACTAACATTGTAGACTGGATAATCCTTTGCTACGGGGCAGACTTGTGCACTGTAGGATGCTTAACAGCATCCCCAGCCTCAACCCACTAGTTGCCAGTAACACCTTTTCCAGAACTGTGACAACAAACAAGAGGCTCCACATGTTGCTGAATGTTCCCTAGAAGACAAAATCATCTTGGCTGAGAATGACTGGCCTAGGGTTAACTTGTACTTAAAGGTGAGCTCTTCAAAAGGAATAAACTATATGATAGATTTTTACATCATGGTCATATCCTATTCAGTGAACATCTTTCCGTGTTTCACTGTTTTTTGAAATCAGATTAAGAATGTAAAGCAGAGGGTAGGTATACTGGGTTCTCAACATCACACACTTTTAAAGCCATTGAACATTCCTGAATTTGTTAGGGGAAGCACACTGACTGAAACCTCCCACCTTGGCCAGGCACCACAGTAACTATTTGCATGAGTTGTTTTATGACAGAAGATCCTGATAAGGAATACGGAACTAATAAGCCACCACCAACTGGAAGGGTTTGGGAAAGGTCGAAAGGAGACACCGTGTGTCCGTCCACTTCCCAGAATTCCTCTCACTAGCATCCACCTTAGCTGAGCTATGCGTGTAGCCACCAAAGACCACCCGGAAACTAATCCCATCACCGTCAAACCCGAGACTGCAAGCCACACAGCAGAGCAGTTCTCCTGGGTTCCCTTACCCTACTGCTCTCCACCCGGGTGCCCTTTCCCAGTAAAATCTCTTGCTTTGTCAGCACATGTGTCTCCTCGGACAATTCATTTCTGAGTGTTAGACAAGAGCCCAGTTTCGGGCCCTGGAAGGGGTCCCCTTTCCTGCAACAAATCGGGGACAGATGTTCTCAGTTCAGACCTCTGACTCATTGGAAACCTTGGACTGGACGGACCACCTTGCAGTGGGTGACAAACATCAGAGTGAGTCAGGGCCACTCAACAGCTAAGAGTGGCCTTTGTCACTTCAAGATCTTGAGGCTCTGTGGACGTTAAAAATTAAAGAAATTCCACATCAAGCTTACAGGAAAAGGTTAAGACATCTTATATAACCAACAACAGAAAATCTAATTCAACCTCACCTTTCAAAAGCGGGGATAATTGTTCATCACAAAGAAGAAATTTCCTCAAATCTATCTGGCCTCTGAATTGGCATGTCCATGACTGGATAAAAGAGGGACCCTGTTCTCTTTTCTCTCTCCGCTCACCTGTCTACACAGTGGATCTAGCCTCTTTGTTTATCCTCTCTGTCTTCTTAAGGTGCATTGTTCTCATGGCACAAGGTACATGTTTCCTTTTTTAAATCTATTTGGAGAGGGAATCTGAAAGCTCTTTCAAAAAGAGTTCTGGAACTTAATCAGGAAGGACCACTGAAGTCATACCCATTCCTGAGCCAGTCACTGCAGCTACAAGAATGAACCATGCTGGCTGGCTCAAGCCATCCAAGGCCATTCCTGGTTGAAGACAGGGTGAGCTGTTGAGTGAGGGACAGGGCCAAAAGAAATCTGGGTGATATTTGGAACAGGGGAGGAAGAAAACGAATTCCAGAAATGTTATTAATACTATTCATTACTACAGGTAAATTTATCAGTGTTACATTAAGAAATAACACTTTTAAAACAAAAATTACAACATATTTTGCTATTTGAAAGATAATTGTCGGATTAGTATTTTGAAATAAATAGTATGCTATTTCATAGTATGCTACACTGATGTGGTTTGGTAACAAACACAAGTTTGAAACACAGGATGATCATCTTTCGATCCTTTATTTTATGTATGAAACTATATTATTCCTTCATTTTGAGATTATAGCAAAAATTGTAAATTTGGGACCCTTTCTGAAAGTAAAGTGAAAGTAATTCAGTCATGTCTGACTCTTTGTGACACCCATGAACTGTGGCTCACCAGGCTATTCTGCCCATGGAATTCTTTAGGCAAGAATACTGGAGTGGGTAGCCATTCCCTTCCCCAGGTGATCTTCCCAACCCAAAAATCAAACCCAGGTTTCCTGCATTGCAGGCAGATTCTTTTCTGTCTGAGCTACCAGGGAAGCCCTTTCTGAATGTAAGGCTCTAGCCAAATGGCAAGAGGGCAAAAGGCCACCTTCACCACCACCACCACCACCAGCACCATAGGCATGGTGTCTATTCCTTTCTGTCATTCTTAGTTTTATTAGTAAATTTTAATTTTTAAATTAATTTATTTATTTTAATTGGAAGCTAATTACAATATTGTAGTGGCTTTTGCCATACACTGACATGAATCAGTATTAGTAAATTTTTAAAGAGAGGCACAAAGTTAAAAATAGGTTCACATTTAAATGATGAAATACAAACATCCCTGCCTAGAGGGTATTTGGAAAAGTAAACTCCCAGTTAGGAAGAATTACTTAATGATTTCCATGAAGGTGAGTGCACACTGTGGTAAAGAGCTTTAGAGATTGAGAAAAGGCTGAAGTTAAGCTAAACTCCCTGGAGGATTGTAGAAGCAGTTTATTTTAAATATGCTAAAATGTTAGGGTATTATCTTTCTAATAAGATGAGATCAAAGAGGAATCAACAAAAAGAACTAAGAAAATAGATGCTGTTTCAGAGTTCAAAAGTTCAGTAATACGGGTCTCCTGGCTTTCTGATGACTTCTGCTAGGGTTTCTCAGAACATTCAAGATTTTCCAGAGCTTGGAGAGCAGCCAATAAGGATTTCTTTGATATTTCTAAACATAAAAGCACCCTCTAGCTTACACATGGACTGTGTTCTAAGAGTTCAGGTTGCTGAGTATTTATTTATGATTCCATTTGCATTTTCCCTAGAGAAAATCAGATAGCTAGAGAGCCAAAGCAAAGCTCTGTCCTGAGAATTTTCTGAAATTTAAATGCCATGCTGTGATGTATCTTTAAAAAAAGCTCATTCAAGATCTCAACTTGGAATGGGAGGGATACATTTCCTATCAGAGTAAAAGTAAAACAGAGTAAAAACTTCAGTTTCAAGTCCCGGGGCCAGGGGCCTGAGCTCCAAAAGGCAGAAAAGGATACAATATGGGAATGATAGGAAATGTAAAGGTGAAAATCTTGAGAACCAGGGAGCAAGACACGTTCCTCTCTCCTCACACTTCACCCTTTACTTCCATAACCCTGGGTCCTTCTCACTCTGGAGTTTGAGAGGTTTGCTGTCCTAACTAAAGCACTTTGTAATAAAATGCCCAACCAGCCTCCCTATTTTTCTTTATCCTGAAATAAACTCATCACCACTTTGAGATTTTGTAAAGATTTATGTTTTAGACAAAAGTACAGAGCAGCTATTAGAAAGAATATTTCCTCTTTTGCTTTTTTTCTTTACTTTGCCTCATGTGTAGATAAGTAAAATTGCCATGAATTCAAACACTATCACCTGGCTATAAGAAATACCTATCAGCTTTACAGACGTGACACAGTTAAGAAATTTTCCAAAGTTGCCAGGCCTCAAAAAAGTAGTTTAAATCACAGAAGAATGTAGATTAAGAATGTATTACCTATTTCTATTACTGGGTTTTTTAACCATTTATGGTTAACATTCATTTCATGTTATATAATTCAGAGCTGAAATGAAATTTTAAAACTGGATATTTGATTTAACTGCAAAGAAATATAATCAACCAAGTCCATACCTGGTTATGGCATACCTGCTAGGGCATAAGAGATATTTTGACAATGCATTGGGAAGAAATAACCAAATAAAACAAGAAATAACCCTCAGGTAAAGGAAAAAAACTGAAGAAAAGAACATATATTACACAGAGAAAAAGAAAAAAAAAATGACTAAAGATAACCATTGTTTTACAGAAAGAGGAAAAACAGTGGCTGAAAGTGGAATGTGATTCCTTTCTGTTCTCAAAACAGATGGGTAATTTGCAAGTAATGTATAGATTTCAGAACTGTCACAACAATGAGAACTAAGTAGATGATTTAACTTGGCTCCCACCCCTTGGATTAGGAGCAGGCACGTTAAGGCTGACACCCGTGAGCCAGCCAGCCTGGGAAGTGTTTTGGTCACTCTCAAAACCCAGAGTTTGCTGTCTTAAGGGACATAGTGGTTATATACCAACCACTGAATAGCTGTTTCACACTAATACACATTAATGTTATTTTCTTGGGAAAGTATTAAGATTCCTGCTTTGTATTAAAGAAATTCTCAGAAACGCTACCAAAAGGACACATGCAAGGGCAGATAATCCATGAAACTAATCTGGAAAAATCACACAAGACAGGACACTAATGCACATGATACTTATCTAATAATGTAAAGACATTTTTTTCCCTCTTCCATAATCTAAAAGCACTCCCCCACATTAAGTGCACATAATTATTTTTTAAATTTTTTAATTGAAAGATAATTGCTTTACAGTGTTGTCTTGGTTTCTGCCATACAACAGAGTCAATTAGCCATAAGTATACATACATCCCCTCCCTCCTGAACCTCCCTCCCACCCCGCTATCCAATGCCACCCCTCTAGGTTGTTACAGAGCACCAAGTTGAGCTCCCTGAGTTACATAATTATTGTAAGTCTGGAAAAAAAATCTTGGGGAATCTTTTCACCATAAAACAAACAGTCATCTACTCTCTGAAACTTTCCATAACATAGAGAACTTTTTATGAAGAACACATGATCAAAGCTGGCTTTCCACAGTCAATAAGAAGCTAAAGTAAAATGGGAAAGGATTTATATGGTACTCCGGAGAAGGCAATGGCACCCCACTCCAGTACTCTTGCCTGGAGAATTCCATGGATGGAGAAGCCTGGTGGGCTGCACTACATGAGGTTGCGAAAAGTCGGACACGACTGAGAGACTTCACTTTCACTTTTCACTTTCATGCGTTGGAGAAGGAAATGGCAACCCACTCCAGCATTCTTGCCTGGAGAATCCCAGGGACGGGGAGCCTGGTGGGCTGCCATCTATGGGGTCGCACAGAGTCGGACACGACTGAAGCGACTTAGCAGCAGCAGCAGCACTTTATTATTCGATGGAAACCACCAGATGGCGCTGTGTTGGGCTTTATCCGTTATTTTTCATTATGCAGTAATGTGCTTGTGGTTGGTCCTCCGGGGAAATGCAAGATAGCGCTTTGGTGTAGAATCTTATAGGAAATAATTAAACATGCCAGTAAAGCTTGTTCTATCGCTGTGTTTGTGACTATGATCATTTCTTTGCTCTTTGCTACCCACAGTGAAGAAATTCAACAACCACAGCACTCTGTGCTCCTAACAGCTTAACCAGAGAAGGAAAGAACCACTTTAGGTAGACGGGAGGGGAGTGTCTTGTGGTTTTTGGATTTCTGTGCTGTGGTCAGCTGATAGCAAGAAGTGATCTCAGTCACAAACAAGACAGTGATATGGGCATCTTGTAATTTATCTAAATAATGTTTAGTGTTTTACACTGGGTACTTTACAGTCATTATTTCATTGATCTCCATGATATAAGGTGTGGAGATGTTGACACTGTCTGTTTGAGAACTTTTTTACCAAGCAACAATTTTTTAAGAACTCAAGTACTGACAAAACATAGATTAGAAATATAATTCTGATATTTAATTATCTGGATTGTGACTTAGTGAATATTTGTGATATAGAGCCTCTAAATGAAATTTTAAATCTTCACAATGCGATGATGTGTACAGAATCATCAAAATATTTTGACATTTTTACATAAAGTCCTGACAGATGAGTAACTTTGTGACCTTGGGAGGGTCAAAGAACCTCTGGGCCTAAATGATTTCATCATGAAATTAAGCATGGTTGAACCTGATGTCCCAGAGAAGGCAATGCAACCCACTCCAGTACTCTTGCCTAGAAAATCCCATGGACGGAGGAGCCTGGTGGGCTGCAGTCCATGGGGTTGCTAAGAGTCAGACACGACTGAGCAGCAGCAGCAACATATCTGCAATACAGTGAAATTTGCAAGTATAGTTTTGAAGTCACAAACTCTCCAATTTGAATTCCTGTTCTGCCATTCTGTTGCTAAATTTTATTGAGTAAGTGTTTAACTTTTCGAGCCTCAGCTTCTCTACCTCTAAGGGTAATAGTAATACCTATCTCAGTTTTCTTTTTCGAGAAAATTATGTGCAATAAATGTAAAATGTTCAGCATAGTTCCTGGTCTATACTAAGCATTCAATAAATATTAGCAAATATAGTTCTAGGCTCAAGCTATTAAAGAGTTTATTAGACTTGACTTACGGAGTCAAGGCAATAGGTTCTGTACAGTTGATCCAGGTTCTGCCAATACATCATGTAGCACTACTTAATTTTTAAATAAATTTAGAAAGTAATAGCTTACTTTGTTGGCCCTCCCTATCTATCCCTGTTTTGAAAAGGGGGTGAGCAGGTCTAGCCAGAAAGTTCAGGCAGATATTCAGGACTCAAAGAAGAGTGACTTAATCAAAGTCATAGCTGGTATGAATGTCAGAGCTTTATCTACTGTTCCAAAAGTTTTGGGCTTGCAGTAATGTCCTTGGTCCAGGCTGCATCATGCCAACCCAAGTAATATTTCAAAGTTTGATTTAGGTTTGGCTGCTCAAAGCATAGATCACAACTCCAATCTTCATGACACTTCCAGTCCAGGGCCAGATTCTACCATCCTTAAATGTTATAGCCATAAACAAAGCAGGGATACACTGCTAAATTAAAATGAAGAAGGAATTATTATCCACAGGGAAGTATATTTTAGTTGTTTTACCAAATTCAGATTAACCCAGGTTAATTTGGTGGTATTTCCTGATAAAATCTTTGTTTATGCATGAGGGAAAAGATTCGAAAATCACCCACTATGGTCTAAGTAAGCTCTGATAAGGAGTGTAATAGACAATTTCTCTAATAGTCACACTAAACTACCTATGAGGATTCAGAAGGGAACAAGTGATAAGAGTAAAGACTTAGAGCCAATATTCAAGCCAGAAGCTAGCAAAAATTTTCACTTAGTGTCAGAGTAGGGTGTAGAAATAAAAATCACAATTAGCCAAAAGAAAGTGCAGCAGATATGTTCCAAAGATGATGATATTTTCCATCCCATGTATTCTTACAATACAACATTGATTGTCCATCAGAAGGTGGACTCTATTTCTCTGTCCCTTGAATTTAGATCTCCTTAGTATGTGAGAAGGCAATGGCACCTCACTCCTGTACTCTTGCCTGGAAAATCCCATCGACGGAGGAGCCTGGTCGGCTGTAGTCCATGGGGTCACTAGGAGTTGGACATGACTGAGAGACTTCACTTTCAATTTTCACTTTTCACTTTCCTGCATTGAAGAAGGAAATGGCAACCCACTCCGGTGTTCTTGCCTGGAGAATTCCAGAGACAGGGGAGCCTGGTGGACTGCCGTCTATGGGGTCACACAGAGTCGGACATGACTGAAGTGACTTAGCAGCAGTATGTGCTTTTAGCAGATAGAATATGGAGGAAGATATACTGCATGACTTCTGTTGATCAGTTAGAAAAAACAATGCTGCTTCCACCTGGCTCTCTGTCTCTCTGTATCTCACACTTTGAATTCAGCCACCTTTTGTGAGGAAGCCCAGACCACGTGGAGAGGCCACCAGTTGGTGTTCTAGCCAACAGCATCAGCTAAGGTCTAACCAACAGCCACTAGGATAATCAACCACCAGATACACAAATGAGTGAAACTTTTAATGCTTCCGGCCCTCAGACTTCACAACGCCCCAGCTGATACAGCGTGGAGCAGAGGCACCACTAGTAGGCCTTGCCCAAATACCAAACTTCTAAGCAAACTAAATGTTACTGTTTTAGGTCACTGCATTTTGGGGTGGTTTATTCCACACCAAGAAGATAACCAAGAGACCCTGACACAGACACATAAAAGAGACGGATCCTTCTGTTCCAATATTGGCATCAGAGATCCTGTGCTCGTCTCTCACTGGTCCTCGTGTTCAGAGAACCAGGTTCAACTGGAAAATTGGACTGCTCTTCCTCCACGAGCACAGTTACTCTCTTTACAGTTCAGTAAAATACTACAATAAAGCAATTTCATAGCATTCACTAATAGTTACTGAGTGATATGATGAGGCACCGTGCTAATGATTTTGCCTGAAATTTTTCATTTAACACCCTCAACAGTACCATGAAACACATAAGAGAAGTTCAGAAAATTAAAAAACTCACCCCAAATTCCCCAGCTCTAAGCAGAAGAGCATTATATAAAACCAGTATAACCAGTATACTGAACCATATGTTAAAAAAAAAATTTCCCAAACTCTTTATCAATGAGGAAATAAAAATTTCACTGGGTGACCTTTGGAAAACAATAACAAAGAGAATATATTAAAGTAAAATAATATGTCAACATTTATGGGATGTGGCCAAAGTTGTACCCAGAAACCAGGATAAATTGTACTACTAAGAATAAAATTAAGGGATTTTAATGCTTTCATTTTAAACAAAGAATAAAAATAAATAAACCAAGTATTCAATTCAGTAACTTATGAAATCAATCTAAAGAAACAGAATGGATTATCATACTGGTTAAAGCATAGATTAAAAAAAAAAAAAGAAGAAATGCTCAAGGTATAAAGAAAAAATACAGAATAAATCCAAAATCAGTATCATAAGAAGACCAGAAGTTGCAACTATTGTGTGTACTAGTCAGGAAAGGCTAACTTCTAGGAAAAAAAATATAAAGTTTCAGTCATTTAACAAAAATTTATCTGATGTTTATGCCATAATCTTATGAAGTGGTGATGGGAGCTGGCAAGACTTTGCTTCACAAACTTGACTCCTTTCATTTTATCTGGAGAAGGAAATGGCAATCCACTCCAGTACTCTTGCCTGGAGAATCCCATTGACAGAGGACCCTGGCAGGCTACAGTCCACGCGGTTGCAAAGAGTCAGACATGACTGAGCGACTTCACTTCACTTCATTTTATGATGTCATCATCTTAATAAATAAACTCCAAGGATATCCTAAAAAAGGAAAAGAGTTATTGTTCATTGGTGATTTTATGGTCCAGATTTAAAAGCTATATAATAATTCTGCCACATTTCTTCCATCAGAATGAGTCATTTAGCTTTATCTATATAAACAGTCCACTAAGAGGAAAAACAAAGGAGTTTGTTGAACACATACCACTGTCTCTGCCACAATCCTCCTTTGTAGTCAATAGAAAATCCATTTTGCTTTCATCCCACGTGTAGAACACATTCATCCACTCTCAAGGAAAATTTAACGTCCTAGGCACTCATTGTAGTCAGTTGAAAGTTCAGGAACTCCTGGTGATGCAAGGTTCTTCTTAACTTGTTCATGTTACTTCTCATGGTCTTATGACTAATGAACCAAAAAGAGAAATTATCTGCCTCCCTCTGACACTGAATAATGATAGAACCAGGAAAGTATAACTGCAGTAAACATTTATATTCAGAAAAGAATAGAAATCACAAAGCAATTATTGGTGTACAACAATTCTGAAGTCCTATGGATAAATATTACAAATCTGATTCTGTTCTTTGGAAAGAACACCTTCATTCCTTTTACTTTTGATCTTGCTTTCTACATTAGGGTAATGTGGTTTTTTCCAAGTCAAAATCTTCATAGCCATATTCAACTACAGTTTGGATATTCTGCCCACTCTGGAGACAGAAAAGTTTTGGGAACTCACATTCTGGTCATGGCAGGCTTAAGTTCCAGGAGTTGAGTTTTAGCCAAACTTTAGTTTGAGTTAAAATTTAGGAAGAGAATTTCAGTTCTGGCTTATTGTTTATTTGGGCTTCTTAATTAGTCTCCAAACAGCATGATGCACAGCAAACATACCCAAGTTCTTTCACAGACATAGTTCCCAAATCTGATGTATTTATTTGTTTGTTTGTTTTTTGCTAACTGGTCACTCCAACCATAAGGGCCACTTCCTTGAGACTATCAGGCTTGAGTAGAAAGCTTATTTTCAACAGGTTTCTTTGCGCATGAGCTTTCTCAGTCATTTTGGCATCAAATTTTTTATCCATTGTTTCAGAGCCACAGTCAACTTTTCCAACTCAAGCATCTTTATACTAGATATACTAGTATATCTTTATACTTTCTCTATTTCCGTTCATTTACGATTACTAGTTGGTCAATTTTCTCCTGAGGTCACCTTTATCTTTCAGTTCAGTTTAGTTCAGTTCAGTCACTCAGGCCTGTCTGACTCTTTTCGACCCCATGAACCACAGCACGCCAGGCCTCCCTATCCATCACCAACCCCCAGAGTCCACCCAAACCCATGTCCATTGTGTCGGTGATGCCATCCAACCATCTCATCTTCTGTCATCCCCTTCTTCGCCTGCCCTCAATCTTTCCCAGCATCAGGGTCTTTTCAAATGAGTCAGCTCTTCACATCAGGTGGCCAAAGTATTGGTGTTTCACCTTCAACATCAGGCCCTCCAATGAACACCCAGGACTGATTTCCTTTAGGATGGACTGGTTGGATCTCCTTGCAGTCCAAGGGACTCTCAAGAGTCTTCTCTAACACCACAGTTCAAAAGCATCAATTCTTCAGTGCTCAGCTTTCTTTATAATCCAACTCTCACATCCATACATGACCACTGGAAAAATCATAGCCTTGACTAGACGGACCTTTGTTGACAAAGTAATGTCTCTGCTTTTTAATATGCTGTCTAGGTTGGTCATAAGTTTCCTTCCAAGGAGTAAGCGTCTTTTAATTTCATAGCTGCAGTCACCAACCACAGTGATTTTGGAGTCCAGAAAAATAAAGTCAGCCACTGTTTCCACTGTTTCCCCATCTATTTGCCATAAAGTGATGGGACCAGATGCCATGATCTTCGTTTTCTGAATGTTGAGCTTTAAGTCAACTTTTTCACTCTCCTCTTTCACTTTCATCAAGAGGCTCTTTAGTTCCTCTTCACTTTCTGCCATAANAAAAAAAAAAAAAGAAGAAATGCTCAAGGTATAAAGAAAAAATACAGAATAAATCCAAAATCAGTATCATAAGAAGACCAGAAGTTGCAACTATTGTGTGTACTAGTCAGGAAAGGCTAACTTCTAGGAAAAAAAATATAAAGTTTCAGTCATTTAACAAAAATTTATCTGATGTTTATGCCATAATCTTATGAAGTGGTGATGGGAGCTGGCAAGACTTTGCTTCACAAACTTGACTCCTTTCATTTTATCTGGAGAAGGAAATGGCAATCCACTCCAGTACTCTTGCCTGGAGAATCCCATTGACAGAGGACCCTGGCAGGCTACAGTCCACGCGGTTGCAAAGAGTCAGACATGACTGAGCGACTTCACTTCACTTCATTTTATGATGTCATCATCTTAATAAATAAACTCCAAGGATATCCTAAAAAAGGAAAAGAGTTATTGTTCATTGGTGATTTTATGGTCCAGATTTAAAAGCTATATAATAATTCTGCCACATTTCTTCCATCAGAATGAGTCATTTAGCTTTATCTATATAAACAGTCCACTAAGAGGAAAAACAAAGGAGTTTGTTGAACACATACCACTGTCTCTGCCACAATCCTCCTTTGTAGTCAATAGAAAATCCATTTTGCTTTCATCCCACGTGTAGAACACATTCATCCACTCTCAAGGAAAATTTAACGTCCTAGGCACTCATTGTAGTCAGTTGAAAGTTCAGGAACTCCTGGTGATGCAAGGTTCTTCTTAACTTGTTCATGTTACTTCTCATGGTCTTATGACTAATGAACCAAAAAGAGAAATTATCTGCCTCCCTCTGACACTGAATAATGATAGAACCAGGAAAGTATAACTGCAGTAAACATTTATATTCAGAAAAGAATAGAAATCACAAAGCAATTATTGGTGTACAACAATTCTGAAGTCCTATGGATAAATATTACAAATCTGATTCTGTTCTTTGGAAAGAACACCTTCATTCCTTTTACTTTTGATCTTGCTTTCTACATTAGGGTAATGTGGTTTTTTCCAAGTCAAAATCTTCATAGCCATATTCAACTACAGTTTGGATATTCTGCCCACTCTGGAGACAGAAAAGTTTTGGGAACTCACATTCTGGTCATGGCAGGCTTAAGTTCCAGGAGTTGAGTTTTAGCCAAACTTTAGTTTGAGTTAAAATTTAGGAAGAGAATTTCAGTTCTGGCTTATTGTTTATTTGGGCTTCTTAATTAGTCTCCAAACAGCATGATGCACAGCAAACATACCCAAGTTCTTTCACAGACATAGTTCCCAAATCTGATGTATTTATTTGTTTGTTTGTTTTTTGCTAACTGGTCACTCCAACCATAAGGGCCACTTCCTTGAGACTATCAGGCTTGAGTAGAAAGCTTATTTTCAACAGGTTTCTTTGCGCATGAGCTTTCTCAGTCATTTTGGCATCAAATTTTTTATCCATTGTTTCAGAGCCACAGTCAACTTTTCCAACTCAAGCATCTTTATACTAGATATACTAGTATATCTTTATACTTTCTCTATTTCCGTTCATTTACGATTACTAGTTGGTCAATTTTCTCCTGAGGTCACCTTTATCTTTCAGTTCAGTTTAGTTCAGTTCAGTCACTCAGGCCTGTCTGACTCTTTTCGACCCCATGAACCACAGCACGCCAGGCCTCCCTATCCATCACCAACCCCCAGAGTCCACCCAAACCCATGTCCATTGTGTCGGTGATGCCATCCAACCATCTCATCTTCTGTCATCCCCTTCTTCGCCTGCCCTCAATCTTTCCCAGCATCAGGGTCTTTTCAAATGAGTCAGCTCTTCACATCAGGTGGCCAAAGTATTGGTGTTTCACCTTCAACATCAGGCCCTCCAATGAACACCCAGGACTGATTTCCTTTAGGATGGACTGGTTGGATCTCCTTGCAGTCCAAGGGACTCTCAAGAGTCTTCTCTAACACCACAGTTCAAAAGCATCAATTCTTCAGTGCTCAGCTTTCTTTATAATCCAACTCTCACATCCATACATGACCACTGGAAAAATCATAGCCTTGACTAGACGGACCTTTGTTGACAAAGTAATGTCTCTGCTTTTTAATATGCTGTCTAGGTTGGTCATAAGTTTCCTTCCAAGGAGTAAGCGTCTTTTAATTTCATAGCTGCAGTCACCAACCACAGTGATTTTGGAGTCCAGAAAAATAAAGTCAGCCACTGTTTCCACTGTTTCCCCATCTATTTGCCATAAAGTGATGGGACCAGATGCCATGATCTTCGTTTTCTGAATGTTGAGCTTTAAGTCAACTTTTTCACTCTCCTCTTTCACTTTCATCAAGAGGCTCTTTAGTTCCTCTTCACTTTCTGCCATAAGGGTGGTATCATCTGCATATCTGAGGTTATTGAGATTTCTCCCAGCAATCTTGATTCCAGCTTGTGCTTCTTGCAGCCCAGCATTTCTCACGATGTCTTCTGCATATAAGTTAAATAAGCAGGGTGACAATATACAGCCTTGACCTACTCCTTTTCCTATTTGGAACCAGTCTGTTGTTCCATGTCCAGTTCTAACTGTTGCTTCCTGCCCTTTATCTTTGGCAACCATACTTACTATTAGCCAACCTACTCTAATAGTTGTATTATTTCAATGCACCTTCCCTAGAACTGCAAGCTGATAAGGCATTTGGTCTGCCCCGCAATATGGCAAGTTATCGTCTTACCACATGTGTTGTCAGTACATTACATGAACTGCCATATTTTCAGCCTTCAGTATCCATTTCCCTGAATTCTGTTACCAAATTTTTGCCATGACTATGTACTTTCAATTTTTATGATGGCCGCAGACCATTTATGAATAATTTAAAATAGGTTTGTTGCTCAAAAAGAAAGCCAAAGTCTCTGTGGCTTATCATATTCCAATGCAGATTTATAGCAAGGATTCTGCTGTGTGCAGTCATTCAGCAAAGGAAACTTGTTTTAGTTCCACTCTCTTCAATATATGTTTTCACAATCAGGATAGCATCCATGAGTCAGGCATGTGCATCTGCATACACATACTTGAGCCAGAGAGAGAAAGAGAGACAGAGGGTTTAGAGAATGCACATCTGCTCTTAACTGGCTCAAACTGAAACTGGCATCTGACTTTTGCTTAAGTTTTATCAAGTGAACTAGTCTCAACCAAACATGAAGATCTACAAAGAACGATTTAGTTGTGGACTCCAGCAGAAGAATTGGATTGGGTAAACTCACCAAGATTTTCTAGCTGGAAAGAGCACATACATTTGTTGCTCTGAGAAAGTCTACAGTCTAGACAGCAATGATAAGGCAAGGAAAGGAAAGTGCTGTATTTAGAATAGGGTGGGACTCATTACCAGTAACAAATATCTGTGGAACAGATATTTATGACCATGATCTGGACTACGGAAGGACTGGATTCAAGGCCTTGATACTTAGTGATAAAAACCGAAGAGAAGATGGCTCCCTCCAGAAGAATGAAAACTAGGAAACAGAACCCAAGTTCTAGAAGACTGGATCACCACAGTCAGAATAAAATCACAATAATCTTGTTTCAGTTTGAGGCATCTAAGTTTTTAAGTAGGATTATTTATTACTGTTTTCACCACATTCTTACACATATCATAAGATAAAGATTGGTTCTAAAGTATGAACAGCTGAATCTATCTAGGGTTAGCCTGCCATTTTTGGAAGGATGTAGAGACAGAAGCCAAAGCACCACACTAGCAGGCAAAAAAAAAAAAAAAAAGAAACCAGAGACAGTCTGAGACAGAAAAGAAGATCCATGGACAATGAGAACAGATACTCAAATTTCTCCAGTCCCTGTTTTTGAGAATTTACTGATGCTAAAGATCCAGGTGTGACCAAGAAACAAGATGCTCACTTCAGAGAACAGCTTACTCTCAATTGCAAGGCCCAGACTAATTGAGAAGTTATCATCCAACCCAGTGGGGTCAGCCCATTTCATCATCACCCTACTGGTGTTCTCCTATAAATATTTCATTCAAATCAGAGTCTAAAATTTTGATGAGAAAACAATCTAAGAGAATTAGTGTCACATTTTGAAGAACACTAACTTATTTGAGGGGAGGTTGTACTAAATATAAAACAAATTTTAATGCTTTGAATTCCTGGCACAGCTCTGTAGAATGAATACTTTTCTCTGCCTGGGCATCCCAGCTTTTTGCTGTTAACATTTGTTTTACTAATTAAAAAAAGAATGTGAATCAAAGCTATCAACTTGCAGTAAATAGGTCTTTTTATTCTGTATTTTATGAATGATATTACATCCTCATATGCTGTGACTTGCAATAATCATGTAATCTTTTCTGCATCAGTAAATAGTGATTTATTCTTCTGAAGCTTTAATATGATTCATTTAGCAAGTAACTTAAGTACCCATTAGTTAATGCTTTGCTGCTGCTGACCTCGGTAGATTTTTTGGTAAAACTTTATATAGCATTTATAGGTCACAAAAATGCCAACAATGTTCATTATGGTCATTTTCCAAACTGCCTGATAGCAAAATGTTTTCCCTCAACTCATTTGTATGTATATCCCTTAATTAATTCTTCACCTCACACCAAATTATAGTAAAATTCTTGTCACTTTACATGCAGCATGACATTTACACAAATATCTCCTAAATTTATCATGAGCAGTGCACACAGAATTTGTATCCTGTGACTTGAAGGCAAATAAACCATAAACCTGGACCCCAATACTTGCAGACTGAAAAGCATTAGGAAAATTAGAAAAGTGAGACTCTTTGTAAAAATTGAAAATGTTCCTTCTTTGCCACCCTCAAAGGCATCATGACAACTAATCGCTGTCAACAAACAAATGAAATGATAGCATTTGACTGTTCAGGATATAAGTATGCACTGAAAACACGAGAGAGTTCAATGAACAGAACTTAAAATGTTTAGATCCAAACTAATTTCTAGGTTAGGAACACCAAAGTGATTAAATCAATCATTAAATTGATTTACGTGAGATGCATCTAATATAGGAATGTTAAATAGCCCCACTTAAGTTACTAAAACAGCAAGCACATACAGTATATGGTTTAGGCATAGGCTTTTGGACTTAGGTCATTTAGGCTTGCATCTTGGCCCTTCCAACTCACTGTGTTACTTTGGGCAACTTCTTTGTTACTTGAATTTCCTCATTTAAGAAATGGTGGAAGACTTATAATAATATGAAGTCTTATGAAGTTTAAATGAGTTAATATTTACATGTAAAACAGTTCTGAACAATGCCTGGCACGGAGTAACCATTCATTAAAAGTTAGCTATTACTAGTGTTCCTAACTGGCAATGAGATAACATCAGAGTTGTGAAGTGACTTACAAGGTGGACAGCTGTTTAGTGACCAATCCTGTCCTCTGAATTCCAGATCCCATTTCCCTGTCAGCCTTCTCCTGAAACTTCTCACACAAACTGAAATAAAAACAGCATGTGTTTCAGCAACATGGTTAATGTTCTATTTTGTTCCTATTCAAATGATCACTGGCTAGTCCTGTCACATGAGTAAATTGCAGTAATCTCCTAGCCCCCCAATTTTTTCTCAGCCTTTCCTTCCCTCACCCCAAAATGTCTGAAGACCTTTTTAAATTGAAATACAATCAATTAGAACTCAGACAAGATCACATTTTCCCTAGACCGTGCAGGAATCAACACTTAGTCTGAGAAGGGCTAATCCTCAAAAGGCCCCAGTTACATGAGCTACATTTTTTGTCACCCATTCTTAAATCACTGGATGACATGTTAGGGATTCAATCTCCAAACTCTTGCAAGCAAATGAAACCAGGACAAGATGTTAATAGACCATTTGTCCTGAAAATATCTTACCCCAAAATGTCTGACCATAAAGAAACCATACAGTGAAAAGTGGCACAGTGTAAAGTTACGCAAAAAACAGATCTGGCTTCCACCCTTGGCTCTACCTTCAAACAATTTACTGTCAAGTAAATGAGTTGGAGTAAGTGATACTTAGTGATATTCAGATTTAAGACTTTAATACTGTTGTGAATTATATTTTGTTTTTCTTTTGGGGGTTCTACCTGGTGATCTCTCATATCTTCCTGGACTATTTTATACACAATAGTTTTCTCTATGAAAGGAAAAAATATATAGCTTTCCAAGTAGGAATTAACTTGAAAATAATCATCTTATAAAACAAACCATTTTGCAGACTACTTATTAGCTGAGGTTTTCACACAGAAATCATTAAAATGCCTACTTAGATAAAAGGGAAAATTTATTTTGTGGATAAAGTTAGATCAATTCATCAGTTACCTATGCAATGGATATATTTCATATATGAGGGAATATCAGATAAATGATCTTAAAGAATTTCTTTTTGAAACAGGAAATTCTGCTCAATTTCCTTGGGAGGGGAAAGCAAGGCAGTTTTAAGATGCTTTAAAATATATTGTGTCTTTATAACATCAATGAAATATTTGCCATTAATCAAAATTATAATTTTTTTTATTTTCATCATTATAATGATGAAGTCATTAACTTTCTGACAGTTTAGTAATATTCTTTTTTTATGTTTTCAAAACCGATGGATGCCCTTTAGAAATGGATTTTCCCTTTGGTGGCCAGAACTCATTGTATGTTATGATAATTAAACAATTGTGTTTAAAACAGACTCAGATGCTCCTAGAAAGGTCTTTGTTGCTGACTTTGGACATATCTTTTCTGCAATGATGCATTATTATGAGGGTAAGTCCACTGAAACAACTCAAGAGGAAATGAGAAAAAAATGAGCAGATAGTAAAATTATGCATTTTCATAGAAAAAGAATTTATATAACATACATGTATTTATAGAAGATATGTCCTGCTAGAACTCAGGCAATTATGACAAAACAAATGAACAAATCCACATTGACATAAGCCTTCTGACTGACTTCAGGTAAGGGAGAAAAGGAGAGATTATGAAGAACAAAAAAAGAGAAAAAGCTAAATTCTCCATAAACATATGTTATTATAGATTAAAGGAAAGATGATTAAGCCTGGGAGAGCTTGAGAGCCAGACAAGATTAAAATGTTCCAAATAAGTAGTATGGAAATGCTTCTAAATATTTATAACATGTATGCTAACAAAAATTAATGGTTTGTACTGCTAAGCCCCAAGATCCATTTACATGCTAATATTTTACAAACCTGGAATAAACTTGAGAGGTAAGTATCCATTTGAGGAATTGCACTGATATCTTAACCTGAGATACAAAGAGGACTTACCTATTTTTATACTGTTTAATTTATTCTTAAATACTTCTTAAAGGATTCAGAATGGTTATGGGTTCAGTTGCTAATGATTAACAGTATTTATGATGTGTCAGAAAAAGAATGCATGCAGAAATATTAAGGTTTTTGTCATCCCTGCTTGGTAGACATTGAGCAAGGGGTAGTCATGATGAATGATATAGAGTCACTCTTCAACATTAGCATTTAGTTATTTTCTGAGTGAAATTTTAGAACTATATCTTTTCCCTTTTTTGATTTGTTACAAATTTGTTTTTATCTTTAGCATTTGAACTTACACTTTTGCTCCAACACTTTTAAAGTAAGTTATTTCATCTTTGGCAGCCTCTGCCAGCTTTACATTGAAACCCCATTAAGTTCTTTACAAAAAAAAATTTATTAATTCCACGAAACCACGTTGTGTTTGACTATTGCATATGGCTCTTTTACTGCTATTTCTTCTTCAGAATTAACAATGCCAAGTTTTGTTTTCATTTTACACAGTTATTGAGATGACAATAACGGGTCATAGCAAACATCATCTTCCAACAACACAAGAGAAGACTCTACACAAGGACATCACCAGATGCTTAACACCAAAATCAGACTGATTATATTCTTTGCACCCAAAGATGGAGAAGCTCTACACAGTCAGCAAAAACAAGACCAGGAACTAACCGTGGCTCAGAACATGAACTCCTTATTGCCAAATTCAGACTTAAATTGAAGAAAGTCAGGAAAACCACTAGACCATTCAGGTATGACCTAAATCAAATCCCTTATGATTATACAGTGGAAGAGAGAAATAGATTTAAGGGCCTAGATCTGACAGACAGAGTGCCTGATGAACTATGGACAGAGGTTCGTGACATTGTACAGGAGACAGGGATCAAGACCATCCCCAAGGAAAAGAAATGCAGAAAAGCAAAATGCTTGTCTGACAAGGCCTTATAAATAGCTGTGAAAAGAAGAGAAGTGAAAAGCAAAGGAAAAAAGGAAAGATATAAGCATGTGAATGCAGAGTTCCAAAGCATAGCAAGGAGAGATAAGAAAGCCTTCCTCAGTGATCAATGCAAAGAAATAGAGGAAAACCATAGACTAGGAAAGACTAGAGATCTCCTCAAGAAAATTAGAGATACCAAGGGAAAATTTCATTTAAAGATGGGCTCAATAAAGGACAGAAATGGTACGGACCTAACAGAAGCAGAAGATATTAAGAAAAGGAGGCAAGAATACACAGAGGAACTACACAAAAAGGGTCTTCATGACCCAAATAATCACGATGATGGGATCACTTACCTAGAGCCAGAAATCCTGGAATAAGAGATCAAGTGGGCCTTAGGAAGCACTACTATGAACAAAGCTACTGGAGGTAATAGAATTCCAGCTAAGCTATTTCAAATTCTCAACAATGATGCTGTGAAAGTTCTGCACTCCATATGCCAGCAAATTTGGAAAACTCAGCAGTGGCCACAGGACTGGAAAAGGTCAGTTTTCGTTCCAATCCCAAAGAAAGGCAATGTCACAGAATGCTCAAACTACTGCACAATTGCACTCATCTCACACGTTAGTAAAGTAATGCTCAAAATTCTCGAAGCCCAGGCTTCAACAATACATGAACCATGAACTTGCAGATGTTCATGCTGGTTTTAGAAAAGGCAGAGGAACCAGAGATCAAATTGTCAACATCCGCTGGATCATCGAAAAAGCAAGAGAGTTCCAGAAAAACATCTATTTTGTCTTTATTGCCTACGCCAAAGCCTTTGACTGTGTGGATCACAAAAACTGTGGAAAATTCTAAAAGAGATGGCAATACCAGACCACCTGACCTGCCTCTTGAGAAGCCTGTATGCAGGTCAGGAAGCAACAGTTAGAACTGGACATGGAAAACAGACTGGTTCCAAATAGGAAAAGGAATACATCAAGGCTGTATATTGTCACCTTGCTTATTTAACTTATATGCAGAATACATCATAAAAAATGCTGGGCTGGAGGAAGCACAAGCTGGAATCAAGGTTATTGACAGGAGAAATGTCAATAACCTCAGATATGCAGATGACACCACTCTTATGGCAGAAAGTGAAGAACTAAAGTGCCTCTTGATTAAAGTGAAAGAGGAGAGTGAAAAAGTTGGCTTAAAACTCAACATTCAGAAAACGAAGATCATGGCATCCAGTCCCATCACTTCATGGCAAACAAATGGGGAAACAGTGGAAACAGTGGCTCACTTTATTTTGGAGGGCTCCAAAATCACTGCAGATTGTGATTGCAGCCATGAAATTTAAAGACGCTTACTCCTTGGAAGGAAAATTATGACCAACCTAGACAGCATATTAAAAGTCAGAGTCATTACTTTGTCACCAAAGGTCTGTCTAGTCAAGGCTATGGTTTTTCCAGTAGTCATGTATGGATGTGAGAGTTGGACTATTAAGAAAGCTGAGTGCCAAAGAATTGATGCTTTTGAACTGTGGTGTTGGAGAAGACTGTTGAGGCTCCCTTAGGCTGCAAGGAGATCCAACCAGTCCATCCTAAAGGAAATCAGCCCTGGGTGTTCATTGGAAGGACTGATGTTGAAGCTGAAACTCCAGTATTTTGGCCACCTGATGCAAAGTGCTGACTCATTTGTAAAGACCCTAATGTTGGGAAAGATTGAGGGTAGAAGGAGAAGGCGATGACAGAGGATGAGATGGTTAAATGGCATCACCAATTCAATGGACATGAGTTTGATTAAACTCCGAGAGTTGGTGATGGACCGGGAGGCCTGGCTGCTACGGTTAATGGGGTTGTAAAGTGTTGGACATGACTGAGCAAATGAGCTGAACTGAGATGACAATGTCCATATTGGGCTGACTTTTTATGCACAAACTGTGACCTGATAATCCTGAAACACTGATAGGGAAGAAAGGTCATCAGCTTCTTCTTCTTCTTCTTTTTTTTTTTTTTCTATAGAAAATAAAACCACACATCCTACCTTATATTTTAAACGGAAGAAAGAAAATATACAAGCCCACATTGGTACCATATTTCTATTAAGAGCAACAACAGTTCATATGTTCCTGTTTGCTACTATCACAATTCAACACATGAATGCAGAATCAGCTCCATACCATGAATACTGCTGGAAGGGATGGATCAAAATTAATGCTTTTTTTTAACAATAACAAAGAAATGCAACTTTCATTCAGATTCAGTATCAGTTTTCCAGGGCTCCCATAACAATATACCACAGACTGAATGACTTAACCATAAACACTTGTTTTTTTATACTTCTGGATACTGGGAGTTTAGAGCAAGGTGTAAGCAGATTTGCTTTCTAAATAGGAAAAGGAGTACGTCAAGGCTGCATATTGTCACCCTGCTTATTTTACTTATATGCAGAGTACATCATGAGAAATGCTGGGCTGGAGGAAACACAAGCTGGAATCAAGATTGCCAGGAGAAATATCAATAACATCAGATACGCAGATAACACCACCCATATGGCAGAAAGTAAAGAGGAACTAAAAAGCCTCTGAACTGAACTGAACTGAAGGCCTCTCTCCTTGGCATGCAGATGGTGTCTCCCTGCTTTGTTCTTACATGGCCTTTTCTTTGCTAGCATGCATCCTTAGGGTCTTTCTCTCTTCTCATAAGGAGAGATATTTTATTAGGGCCTATAAGACTTCATTTAGCCTTAATTACCTCTTTAAATGCTCTTTCACCAAAGACAGTTATAATCTGAGGTGTACGGAGTGTTAGAGCATCAATATATAAATTTGTGGAAAAACATTTCAGTTCATAACAGAACCTATACTCCTATATTCACTATTTTCCTGGCTTAATCCATGTCTTCTCAAAGATGTTCAGAGAACTGAACACCACTTTATAATGAAATTTGTTAGGGAGAGAACCAATATCCTACCCAGAATGTTTAACAACAGCATGAAGGTTCATCCTCTCAATGTTCCTTTGTCTTATGGGTGGTGTTTAACAGTTTTACTTGCTCTTAAGAAAATTAAGGACTTTAAATTTCCTACTTACTTGTGATAAATTAAGTCTATCCCTGATACTAAAGCATTTGAGTTAGGCAAAGACCAGAAATAGGAAGACTGGTTAGAATACAGACAGTAGCTGAAGAAATGGAAAAGAAAGGACAAATTCAAAAGCTATTAATAAATGTCTTGTGGACCTGCTGAGTGCTTGCAGGTGCAGGAAAAGAAGGTGTATGCCTTGGTTAAGGAGCCTATAGGACTAGCCCTCCCATTCAGGGAAGACCAGATCTGTTTTTTTGCAGAGGGCTCCAGTGTAACAATGAAATGTTTAAAGGAAATATTTATGAGTCAAAATAGAAATGATTCTGGACACATTCACTGGCTTTAAAATGATGTTTAATAAAGCCCTGTGGTTCCATAGAGGAAAACAAAGGGAGAAGACAATGGCACCATTCATTGCCAAGGTAGCTCTGTTCTATTCTTCTCTAGGAATTTATGTGAAAATAGGATTTGTTCCTACTTTCCTCCCCAAGTTTTGAACACTATACTACACAATGTTAAAATTCTCCTTACAAAATTTCTGAAATTGAGTCTGAAAATATATTTGAAGATCTATACCAGAAATTTCAATAAGCTGTATGATAGCCCTTTTCAATAAAGTCCTTGTTAGTTGAATATCTATTTCAAAATGGTCAAATTTTAAATGATCGTCTTCATATTCATATGGAAAATGGAAATTTAGAAAATAAGTATACTTACCTAAGAGGCAGCATTCATAAATAATAAATTTTTTCTTATAATTGTTAGATTAAGTAAAAATAATCATTGATTAACATCTTATATAGCTAAAGTTAAATTTAGAAGAACTTTAATTTACGTGCAGTAGGAGGTGTCAGTATTGTAAAGGTAAGGGGTAGTGCAACCTTTATAATGACTGTGGAGGTTTGAAGTAGGGGTGAATATTAGAAGCTAACAAGCCTTTGTGGCTTGGAAGGGTTTAAGAGTAAGCAGGTGAAGGTCTGGGAGGTTCCCTCTGGAGTAGGGAAGAGGGGGTCTGTGGGGCAGGTTAACATGCTCAACAGTTGCTTCCCCAGCTACTGTCTGACAGATAGATTCCATTTGCCCCCAGCAACCCTGGACTCAGATCAATCCTTCCAGTTCACTATATGCCAAAAATCCTGAATCTCTCTCACAGGTCAAAAAGAATATAACTTTTCCTCCCTTTAAGTTCCATGAAAAAAAAAAATGTTTTTAAAAGCATGGTTGTCAATGTTGCTCTCAGGCGAAATGCTCAGAACAAAAGGAAGAGAGAAGAAATGAGATATGTTACTAGAATGTTAAATAAGACTTCTCTTGATAGTTACACACACACACACTCACACTCTCTAAACATTAGAAACCTAGAGTACATTTCTGCCTGAGCCCTTAAGTCTAGCCACCTCCACCCAGAAAAACAGTGAAAGAAAGAAAGAGAGGAAGGAGGGAGGCAGAGAGGGAGAGGGAGAGGAGAGGAAGGAAGGCTAGATGAAGCAAGGAAGAGAAACAGATGTCGTAACGTTTAAAAGACAAGCACGTGAAAAGCCACTGTCAGGCACTACATGATTTCCACTTGAACGTGAATGTCAGATTGCTGCAAACCTAGTTCCTAAAAAGCTCACACTACAAAACTGACATTTCACTGCTAATTGAGCTTTCAAGATAACAGAAGATTTTTAAAGCCCAATTTCTGTTTTATGCACTTATTTTTCCCCAGTATTTTTAACATGTCGAGATAGAGTGAAGTTAATGAGGTCAACAATACCAGTGTCTGTGATCAAGCCACTGGCCAATTAGTGTTTGAACTAGAGAATGAATGTTTAAACTACATTTTCTATGTACTCCTGACTACCAGAAACTGTCAGCCTGTGAGCAAATTTCTTCTGCCATTAGAGTTGATGCCAGCTACTAATTTATCTATGAAGACTGCTAGCAAGTTTTGAAGTTTATATAATTAACCCTGCACTAGTGGATGATACTCAGCAGTATGGATCTTGAATTTATTTTTGATGAATTACAGTTTAGCAGGAGAAGTGAAGATTACACTCAGCCTTGCTGAGTATGTTACTGCATTGATTAGGTTCTAGTCACAAATTGAACCAGGTTCTCGCATTACATAAATCCATAACATTTTCTACAGCTAGGACCCTGAGGATAACTCCACTGCTAATTCTTCTCACATACAACCTCCTGAGCATTCTATCAGCTTTAATATTTGCAAACATCACTAAAATCTTGTGAATATCATGTGCACTTTTTTCCTGACCTCTCCCCTCTTTCTCTCACCCACATTCCTTCTGTTTAAATGGCTCTCTTAGGTTAAAGAAGTCTCACAATTATAGCTAAAGGGAAAGAGAAAAGCACAATACTACCTCAGTGATGACAATGGGGAACTACAGGATTCAATGTTTATTAGCCTCAGTCAGAGGTTCTTCAAGAATTCTACATAGAACCAGTGTAGGAAAGCAGTCTGGTGGGGAAAAGGCAATGGGAAAGGAACTGGAGAACTTATATTAAGGCAGTATTTGCAGTGATTATGTACTTATTTGCCCAGGCTCAGGGGCAATGCCAATGAAGGTTTTAGGCTTCCCTTGCTCCCAAATCCACTACCACAGTCACCACTATCTCCTATTGCCAAGAATCACTTGCCAGTGAGAACCTGTGGCAGAGATTGCCAAATGACAGAGTGAAACCACAGTGCAGTTAACTGTCTGTGTTAGGTGGCAACAAATAAGCAAAGCAGGAAATTGAATCAAGAATCAGGACAATCACAACTGTAAATAACTGGTACTTCCATAGAAAATCCCAGTATATTTAGTAAGTATACAGGAAGACCTAACCTGAGCTAGGAACTCAGGGTAAAATAGCCCAAGGAAGTTAAACCTTAAGCAGTTTTTATTCGTCTCTCTATTCCACATGCTAACCAAGTGCAAATGAGGTCGTTCATTGATTCAACAAAAATTTTCTCGAACCTTTACTACATGCCAGGCACTCTTCCAAGTGATGGGGATACAGCTATAAATAAGACACACAGAAAACCCTGCCTCTACACAACTGATATTCTGAAAAAAATCAGATAAAAAATTAATCAATGAGATGTGGGGTTTGGTGGCCATCATTAAGGAGATAAACTAGGATGGAGCAGATGTATTCTATAGAATATTTTGTAACAGAAGCAATAAATATTGCTTATTGAAACATAGATTTCTTAAAACACAGTATTGAATATAAAGAGAAAGATATAAAGTGAACTCCAAAACATGAGACTATAAAAGCAAATTAAGAAATACCTCTCACACCTAACACTATCTATACAAAAAGGATGTATACACACCCATCTCTAACTTTTTAGAGTGGGTGACCACAAGTGGAGCGGAGAGGAAAAGAGAATCAGAAATAGAGAGGGAAGCAATAATAAAATCAAACAAAAGGCAGATTTTACAAAATCTGATGGTAAGAGTGTGCCGAAAACTTCAGAATATGCTTACCTTAATTCTTTGAATTTAAGATTCCAAGAACAAAAGAGAAAAGAGAAAATAGGCATCGCTTCCCATTACATATCACATTTTCATTTCAGTTACTTTATAATAACTATACTTTAAAAGTATACAATGTGACCACATATTTTCAGTTTGTCTTTTTGAAAAAAGTGAGAAACTGGGCAAAAATGAAAACTACAATTGCAAAAAGCAAGACTTAAATGTTCCATGCAGATAAAATAGAGGAATGCAAAATGAGTCTGTTTCTTAGGGGTGGACATTACCTATTTCCACAATTATCTATGTTTATTGTGCAGAAATCACACTTCAAATTGTCCCAGGTACTTCCAAGGAGGACAGAAGCCTATCATCTACATTATTCAAAACACCTAAGCGCATAGTCTTAATTACCTCTGTGATTCATGAAAACTGAATTTTGCAGGTCTTTCTAAATCAAAATAAACCATGCAATCAACCTTAAGATGATTGTTCAGCGTGGGTTTATCTTTTTATTGTGAACAAGAGTACAATTCAGGATATGGTTTCTGTACTGTTAGGGAAAACTAGATGTGCACACACATATTCAGCAGTGGCATGAGAAAAGGGGCTATTTTGAGTAATGTTTCCTGGCCACCATTGTTTTCCGGAGGGCTCACAGACCTACCCAAAATGTCCTTTACTACTTTGCCAGGTTTGTACAGCTTTTAATTTGAGGTAGGAGAGTTATTCTGCCCTGATTGGTTGGATAACTGGGATTCCTATTGCCTTTCTGTAAATGGGAATAAATATCTATTGCCTTTTTAGCTAGTTCCTCATCCTATTTTACAGCTGATTAAAGATTCAAAAGATTAACATTGGAAAAGGCTGGTTCTGCCACCGAAAAATTCCATTTCTTCTCATTTGGTTTTAGATCTAATAGTCTTTGAATAGCATAAAGTACTCTAACAAGATTTTCCCCTCCTTTTCCTAGGGGATTTAAGTCTATGAGTTCTGAAATAAGGGAAGGGAAGCCAGCAGAAATGAAAACAAAAGGTCCTGAGCAATCTCATCTTGTCCAATATTCCAACCAGTTTTAGAAGCAGCTGTCCCAAATTAACAGTTCTCAAATCCGTTGGTCTCAGAGTCATTTCACATTCCTAAAATCATTACTGAATACTCCAAAGAGATTTTATTTATGTAGGATATAGCTATCAGAAACTAAAGCTGATAAATTTTTAAAACACAAGAATACAGAAGCACACATTCTATTAAGCTGATCATCAGATCAGTGATGTTACCACACATCAGTTAGCCTCTGGAAAGCTTTGTTGCGCACCTGTAAATATGAGGGACAAATAATTTTCTAGCATTGTTGGGAAAATAGTTTTGACCTCAAAAATCCCAAACAGGCTTTAGGGACCTGCAGGAGTTCACAGTATTAAGATTTTAAGATTGATCCTTCTAAATGAATTAAGGCTGAGATATATTATTATAGAAATTATACAGCTTTGCATATAGGTATGTGTTGAACATCTTTTTTTCCCCCAAAGTGATAAAGTAGGACCAGGTAGAAGCCAAAGGTGAAATCCGCTTGAGGCACAGAGAAATAAGAGAAAATATATTGATCTCTGTCCCTCGTTTCTGGTACAGAGCTCCTCAAACTCTTCTAATTTTTCTTGGTAATAAGATCACTGATAGCATGTTTTGCTTTGATATTTGGTCTTTACACCCTGGTTGGATGGCATCACCAACTCAATGGACATGGGTTTGGGTGGAGTCCGAGTGTTGGTGATGGACAAGGAGGTCTGGAGTGCTGTGGTTCATGGGGTCGCAAAGAGTCAGCCACGACTGAGCGACTGAATTGAACTGAACCCTGGTTCCTGATTCCTAACACAGAGCTACTAAATCACTTAGAATTTCTTGAGTGATAGGAGTGTATTTTGTTCCAACAAGAAAACTTTTGGTGGGCTCCTGAATTGCATCAGGATGAGGCCTGGTCGCCAGAAAGACCAAGCCATGATTAGAAGCTTCGAATTTTTTCTCATCCATCTCCCATCCCTCCAGGAAGGGAAAAAAGGATTTAGACTGAATTAATAACGTATCATGCCTGTATAGTGATTTTTATTCCATAAAAAATCCCCAAAGTATGGAATTCTCAGGGCTTCAAGACTGGTGAACAAATCCAGGTGCCAGGAAGATAGTGCACCCTAACTCCATGAGCACAGAAGTCACCTGTGTGTCTATATCTGGCTATTCATCTGTTAACTTTATCACTTCCCTGGTGGCTTCCCTGGTGACTCAGATGGTAAAGAATCTACCTGTAATTCAGGAGACCTAGGTTCAGTTCCTGGGTTGGGAAGACCCCCTGCAGAAAGGAATGACAACCCACTTCAGTATTCTTGTCTGGAGAATTCCATAGATAGAAGAGTTTGGTGGGCTACATCCATGGGGTCATAAAGAGTTGAACATGACTGAGTGACTAACAAACTTTATCACATCCCTTGTTATATCATAAATTGGTCACATTTCAACATAACTTCCTTTTCCCTATCCTCTCCCAGATCCCACCTAGAGTAATATGAGATGCCTTAAAATGCTCACTGATAGGTGGGAATAACAAGTATTTGCACTTTTAACTGAGAGCTGTAAACTAACAAATGAAATGACTTCAAGCTAAAGAAGCAAAATTCTATTGATAATAATTTCTAGTGCCTTCTTTTCAGAGCAGCCAATGTATCAGTCATATTGACAGAAATTTCTGAGGCCAGAGGTTAGCACAAATTTTCACCTGGCATGAACTTTTACCTGGCCAAAGAGACCCCAAAGTCAGGCCAATGATAATCACTTTTTTCCAAGATATAAGAACTATCCTGACTTGAAAGATGCTTTGATGTTTTCAAACATCTGCAAATCCAGCTCAGTTCTTGGCACAAAGCAAGTCATTACTAACATCAAAGTGAATTCCAATGAACTGATCATTAATCTCTTGGTGTAAAACAGAAATATCTGAAGGCTGGTGGAATTCCTTCAAGCTATTAAGATGCAACCTATAGTATTTTCTATATACAAAAAAGCCCTTCTGGTGCATTTGCAAAGTTAAGGTCGTTTCCAAAGTTCCCAAATTTAAGAATTTAGATAAATGAACTGATTGCTTTTATTCCATTCTTCCTTTTTACTATTTTTATTTCTTTCATTTATTTTTTTCAATGAATAGTTATTAGGCACTGTCCTAGTTTGGGCTACTATAATTAAAATAAACATGGGCTGAGTGGCTCAAATAACAAATATTTCTTCCTTGTAGCTTTCAAGTCTGACAGTTCAAGATCAAGGTGCCAACAGATTCAGTGTCTGGTGAGAGTCCACTTCCTGGTTCATCGATAACCATATTATCATTGTGTCTTCACGTGGTAAAAAGAAGGGGCAAGCCCTCAGGGGCTTCTTCTTAAGGGCATTAATCCCCTTCATGAGAGCTCTACTCTCTTGACTTAATTATTTCCCAGAGGCCTCATCTCCTACCACAATGATGCTTAAGATGTCAACATATGAATTCTGGGGAGACACATTCAGTCTATAACAGGTACCGACTATGTGCCAGTCACTGTTCTTGCTGTTTCAGACCCAGGGCTAAATAATATATCCTTCTGCCTTGGAGGCACTTACTTTCAGTGACACCATAGCTAGCAAACATATTACAGGTGTAAACGACATGATATTGAAGTTGTTTTGTGCTGTGCTAACTTGTGGAAGCTGGAATTTTGTTGAAACTGGAATCACTTGCCATGTATAATGTTGCTTTCCCAAAGCCAAAATTGTGAGAGATTAGGAAATAGATAGATAGATGTATTATAGGAAATGACTCACAGATTATGGAGCCAAAGAGGCCCCACAATCTACTGTCTACAAAATGGAGAATTGGGAAAGCCAATAGTGTGCTACAGAGTGCTGCTGCTGCTGCTAAGTCGCTTCAGTCGTGTTCGACTCTGTGCAACCCCATAGACGGCAGCCCACCAGGCTCCCCCGACCCTGGGATTCTCCAGGCAAGAACACTGGAGTGGGGTGCCATTTCCTTCTCCAGTGCATGAAAGTGAAAAGTGAAAGTGAAGTCACTCAGTCGTGTCAGACTCAGCGACCCGATGGACTGTAGCCCACCAGGCTCCTCCGCCCATGGGATTTTCCACGCAAGAGTACTGGAGTGGGGTGCCATTGCCTTCTCCAGTGCGTGAAAGTGAGAAGTGAAAATGAAGTCGCCCAGTCCTGTCTCACTCTTAGCGACCCCATGGACTGCAGCCTACCAGGCTCCTCCATCCATGGCATTTTCCAGGCAAGAGTACTGGAGCAGGGTGCCATTGCCTTCTCCGGATAGAGTACAAAAGGCCTGAAAAGTTGAGGCTCTAAGTCCCAGTCTGAATCTGAAAGTCCCAGAACCAAGGTTTCAGGGCAAGTGAAGATGGATGTTCCAGCTCAAGTAAAGAGCAGATTTGCCCTTCCTCCATCTCTTCATTGTATTCAGGCTCTCAACAGACTGGATGAGGCTAACCCACAATGGTGAGCTCAATCTTCTTTACTCAGTCTACTGATTAGAATGTGAATCTCTTCCAGAAACAACTTTAAGGCACACTGAGAAGTAATATTTGACCAGCTCTCTGGCATCCCTTAACCCAGTCAAGTATAAAAAAAATAACCATCACAACAGAAGTAAAATAGCAGCCATTACTTTCTGAAGGTCCTTCTCATTGGATGAAGTGAGAGGCAGAAATGAAGGTACTGGTGGTTCCAGCTTGCCCTCCCTGCAAACATCTAATTCACTTTTCCTTCAGGGGCTCTGCTGGCCAATAGCAACCCTGGATCTACCAACCCTGGCTGACAAAGAGGTGACAGCCTTCCATAGATTTCTACCAACTCCCCTTGGCAATCTCAGTATTGTCTCTCAGGTTTCACAGTGAGCTTCATCTTGCACTGCACCTGCACAGGGAAGGATGGTTGGTGACTTTGAGGTTGGCCTAGGCTGCTGCTGCTGCTGCTAAGTCGCTTCAGTCATGTCCGACTCTGT
The DNA here is from genome assembly GCA_006410615.1 of Neotragus moschatus. NCBI lineage: Eukaryota > Metazoa > Chordata > Mammalia > Artiodactyla > Bovidae > Neotragus > Neotragus moschatus. The sequence goes on along the minus strand of SJYA01000052.1, from coordinate 769,620 downwards.
GTGACCCCACAGACGGCAGCCCACCAGGCCCCCCCATCCCTGGGATTTTCCAGGCAAGAGTACTGGAGTGGGTTGCCATTTCCTTCTCCAATGCATGAAAGTGAAAAGTGAAGTCGCTCAGTCATGTCCGACTCCTAGCGACCCCATGGACTGCAGCCTACCAGGCTCCTCCATCCATGGGATTCTCCAGGCAAGAGTACTGAAATGGGGTGCCATTGCCTTCTCCATGGCCTAGGCTAGACATAGAAATGTGAGAATCATTAACATGCAGGTGATAAAGACTTGTAAATCACTTTACTTCTGACAAAATCATTATTATTTAATTTAAACCATACACCTGTAAAGTGTGCAGGACAAGTATCATGATCCCTATTTTCCAGATAAGAAAATTAAGTTTCAGAGGTCACACCAGTTTTAAAAGGTAGAACTGATACTCAACCTTTCTGCTAACTTCCAATCTTCCATTTTTTAGGGCATATCTTAAGAAGCAGCTGGAGAACCAAAAACTGATATTTCGAGATTATCCCTTTCTCTTGACAAGACTACTTTTAATACATTTATAACCAAATGAGAGCTATACCTATGGAAGTTCTCCACTCTGCAAGCACCAATGAGCTATGTATATTTTACCAGTGTTTTTGTGATGGGAAACTGGAGATTCACCAGGCAAACATCATCTCATATAATTCTATGTAATGAATTATATAATTTATTTCTATAATTCTCATTAATCACTGTGCTCTATTCCACAAAACTCTCTGGCTTTTCCACCAGTTCTTCCTCTTTCAATACCAACCCCTTACCCATCCCACCTCCCGAATCTGTACTCCAGTTTAAAAGTGTTTCCCCAAGGCTTGTTACTCTCCACTTTGTTCTCCAGAGCAACCGAAAGGTTGTTGTTGAATCATGACGCCAGGATTCTTGGCCCCCGGAGGAGAAGAATTCAATCCGGGGCCAGAGACGAGGCTTGATCACTCAGAGCTTTGTGTAATAAAGTTTTTTTTAACGTATAAAGGAGATAGAGAAAGCTTCTGACATAGGCATCAGAAGTGGGCAGAAAGAGTGCCACCTGCTAGTCTTTAGCTGGATGTTATATAGTCAGTAGCAGTCTGTTAATGAAAGAAAGGAATGTTTTAAAACTAAGAATGGCACCAGGCCCCTCACCCATAAGATGCATTTTGGGATAATCTTGGCACCAAATGGTTCATCCTGGGCCATAAAATGATTAACTTGAATCTTGAAGAAGGGCAGATCACCATACAGACAGTTTCGTTTACATAGATTAGAAGAACAATATCTGAGTATAATGTACTGGTTTGTCAAATGGGTTCTGAGCCAAAAGGCAGACCGACTTGAAGACAGAGTTTGGGGTAAATGCATAGTACATTAGCATAGCTTAAAATAAACATTTCCATAAGAAAAAGGCATTGGTTAACTTCAGGTGAAACCAGGTGTCATTATGGCAACACAGTATTTTAAGAGAAACCTCTTTTTAATTTGTATAGAGAAGGAAAAATATCCCTAGTTTGTTTCCTCCTGCCGCTTAAGAGAGATGAAAATATCTGACACTTGCAGGCTCTTTCCTCCGTTTGGAGACCCCTGGCCTTCCTGCCTGTTACCCTCTCACAACTTCACATCATCCCTGCTCCTGTTATCCTGTGCCATCACACCCTTCAACTGGTGCTTCCTCAGTTCTGTGAAAAGCCAGCAGGCAAAAGTTTCCTTAATACCAAGACGTAGAGGGACCCTCTTTAGATAGTCTAGGAAATCACAAAAAACATTTTCCAGCTGCAAATGTTTCTCCTGTTCTAAAGGCATCTGATTTATAGAGAGAATGCAACATATTGTAATGAACACAACACATAGGGGGTCAAAAATCCTGGATTCTAGTCGTGTCTCTACCACATAATAACATCACCTTTGTTCAGGGCTTCTCATCTGGGCAATACTGACATGTTGGTCTGAGTAATTCATTGTTCTGGGGGCCGTCCTGTGCATTGTAGGAGGTTTAGCAACATCCTTGACCTCTGTCCACCAGATGCCATGAGCACCCATCTCCCAGTTGTGATAACTAGATACGTCTCCAGACATTGCCACGTGTCCCTGGGTTTGGGGTTTGGGGGGGATACACTGCCCTCAACTGATAACCACTGTGTTGGTGAGATAAGTCTGCTTCCTCTTTTGTAAACTGAAGAGATCACACTGTATGTCACAGTATTGTTAAGAAAACGGAGATTATTTTAAATTGCTCTACAGATATTTCTTAGTATTGGCAAAATAATTATTTTCCCCTCTATTGATCCACTTGCTTAGGGGTTTTCTAACTTATCTAACCATAGACACTAGTTAAACATTTCATCCAATATTTCCAGTCATAATTTCATCTTTTTATTCAGGAAGTAAGGTAAATAGTCTTGGTCTCTGCTGCTCTACAAGGAACAGATCACATTTGCCATTCAATTCAACAGCTACTCCTCCGGCTGCAGTGCAATATTTAATTCAAAAATTCATACTCGGTTTTAGAAACACTCACGGGGTAGACACCGCCAGGACATTTGACAGTCCCTTTTAAATTTGAGCAGCTCTTTCCCCTAATCTACATCACAATTCAGTGAAGGCCGATCCACCTTAGCGAGAAATGGTCTGGACAAGCTTCTGATTAGCAGGAGGTTCCAAACAACAGTGTCTCTGCCAGACAGATGTCAGCAGTATCCAACCTCCCAACCTTGTTGCAGCCGTGCACGGGAGCTGCCTAACCATGCTGCTTTGACATGTCCCTCATCAGTTAAGATTTCGTACAAAGACTGTTCGACAATAAATCCATTTTTTTAGGGGTCAGTATGTATTGGCCCCTCCAAAACCACCCTGGCATCAATCCCAGGACATAATTTATTGCCTAATAGGCAAACAAGCTTTTCAATTATTTCCTCTCCCCCAAATCTTACTCTCTGTGATTTGAGTGTCTTGCTGCCAAATGCTAGACACCCAAATCTAGGTGGGAGGGGGAGGGGGATTCTTAAAGAGACAGTAAATGCTACACAAACATTTGGAAACAATGAGGGACCTCTACCTGACTTGGCTGAGGTCACTGACTGATCAGCACCATGTCACTGCAACCCCTCTTTCCAGAAGTCTGAATCTGTGTGAGAAGTTTCCTACCAACAGCTGTCCTCTTATGCTTACTCTCTACTTTCATTTCACCCAGAAATCCCCTATTTAACCCCACCCACAGACACAAGTCTAGCAACCCTGGAGAAGTTCCTGATTTAAACAGGGAGCTTCAGCTTTTCCTGACAGAGGTAAAAGGGTAGTACAGAACAAAAGTCAGTTTTGACCCCTGCATTAGGTCTCTCATCTGCTTGCTTTTCTTCCTTCCCCCTTCATAGGTCTCCCATGAGCCTGCCTTCCAGCTCTGCAATCCTTGTTGCAGCATTAGTATCTAACTACGGCCTGCTCACCCCCAACCCTTGTCTTTCAAGTGCATCCTGACAACCTGGTTCTCACCCTATGTACTCTGATTCCAGGTTCAATTATCATCCTTGGCTTATGTCCTTTATCTGATGGTCATTTACTATCTGGCATCACAACCCCTGAGGTGGCAGGTGATATTGAAATAGACTATATTTGACAAGTTAACATAGATTTTGAACTTTTGGACAATTGGAACTATTGGCCAAAAGAATTGCATATAAGGAGAAAATATAGCTTTTATATTGATATTATTTATCCTTTCAAAAGTTAGCAGCTTTCATTATTTACAATAGTCAAGACATAGGAGCAACTTAGGTGTCTTTCAACAGATGAATGAAGAAAGAAAAATGAAATATTACCAAGCCATAAAAAAGAAGGAAATATTGCCATTTGCAACAACATGAATGGGCCTAGAGAATATTACACTAAGTGAAGTAAGTCAGAGAGAGAAGAACAAACATTATATGATCAATTATATATGGGTTCTAAAAAGTAATACAAATGAATCTATTTACAAAACAGAAACAGAGTCATAGAAAACAAACTCATGGTTGCCAAAGGGAAAGAAGTGGGGGAGGGTGAGATATATTTGGAGTATGGGATTAACAGATACACACTATTACATATAAAATAGATTAGCAGGAAAGGTTTAGTGTATAACACAAATAACTATATTTAATATCTTGTAATAACTCAGAAAACAATCTGGAAAAAATTATAGCTATATATATTTTCCAGGCAAGAGTACTGGAGTGGGGTGCCGTTGCCTTTTCCAGCTATATATATATGTATAGCTATATATCTGTCTTCTGGATACCAAAGAAAAATCACTGTCCATGGTAACCTCTAAGATGGGAATATGAGACATTCCAGGTATAGAAATTAAAAAAAAAAGAGAGAGAGAGAGAGAGAATGACCAGCAGGAAAAAGAAGAGTGACCAGAAGCAAAATGATGAGAGATTGCCTCTGCACTGCCTGGGGGATGATGTAGGCTATCTAAGAGCCTTCACAAAGGGTCACTTGGTAGCTCTGTGGGATAAACTCCCCTCCAGGCTCTGGCCCTCAGCCAGGCCTCTTATTTTGTCATTCACCAAGAGCAGATCCATCTCTTAGAGTCAGATTCTTATCAACACATTTATGAAGAGGATACACAAAACCAGAAGGCCAGTGTGTTATTATTCTGTGTGGAACAGGTTTGAATCACAGCAATTTAGCAAAGCTGGAACTATATTTCCCATGATTCTCTTCCCTTGTCTGCCAGAAAAATGCTTTCTGCAGCTTTACAGAGACTGTTTAACCATCTCCCACAACAGTATAACGCATAATCTCTATTTTTTTTAATTGAGGTTGTTCTGTTTCTTTGACCCTACCCTGATTTATATTTAAAAAAAAAAAAAAAAAAAAAACTAAAACAAGCCCTGCATGCTTTCTTCAAGCCTAAACGATCAGCACATTTCTTCTTTGTAGACAAAACTAACTGGAAATGAAATAGGAATCAGAAGCTTACTCAGACAGCTGGTCTTGCCAAAATGTGCCTCTGTGAATGTTCTTTTTAAATACTTGCAGGAGCAACCAATCTTTGAGAGACATTTTTCCTTGTATGTATTAATCATTCAATCATGGTTGCGTTAGTCGCTAAGTCGTGTCCGACTCTTGTGACTCCATGGACTGAGGCCACCAGGCTCCTCTGTTTATGGGATTCTCTGGGCAAGAATACTGAAGTGGGTTGCCATTTCCTTCTACAGGGGACCTTCCCGACTCAGGAAATGAACCCAGGTCTTCTGCATTGCAGGTAGCTCCTTTACCACTGAGCTACAGAGGGAAGCCAATCATTTGATCATAGTTCAATCTATTTTTTTCTGATCAGCATAAGGCAAGTTTACAAATTTCTTTTCTAATCTATTATGGTCCAAATACCGGAAAAAAAATTTTTTTTTAATCCAAGACTCTATTCCACAATTGAAATTCTTTACTTCATTTTCTAGGTTCTGCAAATTATAGATAAATTTAGCATCTCAAGAAACCATTTTTATGAAGCAAATACCCCCATGGAGGCCAGCAGACTTTCTCATCTTAGCGTGAATTAACTCCATCTGTTTGTTTTCCTCTTGCTGTGGTCAGCTGTGTTGAAAGAATTAGATTTTAGCACAGAGTTACAAAGGAATAAAACTGTTCCAGAAGGCAGGGATCTTTGAGGGGAAAGGAATACAGTTGAGTCATCACAAGAGAGCCCCGCAGACACAGGGAGTACAATTGTTCAGGGCTTCTGAGGAGAGGAAGGGAAGGAACACTCCAGATATTTTTTCTGATTCCAAATTCTGCAGTCACAAGTACTTCAGTAGCCAATTTAGACTCAGCGATAGACTCTTCCCAAATCCCAGACCCTGACTGAGAAAATCAGATAGTGTGTTCTAGTTCAAATGCTAAGTATATGAACAGCTCTCTCCTCAAACACCACTGCCATCTCCATAAATGGTTCTCATTAGGTATCATTTGAAGGGCTCTGGCACAAACATGTGACTGGCTGAAGAGATCTTACAAAGCTCACAATCAAACTGCAAGCAGCAATTATTGACAAGATACAAGAATCACTGCATTTCTGTTGATGTTGTTAACTTGAATACAACCTCCAAATGACAGGCCAAATGGAAGTTTTTCTCACGGACAGAATTCCAAATACTGAAATTTACCTGATTCTTAAATATAGTGTTTTCCTCCTCAAAAAGAGCCTGGAATTATTAGAATAAAAATGAAAGCATGGAGATAATCATATTTTATGAAATTCTACTTTCAAGCAAACTTTATGAAGCATTTTGTTTTATATAGAAACTTTGAAATAGCCTAAAGGCTTTCTTTGACCAGCTGTATATTCTGTCTGTTAAATGTCCTCAGAGTGAAAAGATTCCCTCAGCAGAGGCACCTGCAGGATGTGCAACGATTCATTTTCACTCTGAATATCGGGTCTGTGGAAGCATCAGCACTACTGGCTCATCATTTACATTCACAATGGACATCTGGAGCCAGCAAAAGGAAACATTAGACTTGTTTGTGTTATCAAATTAAAAAAGAAAAAGAGAATGGCTGAAAGTTCTGAGAGTCTCTGCAACATTTAATTATGCTTTCGACTGCAGTCCAATCAAAAATATGCTTTTGCAGGAAAATTGGCACTAAGAAAAAAACATGCTTGGCTATTCAGATTGTCACTAGGTCAAACTCTCAATCCATAGGCTTAGAGAAATGCAGCCATGACACGATTATCAGATCTTTCTGCAGAAGCCAAAGAGCTTCACTGCTCTTCCCAACATGACTTAATTTCCTCTGCATCCCCAGCAGATGTTATTATCCCTCCTCTCTCAATTGAGGAACTAGAAATTGTGCAGCCAACTAAGTATAAGAACTTAACTATATCTGCAAGACCGTGGTGTCAATAAGCCTACTATCTCTTGGGATAAACCCAAATCCAGTATGTATGTGTGTGCTCAGTCACTCAGTCAAGTCCTTGCAACTCCCAGGACTATAGCCCACCAGGCTCCTCTGTCCGTGGGATTTTCCAGGCAAGAATACTGGAGTGGGTAGCCATTTCCTCCTCCAGTCAGTATATATGGCTGGATACACATTTGATAATGGAATGCTATACAGCTCCAAGTATAATATTTTGATACTATTTTCATGGAAAGTTGATTTTATTTTGGAAGGTTTTAAGATGAGAATTTTAGTAATTTTCAAAATCACTTCTCTGAAAGAAAGGGGTCTTGCTGCACAAAAATAGGCAGAGACAGTGATAACTTCTGGCTGCTTCTGAATGACCTTTGTACTGACTATTCAAAGTGAAATTGTTTCAAATATTAGGCTATTTCTACCCTAACCCAAAATTAACTCAATCATCTGTCTGCTGAGGGACTGACAAAAAGGACTTCAATAGACAGATGATGGTATTAGTGAAAAGTGTTTTTCTAGCTTATCTAGTGTTTGCATAAACACTTGGTGAGCCTTTACTTGTTTAGGACACCATATTGAATAACATGAGAAATTCAAAATGGAGCTTACAACCTAGCTGGAAAGAAAAAGCATAATAAAGAGAAATGAGAGAATGATTTTTAAAAAACATATTTCACAAGGAAGTTTTATACAAGTTGAATTTTAGTTAATGATATCCCTGTCTCAACCCATTCTCTTACACACACAAACATAAACACACACACATAGACACAAACACACATACACACAAAAAAAAAACGTCATTTTTTGATTCAATGGAACCATGCAAAAATTGTTCCTCTGGAAAAAATTCCATTTTAAGATGAAAGTAAACCTTCTAAAACTCAGTTCTTTAAAGAAAAATTGAAACAAATTAATAACCAAGGGCTTATGTTCTCCCAGAGTATATTATAGTAACAACCAGGAGGTTACATAGCCTGCTTGTTACTATACTACAGCTTCATTGGTGGCTCAGATGGTAAAGAATCTGCCTGCAATGCAGGAGACCCAGGTTCAATCCCTGGGTTGGGAAGATCTCCTGGAAAAAGGAATGGCTACCCACTCTAGTATTTTTACCTCGAAAATTCCATGGACAGAGGAGCCTGGTAGGCTACAGAATAGTATAGTAATGTATAATATAGTAAATAACAACTAGGAGGTTACATAGCCTGGTTGCTACTATACTATAATCAGCTATAAGAAAACATATCACCATCACCATGCAAAACTTTGTACTACAATGGATATTTGTCTCACGTTGTTTATATTTAATGTATTCTTAAAAATGCTAGTGCTTTTAAATAAAATTTTCATTGTTCTAAGTGGCTGTACTTCCTAATTTACATTTGATTCTAAATTCTTTTAAGATTATACTAGACCTAATTTTTAAGGGCTTGGAATTCTTTGGTTTTCACATTTCTACAGCTATTATAATTCATGTCACCTGGTAATACCTCTGTAAGGCAACATGTATTTTTATTTAACAAATGACACAGGGTTGGCACAATGTTTGGGCTTGAAAATCTGTTCATCGCTTATTTGTATTTTTTTTTAACATACTTACTGACAGCTATAACAGCTAGTCCTTACTTTCCTTAATCCAGGAAACGTGTTTAGATTCTATTCTTAAATTTGTTTTTTACTTAAGTTTTGCTCCATGTACAATATGGAGATATTAACATAGCAGAAAGTCTTTGACAAACTAGGATATTGCCTGTGAGTATCCTCCTCGTGCCTAAATGTTACACATCAGTTAAAGGAACCTTCGTGGGATCAGTGGCTTCCCAGGTAGCTCAGCAGTAAAGAATCTGCTGGTCAATGCAGGAGCCACAAGAGATACGGGTTTGATCCCTGAGTTGGGAAGATCCCTTGGAGAAGGAAATGGCAACCCACTCCAGTATTCTTGCCTGAAAAGTCCCGTGGTCAGAAGAGTCTGATGGGCTACAGTCCATAGGGTTGCAGAAGAGTCGGACACACCTGAGTGACTCAGCATGCATGGGTTGGATTTAGCAGATATGGGGAGGCTTCCTCTCGAGTCTGTGGCCAAGTGTCAGCATAACTTTGCAGCCTGCCCCGCTGATTCACCCCAACCAGGATCTTTGCTGCCCACAAAATTCAGGCAGACATCCTGGCAGGAAAAAAGGTATGTCAGCCAACATTTATCATGAAAAATCTTTGACTCATTTCCTCATGTAATGCCCAATGGCTACGTTGTGAAGTGCAGATTGTACTTCTCCACCCTTTTTCTATATTGTTTTATTAGCAGGTTGTAAGAAGCCCCTGTAAAGCTGGAGCTGTCTCACTTCTCTAGCTCAGTGGTTCTCAAACTTGAGTGCGCATCAGAGTCACCAAGAGGGCTGGCTAGGCCCCACTCCTACCTGATATGGGAGGTCTGGAGTAGAGACTGAGTGTTTATAGTCTAATGTGTTTCTAGGTGATGTTGCTGCTCCAAAAATGAGGCTTCAGATGTCCGTTGCAGGCCCTATGACTTTTATGCTTATGCTAAGATCACACACGTTACTATAGTCAGTTTAAGTCGAAAACACAGTTTCATTGGCTACCATAGACTGGGGGTGGGGGTAGTGGGTAGACAAAATTGGTGAAGGTGATCAAATAAGCAATGTACAGCATGGGGACTATAGTTAATAATATTGTATTATATATTTGAAAGTTACTAAGAAAGAGATTAAAAGTTCTCATCACAGGAAAAAAAGAACAATAACTATGTAAGGTGATGGATACGGGAGTTACCTAGTCTTATTGTGGTCATCATTTTATTATATATATAGAAAAATCATCTCAGTGCAGATATTAAAAGTATCCAAGCCAATAAAGACAAATTTAAGACATGACACCATAAAACCAGAAGAGAATTTAGACAAAACACTTTCTGACATAAATCGTACCAATGTTTTCATAGGTCAGTCTCCCAAGGCAATAAAAATAAAAGCAAAAATAAACAAATGGGACCTAATCAAACTTATAAGCTTTTGTACAGCAAAAGAAACCATAAACAAAATGAAAAGACAGTCTATGAGCTAGAAAACAATAGCAAACAATGCTATCAATAAAGGGTTAATTTTCAAAATATGCAAACAGCTCATTACAACTTAACAACAACAACAACAAAAAAGATTCAATCAAAAAATAGGTAGAAAACCTAAATAAACATTTCTCCAAAGACATACAGATGTCTCACAGGCTCATAAAAAGATGTTCAACATCATGAATTATTTGTTGTTATTTAGTCACTGATGTTCAAGCTGGTTTTAGAAAAGGCAGAGGAACCAGAGATCAAATTGCCAACATCTGCTGAATCATCAAAAAAGCAAGAGCATTCCAGGAAAACATCTATTTTTGCTTTATTGACTATGCCAAAGCGTTTGGCTATGTGGATAGCAATAAACTGTGGAAAATTCTGAAAGAGATGGCAATACCAGACCACCTGACCTGCCTCTTTAGAAACCTATATCCAGATCAAGAAGCAACAGTCAGAACTGGACATGGAACAACAGGCTGGTTCCAAATAGGAAAAGGAGTATGTCAAGGCNAGGATCCAACCAGTCCATCTTAAAAGAGATCAGTCCTGGGTGTTCTTTGGAAGGACCGATGCTAAAGCTGAAACTCCAATACTTTGGCCACCTCATGTGAAGAGTTAACTCATTGGAAAAGACCCTGATGCTGGGAGGGATTGGGGGCAGGAGGAGAAGGGGATGACCAGAGGAAGAGATGGCTGGATGGCATCACCGACTTGATGGACATGAGTTTGGGTAAACTCCAGGAGTTGGGGATGGACAGGGAGGCCTGGTGTGCCACGATTCATGGGGTAACAAAGAGTCGGACATGACTGAGTGACTGAACTGAAGTTTCATGATTTGGGATCAGAATATATTTGGGTCAATCAGAAGATTCTTTTATAATCTACCTACGGGCATACATGCTAAGTCACTCAGTTGTGTCCAACTCTGTGCAACCTTATGGACTGCAGCCTGCCAGACTCTTCTATCAATGGGATTCTCCAGACAAGAATAGTGTAGTGAGCCACCGTACCCTCTTCCAGGGGATCTTCCCAACCCAGGGACTGAACCTGCATCTCTTAAGTCTACCTGCATTGGCAGGCAGATTCTTTACAACTAGTGCCACCTAGGAAACCCATAACCTATGTACAGGTGCTATTAAAATGATGAGATAAATAATATTCTGTATATTTAAACTATTTTGAAAAGGCTATTCTAAAAGGTTCAATTACCTGACCTTAATGGACTCTTCCAATATATGATGATTTTATAAATTTATACATAAACCTGATGTAACAAGGTTATACCCTTAGAATTATGTATTCTCTTTCTTCAGGCATTTTTTTGGACTATACCTCCAGTGAAACAGAAGTAATGGAATTGAAAATAATAAGTCACTAAGAAATTAATTATTATATTTAATGTGAAGGAGACTCCATAATGAATAGAGAAATCCAATAATCAAAGCTCTTTAGGAAAAAGAAGCCAAAAAATGTTTTCTAATTTTTCCATAGGATGACAGTGTGGACAATAATAAGTTTAAATTAGACAGGCTGGGATTCACTGAATTATAGCTCTGGTTGCTATACGATTTGTATAGTGCCCACCAATGTAACTTTGATTTTTGAAGAAAATATTAAAACTTTTTACTTATTTACCTAAAGAAATTGATTTTTTTTTCCTCTAAACATATTTCATGGCCCCGTTGGAGAATTAAGACAGTCCTCAAATAATTTATAAATGATTCATGGATTTCCCCCACACTTTTGTGTGGAGCAGGGTGCCTACCTAGTTCAGTGGAAATTAACTCACAACTCACACACGGTTCCCCCTGCAGGAATTTCCATTTGAAAGTTACCATATTCTTCTTGGTGTAGACAAGCTCTCAAAGCCCTGAGAAAAGTGTGCCACGGGAGAAGATGGGTACAACGGTAGTCATAATCAGGCCACTTGTGTGTTTTAAGCACAAAGAGAATTAATACAAGAAGTTATGTGCTTACCAAACTGTCAGACATGCTGGAGAAATAGAGGTCAGGAAACTGGACCACTAGCATTCAGGGTTCGAAAGTTTGCAGAATCCACGGGAAAACGCTGACAGTAATCAGAGCTGCCTCTAGCATTGAGCTGAGGCACTCTCAGGACAGTAATGGAGGCCTCTGCAAAATCTCACTTCAGCTGAGACCCACATATCTGAACTGCCCAGAGGATTAATAATGGGTTTCTGGTTCTCTCTTACCTTCCAAATTTCATATAAGTGCTGCCAGTCTGTGCGTTCTCCTATGTCTGGGGCTAGAAGTTCTCAAGCAGTGTCCAGACTTCCAGTTTCTAGAATGACTTTTGGCAAAAAAGGGCCCTGGGGTGCTTTAAAAAGCACTTATTATTATGGACAAGGAATCTGAATTGGGTCCCCAAGCTTATTCAGTGAGGCTTCGCCCTGGGTCAGCTGTAGCTGAAGTTGGACGTTCATTTTAGCCAATATGTGCCACATTCTGAAAAGAGCAGCTGAGCACATGAGTATGAACTAAAAGGATGCAACTCTGAGAGAAACTATGGACCACTCTTGGCTGAAGGAGTGAGGCTAACCTCCATGAGAAAACCTGTGCAGGAATCTAGACCAGCAGAGAGCAGAGCATAAATGCAGCCATGAGCCGTNACATTCTGAAAAGAGCAGCTGAGCACATGAGTATGAACTAAAAGGATGCAACTCTGAGAGAAACTATGGACCACTCTTGGCTGAAGGAGTGAGGCTAACCTCCATGAGAAAACCTGTGCAGGAATCTAGACCAGCAGAGAGCAGAGCATAAATGCAGCCATGAGCCGTGCCAAACCGATTTACAAGAGTAATACTGTACACCAGTTATGAACACAATGGCAGCCAAAAAAAAAAAAAAGACTCCCACTAGAAAATCAGTCATTCCCCAGTTCTCTCTTGGTGAGTCAACTGTAGGCAAGATCTGTCCCCTGGGAGTAATCTTCTGAGGTCATTGAACAATTCAGAAGAGAGGAGCAACAGCACTGGATGTCCTGCTATTTGGGAAATTAAAAAATTCAGTGGGTTTTAATTTAAATGTTCTTTAATGTTTCCAGATGAAGATGACAAATTAATGTACTTATAGACCTCTGCTGTCTTCTGAAAGCCCAACACGCTATACTTTTTAATAAAGGCATAAACTCACATGGACAAAGAATATTTGGAAAGGAGACAAAAATGACACCATTTTGGAAGCTAGGAAGCAGCTGGATGAGTGTAAATTACTTGGCAAATCTGAGAAAGCTGAATTCTGAGCCAACAGTACTAACGGCTCAAAAGCAATCTGATATATGCAACAGAGTCCCCCAAAGGCCCAAGATTCAGTGGACCAGGAATCTCTGGGAGAGTTGTGGGTAAAAGTGATGATACAAACAGCAGAGTTGTTTGAAAGTCCTCTTTGAGAAACCGTTGGTCTTCCTGGACCCTCACCAACCTTGTGAAGCCGGACAGCAACTCGTCTCTCACTCTGGCAGACTAGACGTTTCCTCTGCAGTTGGAGTGAAATTGAGGGTGTCTCTGCTACAGTTGCAGGCGGAGGTACCATAATAAAAACAGGGAAATTAAATAAAAGTCCCCATACTAAATACTGAGACTCCCATCATTGTATGGCCCACCCAACCTGTCTCTCTGACACTGTCTCTGTGAATAATGGCTGTGAAGACTACACCCTCCAGGCAGGATGTCAAAAGCACTTTTCTGGGCAACCCAGGGATTTCTAGGCAGTATGCTCTCACAAAGAATTTCCCAAGGAAACATACTGTCAAATCACTCTACCCTGAAGCCCACAGTCCAGACACCCCACACATGCACACAACTTCCAAACAGGATTTTGCGTGTGTGTGTGTGCCTTCTTCCTAAATATGAATGGCCACTAAGGATATTTGAGGCAAGCCCCCAAGTAACAGGCAGTGACAAACACCCAGAAAAGCAACATGAGAGAAAACTACTAGGGAAGACTACTCTAGAAGAAGAAAAGTGAATTTTTAAAATACCATCAATATTTTAAGAGAAAAGAAGATATTACATCAATCAGTCATCCAAAATAACACATTAATTTAAATATACTAACTGTCGCAATAGAAACACCTTACCATCTCAAAGGCTTGACATCATAGATACTTACTTGTCACCTATGTAAAGTTCAGTTAGAAATAGGATGGAAGGAAGGGCTCTGTTTCACATAGTAATTTGGCTTCTCTGACCCTTTGGTCCTTAGAGTCTATCTATTTATCTGACCAATGATGAAAGAAAGGACAAAGGAAAAATACCTAGTTCTTAACTCTTTAGCCTAGAAAAACATGTTACTTTTGTTCACTTTCCATTAACAAGATGCAAGAGGAGCTTGGAAATGTGGTCCCTGACTGAGCAGTCACTTTCTATCAGCAACTCTATTTTAAGGAAAGAGATACAAATCTATATTGGATAGCTAACTGCACCACACAATTGAAAAAAAAATTTTTTTAAGGAAGAAATAAAAAGATCATTCAGAAAACAAAACACAAGAAAACAGCTTAGAAAATAAAAGTGTAATGAAAGTGAAGTGAAAGTGTTAGTCATTCAGTCGTGTCCAACTCTTTGTGACCTCATGGACTGTAGCCCACCAGGCTCCTCTGGCCATGGAAATCTCCAGGCAAGAATACTAGAGTTGGAAGCCATTCTACAATAGCGATCATTAAATAATCAATGGAAATGTCAGAAGACAGACCTGGGAAAGTGTAGCAAAAAGTCAAAGGAATAGAAAATAGAAGAGAAAAATTAAAAAAAATAAAAACACAGAATTAAATCCATAGAACCTAACATTGAAATAATAGGTTCTAGAAAGAAAAATACAAGAAAAAGAGAGGAAGGAAAAACAATAAAATAAACAACTCAGTACAAGTTCACAAAATGAAAAAACTGAATCACTAGATTGAAAAAGTTCACCAAAGTTCTGATATATAGATAAAATAGGCTTATACTAAGATGTTTGATATTTCATGTCACCGGGGACAACAAAAAGACTGAAGGAGCTTTAAGAACAAAAAATAAATAAAATCACAGTTCATAAAATGATCAAGAAATACAATGGCATTGGAGCATCATGATCACAAAATAAAAAGGGCCACTAATTTCAACCTAGAATTCTAAACCCAGTCAAACAAGCAATTAAGAGTGATGGCATTTAAAAAAAGACATCTTCAAGCACGCCAAGTTCTCAAAACGTTTACCTTCCAGGCAAACTCTTTCAAAATGCTACTGGAAATGAGTTCCATCATAATGAGGGAAGAAAGACCAGGGAAGAGAATTAGAAGAATAAGATGCAGCATGAAAGAGAAATAGAGAGAATCCTCAGGGTAATGAAGAACAGAAACGTCTAGACGGTAACTGTGCATCAGGCCTCTACAGAGATCAACCAGTTCATATAGGAACAGGGACAGGTGTCGTTAAAAGGATGAAACTGATAGCACACCTGTAATACTGACACTATGTTGAGATGATAAATAGTTGGCGGAAGTTGGAGATAAAGCAGTAGTAGCGGTGGTGGTAATAGTAATAGTAACAGCAGCGGCAGTAGTAGTGAACATATTACAAAAGAGAGTGAGTCAACTTAAACCTACCTGAAAGAAGGAAAACTGAGTAGGAAAAGAACAAATTGAAGACCATAAGAGTGTGTATGACATGCGAGTAGTATATAATGAGGCAGTCAGGCAAAATTACAGATTTTGTAAAAAGTCCAGTTCTGTCTTAAAGCATATAAGTTGATTGTTTTAATTTTATACCTGGCATTTGTTGCACTTTTCAAGAACACATCCCCTGTGAAGCAGAAAATGGCCCATTTTGCCACTGGAGATATTATCTTTCAAGGTGTGGCTAGAATTCAGTTTCTTATAACTTTTGCCTCTAATATGCAGCATTGAACTGGAATAATTTCACAGCTTCTATAAAAATATTGGCAACATTTTCAAACTTTTATTAAAATTTTCATCTTTTAAAGTTTGTAAATTATGTCCTATGAGAAAAGATATTGGCAATTCTCTGTGAATGTTCTGCAAAATAAAATTAATCTTTAATAATTAAACATAGAAAAGCCAACTTGGAACTGGAAATCTGTGAAAATAGGAGACTTACCTATCCATCTGGTTCAATTTGTGCCAGCCATACCAATTAGTACAAATTTAATACTTGTAAGAAATTTTCTATAGTAAGCAAAAACTAAGCTATATTACCCTAACTTACTAAATTTCAGGTATCATCTCTGATATTCATACCACAGCAGGGCTCATATGAGAGGAAAACATAACCCCATATAATTGTCGTCCACCACCTCATTGCAAGTTTGGGTCAGATGGCACAGTACGAAGCAAAGGATAGGGGTAAAGGCTTAGCAGGTTTTCTCAAAGTCAACTTGTGAATCACATACCTAAGAACTGCCTGGAGTATATGGTACGATGCAAATTCCTGGACCCTGCTGGAGAACAGCTGATTCAAAATCTCTATGGTATATCTGAAAATCAACATTTTTAATTTACAAATATACCATGTGATTCTTATGCAGCTGAAATTTGAAGACACACTGATTTCAGGTGTAGTATCTGAAGGTCAGAGCACTGCAGGGGTCTTAGTGCCACAAAATTCAAGCAAAGACAAGGACTGTCATTCTCCAGGGCAGAAGCATGAAAATGTTACCGTGGAAGCCAGGGACTGAAATTGGAGAACAGGAAGGCAAGCCTTGGAAATACAAGTTTACAGGGGCTTGAATCGAGGAGTTCAGATTCTCTCTAATCTTCTGCAGAGGTTGAGGCTCGTGATTGTGCATGGACATTCTTGGACATGCAATAATATTTTATTACTTTTATAATTCAAATTTTATATTTTTTCTTTTTCTTTCTTTTTTTTTTTTTTAGGTCCTCCCTGGTGGTGCACACATCTCTCAGCCAAGTTGGATTCCAGTGTGAAGGTTTCTGGGAGGTTGATAGGATGTATCTATTTTTTCTTTTAAATAAAGCATTGAGATAAAGTGATGGAGGGTAGAATTATATTTTGGTGTCTATTAGAATTGAATATAACTTCCTATATAAGAAAAATAAAATAAGCGAGATGGTAATTTTATTTTCCTCTAATATAAAAGCTGAAAAGCAGCTCCACAGCTTGTTCAGGAGCCCATGCTTCATCAAGGTCTCTGCTATACCATCCTAATGGTTTGACTAGACGCATATGCTTACATCATGGCTGCTGGAGCTCCAGGCATCATATCCTGTTCCAGTGGGAAGGACCAATACAAGAATGTACATATCAACCAAGTCAGTCTTCTGTCTCAAGCACTTTCCCAGAAGCCCTACAAAACAATTTCCAGCTACATTTCATTAGCCATTTAGTTTCTCTCGACTGTGCAAAGGAGACTTTGAAATGTAGCTTTTGCTGGGCATGCTGAAATCTTCAGCAAAATTGGGGTTTCGATGCTCAGAAAGAAGAGGAGAATGGATATTGAGAAGGCACCGCGATGTCCAATTCTGTCATATATTTAATAGTTTGCTTAAGAAGTTAACCTGTCTTACTTAGGCCTCAGTTTCTCATGTATAAAGGAGGAACTGATACTTTTCAGGATTGTTATAATACTTGGAAGCATACGTAACATGGGTAAAAGTCTTGACATACAGAAGATAATCATTGAAATAATAAAAAGAGATGTAACTTATAAAATATATTTTTGTATGCTTATTGAATGTTGGTGTAGAAAAGTTAATTATCTGATTATGTATAATACCAACAAATACTAGAACTATATCACACTGACTTGCCAGGGTAGCTCACTACTTCATTCTGTCTCATTCCATTCTCACCATCCTACCTTCTGCAGAAGATTGAGAGTTAACAGACTCTTACAAGGTTAGTCAACTGCTAAAGAAAGCTAAATATCTAGGAATAATGGAAAAGACTAATAATAAAGGGATACACATAGCATACGTGATGGATAATCCAAATCCATGTATCCTTTACTCTCCACCAAAACACTAGCCTCCTTAGCCCAATAGACATTTTGTGTTAAAGACATATCACTTTTCTTCCTTTAAAATAGCAAGTCCAGGCATCTCCAGTAATGTTTCTACAAGGAGACTGCAGGAATTAGACTATTAGGAACTAATAGGCACTGCAGTGCCTATTCTACTATGATTCATTTAAGCCCTCTCATCTCAGGATGCATGTCAATTTGCAATGTAATTTACCACTCTCTCCATCAAGAGATGAAGTCTATTTCCTCACCTCTTGAATCCGGTTTGGACTTCCTTTCATCAATGGAAGGTAGCAGAAGTGACATGATGTAACTTATAAGACTAGATAGGCCTCCGAGGCTTTATGGCTCCGTCTTCACCCATCGGAAGCACTGTTCTGAGACCATCAGGTGAGAAAACAGGGCTAGCCTGCATGGAGGCAGATGGAGTTACCCCCTCGTACAGTCAGCACCAACTGCCAGACATGGGAGTTCAGACTTTCTAGTCCAGGAGATCCTCCTGCTGAATATAACTACATGAAAGAGGGAGCTGAGGAGAAACCAGCAGAGGACCCACTCACTTGACAAAACAATGATTAGTAATAATAATTAGTAATTAGTAATTGTTAGTAATTGTTATTGCAAGCCATTAAGCTTTGAAGGTATTTAATACATTGCAATATAAATAACTATTATTACTTTGTAAAGAAGTAAGTTGAAGATTTTACTTACCTTACAGTGGTCTTGGACCCTGTGGAAAGAGACCTAACAGTCCCAGCCCACAGTGGATTCTCATTAATTGTTCTCTGAATGAATGAATGAGTGAGACATGGTGAACCTTTTTTAATTCTATAAAAATCCAGTTTATACCATTAAATCTTCACCAGAATTAAGATCAGAGCGCCATCTATTGGTCAGTCAGATAATTTTGAGGATGCAAACAGGGATGAGTTCACACTTTTTTAATGTGAAACTGAATTCAGTTAACACTTCTAAGTGAGTATGTTTGCCTTGAGGGGAGGGAAATCTTTATATAGATACACTGAGTATTTTTCACCTTCTCTCTCTTTTATAATTGAAGTAGCTTTAGCATACAACACTTTTCACTATTTTATTGCTATTTTAAAAGCTACCCCAAAACAAAATTCACCTTTTATGGACTGGGACTCTCCAATATCAAACGAAATTTCAAACTCTTCTTATATAAAAAATAAAATTTATCTGTTATTTATTTTATATCTGGTTTTATAGGGCTCAATAGTAGATGTTTTACGGATATCTTTTTGAGAATTGTTTTTAATTGTGGCAGCAGAATATTTGTAAACTACCCTTTGAAATCTTTCCAGATTCAAACTACAATGTCTAAGTTCTAGAATGTGGAACTTTAGTGCATCAATCACCCATCTGAGTGTTGGAAAGATCCCAAAACTGTCTTGCTAGAAAAACCTTGTCCTCACGTACAGAATCTCATTAGGCATCTATTCATCCAAGGTCATGTGGACTTCAAATCAGATATATGTGCTGTGTGGAAAAGAATGTTTTTGCTTTACTGCTAACCTTTATGCAGCAAATAGAAATGAGGAGTGCCTAGCAGTAGGTACCTCACCTCCACAAGCCACTTGGTCCCTTTTAATTGGCATTTTATAGACCTGTTGCCAGTTTGAGCAAGCAGTCAGAGATCCTCTCCTCTACGGGGAAGGATCTCCTTCTCTAAAAATTGTTTTTCCTTTCTCTGTGGCCATTGGCTAATCATAACAAGGGAATCTGTGTTGTGTAGGAGGTTCTTTGTAAATGAGGGAAGACAGAGATTAGGGTGCCTTGCAATATAGTACAGAGATATCTTGTTACAAAGGGGCTGTGAGTCAGAGGTGATATAGAACGGGCTGCAGACCCTTTTGAAAGGATAGAGATAATGTGGTCCTCATTAATGCTTAAATGATATGAGAGATATCAACTGGTTGTTAAAGCACATACAGAACTTGGGAGCTTAAAATTAGTATCAGAAAATGTAATCTCAAATCAAAAGCTATGTGTAAATTTCTGTGTGTGTGTGTGTGCATGCATACATAATGCGAGAGAGAGAGAGAAACAAAGAGATTGAGAAGAGAGAATAACACACTTGGAAGATTGCCCGAAGGCTATGTGATGTTTCCATTCCTCTAAATATTCTAAAAGGTATCCCCAGATCAAGCCAGACCATAAGAGAAAAAAGGACATGTTTATTTCATCATTTTAACCACGACATAATGTCTTGTCTTTGGGCAACCACCATGCTTTGTCAGGATTTCCAGCAATGTCTTCTTAACCAGTGTCCCAGGTCTGTTTTCATTAGAGGTAATGCACTCTCTACACACCAATCAGACTGTTTTTGAAAAATGCAAATCCTGTCTTGACACACATCTGTCTGAAAACTTCTTTGAATTCCTAATGGAATTAAAGACAAATTGCTAACATTACCCAGGAGACCAGGCATGATCTTGCCTCTATCTACCTCTTCAGTTCCTTTCCTGGTCACTTGGTTCTCTTCAGAGCCTGATAGATTTACAATAAAGGAAGTCTAGTAGACAGTGTTCCTCTACTCCATACAAGTTCCAAACCAAAAATCTAGGCAGAAGAGCAAGGTAAACAAGAGACATTTTTTAAAAATCTCTATCACATATTACATTGGTTTGGAAGAATATAGCCTCTAAATAAACTTCTGAACTTTTAATAAATAAATTCTTAAAAGCTCAACCTGAGAGTTAGGTTCACCCACCCATACAGGAGGGCTTTCCCGGTAGCTCAGCGGTAAAGAATCTGCCTGAAAATGCAGGAGCCGCAGGAAACATGGATTCGATCCGTGGGTCAAGAAGATCCCCTGGAGGAGGGCATGGAAACCCACTCCAGTATTCTTCCCTGGAGAATCCCATGGACAGAGGAGCCTGGTGGGCTACAGTCCACAGGGTTGTAAAGAGTCAGACACGACCAAGCGACTTATCACACATGCCCCATACGGGCAGTGCAGCGCTGAATGACTCCTCACACCCGTGAACTATAGGTCAGAAGAGCCCAGATTGCCCTGCAACACCAAATGTCCTCCGATTCTCTGTGACTTGAGACCACAAAGGCATATTTCTTGCTTATTTAATGTGCTCATGACCGGTCAGGTGAGGCTTTGCTCTACATTCTAGTCTTTTCTCTGGAATCGAAACTGAAGGAGCAACAGCATGTCAGACTTGGCTGGCTATTATGGCAGAAAGGTAAGACCGGGTTCTGAAAAGTCTGTTTTCCTGGCAATCACATGCTCTGCTCCAAAAATGAATACCACTGTCAATCCTAAGCCAGTGGCCAAAACTAATAAATATGACGCCACCAGTAAATTCTGCCTTCCGCATGTCCAGAGAAGAGTACTGGGTGTTGGTGAGCAGAAACAGTGAACCCCTCCATGATCAACTGTGGGCAAGAGCTCTGTGTCAGCATGTGCCTCCTAAGAGACACGAAAATGGAAGTGTAAGGCTACTCATTGGAGAAGGAAACAAACACCAAAAGCTGCCACTCAGAGCTTCATGGAGATAGATACGCTATTTTAAGTAAAATCCTTCCTCATAGAAACCCAGTGGATGGGGAAGAAGGACTCTTCCTGACATGATCCAGTGTGAAAATTTGAGATTTTGAATTAAACTAAGATTAAAAATTAAGCATGGATTGAAGTTAGATATTCTTCTGAGAATATGGGCAGCCTGACACAGAGAAACACATTGCACAGAGCTTGCTGAGTATGTAGGAGGCTCCCAACAAATGGTAAAACCAAAGTGGATCCTAGAAATAATGGAGTAGGATTATCAATCCTCAAGGAATAAAGAGAAAACTCAGTTTTTATAAGGCTTTTCCCAAAGTTCCCCAAAAGAAAGGCCCTGGGATAACTAATCATACAGTATGTTTATACAATGACATTTTCTTGGATAAGCTTTTTATTGGAATATTATGTACATATACAAAGTATACAAACCATAAATGTATAGTCTGATGTATTTTCATAAAAATGGGTATCTCCGGGTTACCAGATACCCAGATTAAGAATCAGAAAACAATTATCCTTCGGAGGCCCCTTGGGTTTCCTTTTGGTTGCTAACACCACCTCCCAAACTCTCCTATAGACAGCAGTTACACTATTGGAAAAGAGAATGGGAGTGGAAGGGTGTGTAAAGAGGAAATTTCACATCTTGCCATGAGTTATCTGAATTTTGCACAAAGAATGTAACTCTATATTACCTTTATTTTTTTTTAATTAAGGTTAAAACCACTTTAAGACCTCCTATCTTGAACCAGTAATTCCTTCTAATAACCCTGTATTATCAGGCTCCATTCAGGTACACAGCTGTGGTTATGACACAGCCTCTGGAGTAACACAGAAATGAGTTGAAGTCATGGCTTACCAATCAGGAGCAGCTTCTGGGCCTGACAAGTTACTCAAACTCTCAAAGCTTAAGTCTCATCATCTATAAAATTATGATAATAACTAATTCATAAAGGATTAAATGAGATAGTGTTTATAAAGCATCTAATATATTACCTGAAACATACTAAGGGCTCTATAAATTGTACCTGTTTTTATTGTGTGCAATAAAAATGTCAGGTAACTGGGCTTCATAAAGAATATACCATATTTAAATCATTGAATTAAAAACATAGTTATCTTTTTACTTTGAATAGCTGAATACAACGAGCAGTATTTATCATTTACAATGTCTGAGAAACAGAGAACTCATTAACAGTATCTTAGAAATCCTCAGATTAATTCATATATTCGTTTGTTTACACAAACTAAAATCAAGACAGTCAGTGATTTATTTACACTCACACCACTGGTTAGCAAAAAAGTCAAGGAATAGATTTCAATTTCTCTGACTTCCAGTCCAGTGCCTTCCCCACTGTACTATGATCCATTCACTCAGCCATACCCTAAGAGAGTTAACAGTTGTTGAGTGTCTCATAAGTACACACCAGCAAAATTCAGACCAAAACGCCTATCCTAGGAAAAGGTGGAAAAACACTTTCCATTAAAGTCAGACTTCCATTTATTCATCAACAGATCTGTGTTTACCGGAAGGAACTGCAAGGAGATTACCTCTCTATCAGAGGACTGCTAATATGTGGTATTAAAAATTAATTCCATTCAGAATATATTGAACAAGAGGGCAACTTATCAGCCATCTGCTGCTGAGTCCTCTGTTGTCCTGGTTGCTTATATTTATGCGAATGAAAAATCAGACCTCAGGGCTCCAGAAATCTTTCATTCTTCTCTCTCCCTCATACACACCCTAGCTGGAGAACAGGACTGAGACTGAAATTAGAGAGTTGTGAATTCAACTTCAATGGACAAGTGTAAGGCAACAAATGGGGGCCTTAGGAAGGAAAGAAGGGAGAATTGCCAGAGAAGAGTTTCCTCAAGTACTGATGGCTTTGGTGTGGGACTAAGAACTTGTGATTTAGTAGAAAAGAGCTTTGAACTTGTGTGTGAATCTTGACTTCTTGGTTTTGAATCCCACTGTTAATGCTGTAGGCCTGTGTTAGTCTCTTCTTTTGTTTGGCATTCGTTTCCTCATCCCTAGAGCATAGCACCTCCTATGAAACTGTAGTACGGAGCAGCTAAAGATGAAAAGGTTTCAAACCATTTAAAACATAAAGAAAACTCTATATAGTTTTAGCCATTCAACATACTACACCACTAAATCAGTCTCATAATTATTACTTCTACTGTTCGTTTAAATCTTATTGACAAATTGAAGAAAACTGCCTCTCCCTTAAAAATATTTAAGATTGAAAAGAGTGTATCTCCTGCATATTTTAATAAACAGAAAGAAATACTGCAATAGGCAAAGAGGATATACTAGAGATGCCTATATTTGCAGATCAAGGAAATATTAATATTTAATACATAGGAATGAACATAAGGGAGTTGAAAAATGAAAATTTTCTTAACCACGACATGCATTTTATCAAATGACCATATATTCTATGTTCTTTCAAAAGCATAACACACAGAGATAACATAAATAATTCCAAATACCTACCTTGTTAATGGACCATTTTTTCCTTAAAAGTAGATCAATCAAGGGCAATTATGCTGATATTTTCTTGAAAATGGGCAATATCACCACTGCCTTCTGTAAAGCACATTCATCTTATGTATACATTTACAGTGCTTACTCTCAGAAGTCAAACACTATCAAAAATATACAAGAATCATTCTCAAAACAAACTCTGATTTCCATCCCAATCTTATTAATCTTTCAAATTTATAAGAGTAGCATTTCAAGGAATCTTATTCAACAAAGCATTAAAAACTGTGTGGTTAATGACTGTAAAGGTTTACTTAATCTTTAATATAAAGTTTCCTTTTTTCCTTGTCTACATTTTTCACAGTGAGCAAATATGTTGGGTTATCTCTTCCAAAGAATAATAGAATAAGGAATTCTTTCTAAAGTAACTTTTAACAACTCTTTTTGTGAAATACCACTCTCACAAAAAGTACATTAGACACAAATACACAGAATGATGAATAAATATAAAGCAAACACCAATGTATCTACCACCTACATGAGAACATGGGGTGCTAATGGCCCTATAAATGTTCCCTGTGAGTTTCTTCTGCAATTTACCCTCTTTATCCATTGCTGATCACCACTACCATGACTTTTATTATATCT
This sequence comes from Neotragus moschatus, assembly GCA_006410615.1. Classification (NCBI taxonomy): domain Eukaryota; kingdom Metazoa; phylum Chordata; class Mammalia; order Artiodactyla; family Bovidae; genus Neotragus; species Neotragus moschatus. The sequence continues at coordinate 744,966 of SJYA01000052.1, read as the reverse complement.
CCTGTTTCTTTATACTACTAATACCAATGAATCTATGTCTAAAAATACAGTTTACTTGTGTCTGTTGTGATCAGACACATTATTCTGTGATATTTGGTTTGTTTCCAGTTTGGGGATATCAAAAGCAATTCTGCCCTGAATAGTCTTACAATGTACCCTGGTACAAGTGTGTAAAGTTTTTCCAGGTATCAAGAAGCATAAAGGGTCTGACATTATACCCTGCCAGCAAAGCAACAAGTTAGCCTACCAAAATTTCAAGAGTGCTGGTAGAACACATGGGACTCCTGGGTCAAAGGCAAAGGGCAAGTTACTACTCACAGCAACTGAGTAGCCAGACAGCCAACATTCATGCTGGTTCCCTGCGCCTCCATTCCCACAGTGACACAGAGGGAGCCAGACACAGGCACATAAATACAGTGGGCTACATTACTGAAGAGGAATCCTAAGCTCGGGAACCCAAGTTTTTTCTTTCTTCCTTTTTTTATAATGGACAATAAGCCTGACCAACTTTTGCTCCAGTAGTGACACTATTTCTATTTTCCAAGTATATTTTCTGCATAAATATTCTGGAAAACATTTTGTAAAAGGCAGTAGCTATCTAAAAGATGTACAGAAAGGTAAGAAATCCATGGAGAATTGTCTCCAAAAATATTAAAGAGCATTTTTATCAGAAAATTAATGTCCCTATCCATTTATCTTCTTCAATTCTTTTAAAAAAGATATCTATGGGAAGTACTTATGAGCTTGTGAGGATAGCAAGATTTCCACTTACAAGAATCTTTAAAAAAACATGAAATGAATTACTAGAGGCAAAATTATTTTAAATTTTATTTTAAGAAGTCTAAATATCTGTCATGGCTTAAAGATACTTCAGAATAAAATGTTTGGTTTACTTTCTTACCTTATAGCTGTTAAAAGTAAAATTCTTCACAAACTGTCCTTTACTTTCTAAAATTCTTTTTTTTTTTTTTATTTTTCTTCTTGAGATGCTTCTAGTAGCTTTAGATTTGTGGTTTTTTGTTTTCGTTTTTTTTAACTTTACAATATTGTATTGGTTTTGCCACACATCAACATGAATCCGCCATTGGGTGCACATGTGCTCCCAATCCTGAACCCCCCCTCCCATCTCCCCCCACCCACACCATCCCTCCAAGTCATCCCAGTACACCAGCCTTAAGCATCCTGCACCTCACGTCGAACCTAGATGGGAAAATTTTATTCCATTCTTTCACTCATTGATCTATATTAGGTAATATTTTATCAAGGTAATAGTTTATCACCATCAGTGGAACTGTAAATGCTCTAGTGGTTTGCAAGGAGATAAATGTAAGTCATCATCAGTTCACTTCAGTTGCTCTGTCGTGTCCGATCCTTTGCGATCCCATGAACCACAGTACACCAGGCCTCCCTGTCCATCACCAGCTCCCCGAGTTTACCCAAACTCATGTTCATTGAGTTGGTGATGCCATTCAACCATCTCAGCCTCTGTCGTCCCCTTCTCCTCCTGCCTTCTATTTTTCCCAGCGTCAGGGTCTTTTCCAATGAGTCAGCTCTTTGCATCAAGTGGCCAAAGTACTGGAGTTTCAGCCTAAGCACTAGTCCTTCCAATGAACACCCAAGACTGGTCTCCTTTAGGATGGACTGGTTGTATCTCCTTGCAGTCCAAGGGACTCTCAAGAGTCTTCTCCAACACCATAGTTCAAAAGCATAAATTCTTTGGCACACAGCTTTCTTTATAGTCGAACTCTCACATCCATACATGACTACTGGAAAAACCATAGCCTTGACTAGACGGACCTTTGTTGATAAAGTAATCTCTCTGCTTTTTACTAAGCTGTCTAGGTTGGTCATAACTTTCCTTCCAAGGAGTAAGCGTCTTTTAATTTTATGGCTGCAAACACCATCTGAAACAATGTTGGAGCCAAAAAAAATAAAGTCAGCCACTGTTTCCACTATTTCCCCATCTATTTGACGTAAAGTGATGGGACCAGAAGCCATGATCTTTGTTTTCTGAATGTTGAGCTTTAAGCCAACTTTGTCCCTCTCCTTTTCACTTTCATCAAGAGGTTCTTTAGTTTTTTTTTCACTTTCTGCCATAAGGGTGGTATCATCTGCATATCTGAGGTTACTGATATTTCTCCCAGCAATCTTGATTTCAGCTTGCATTTCTTCCAGTCCAGTGTTTCTCATGATGTACTCTGCATATAAGTTAGATAAGCAGGGTGACAATANTTTTAGTTCCTCTTCACTTTCTGCCATAAGGGTGGTATCATCTGCATATCTGAGGTTACTGATATTTCTCCCAGCAATCTTGATTTCAGCTTGCATTTCTTCCAGTCCAGTGTTTCTCATGATGTACTCTGCATATAAGTTAGATAAGCAGGGTGACAATATGCAGCCTTGATGTACTCCTTTTCCTATTTGGAACCAGTCTGTTTTCCATGTCCAGTTCTAACTGTTGCTTCCTGACCTGCATGCAGGTTTCTCAGGAGGCAGGTCAGGTGATCTGGTATTCCNGAAGTTAAATAAGCAGGGTGACAATATACAGCCTTGACGTACTCCTTTTCCTATTTGGAACCAGTCTGTTGTTCCATGTCCAGTTCTAACTGTTGCTTCCTGACCTGCATACAGATTTCTCAAGAGGCAGGTCAGGTGGTCTGGTATTCCCATCTCTTTCAGAATTTTCCACAGTTTATTGTGACCCACACAGTCAAAGGCTTTGGCATAGTCAATAAACCAAAAATAGATGTTTTTCTGGAACTGTCTTGCTTTTTTGATGATCCAGCAGATGTTGCCAATTTGATCTCTGGTTCCTCTGCCTTTTCTAAAACCAGCTTGAACACCTGGAGGTTCACGGTTCACGTATTGCTGAAGCCTGCCTTGGAGAATTTTAAGCATCACTTTACTAGCATGTGAGATGAGTGCAAGTGTGCGGTAATTTGAGCATTTTTTGGCATTGCTTTTCTTTGAGATTGGAATGAAAACTGACCTTTTCCAGTTGTGTGGCCACTGCTGAGTTTTCCAAATTTGCTGACATATTGAGTGCAGCACTTTCACAGCATCATCTTTTAAGATATGAAATAGCTCAACTGGTATTACATCACCTCCATTAGCTTTGTTTTGGAGAAGGAAATGGCAACCCACTCCAGTGTTCTTGCCTGGAGAATCCCAGGGATGGGGGAGCCTGGTGGGCTGTTGTCTATGGGGTCACACAGAGTTGGACATGACTGAAGTGACTTAGCAGCAGCCATTAGCTTTGCTAGTAGTGATGCTTTCTAAGGCCCACTTGACTTTTCATTCAAGGATGTCTGGCTCTAGGTGAGTGATCACACCATTGTGATTATCTGGGTCATGAAGATCTTCTTTGTACAGTTCTGTGTATTCTTGCCCCTTCTTCTTAATATCTTCTGCTTCTGCTAGGTCCATACCATTTCTATCTTTTATTGAGCACTTCTTTACATGAAATGTTCCCTTGGTGTCTCTAATGTTCTTGAAGAGATCTCTAGTCTTTCCTATTCTATTGTTTTCCTTTATTTCTTTGCACTGATCCCTGAGGAAGCCTTTCTTATCTCTCCTTGCTATTCTTTGGAACTCTGCATTCAAATGGATTTATCTTTCTTTTTCTCCTTTGCTTTTCACTTCCCTACTTTTCACTTCCCTACTTTTCACAGCTATTTCGAAGGCCTCCTCAGACAGCCATTTTGCTTTTTTGCATTTCTTTTTCTTGGGGATGGTCTTGATTCCTGTCTCCTGGACAATGTCATGAACCTCCGTCCATAGTTCATCAATCAGGCCCTCTGTCTATCAGATCTAGTCCCTTAAATCTATTTCTCACTTCTACTGTATAATCATAAGGGATTTGATTTAGGTCGTACCTGAACGGTTTAGTGGTTTTCCCCACTTTCTTCAATTTAAGCCTGAATTTGGCAATAAGGAGTTCATGATCTGAGCCACAGTCAGCTCCTGGTCTTGTTTTTGCTGACTGTATAGAGCTTCTCCATCTTTGGTTGCAAAGAATATAATCAACCTGTTTTGTAAGTCATCATACATAGAGAAGAAGTCCTAAACTTTGATCATGACTGAAATCCACTCCCAACACCAAGGTGAGACTCTGGTGATTACAGTGGAATATCATCGTGACTCCTACATATCATCTTAACTCTAATTTCTCCTTTACCTAAGGCCTCCTACATAGTCATGTCAGAGAAGTCGTCCTTAAAAATGGATTTTCTTACATCATAGCATTGCTCAAGTTCCAAAGGAATTCAGCAAGTGCTACAAATCAGATTGTGTTTTGTGGGTGGTGTTTTTACAAGAGACATTTTTAAAAATAGTTATCAGCTGTATTAAGCATGTCTTTGTATTCGTATGCTTTAACATCTTGTGACTTTGCTGACATTGGATGAGTCTGCCCCTCCCACCATTAGTTAACTCCTAGCAATAGCCAACAACTCACTTGAGAGTGTGCCTTGAAAACCAAAGAATCCCAAACACACATCTCACAATCACCTCCTCTGTCTAGCTCTTATACTCGAGGCCACTGTCCATCTACCCTGGCTCACAAATTCACTCCCTCAAAAGCTATGATAAAGGCTCTTACCCACATTGCATTCCTTTCCCTCTGCCTCCTAATCAGCTCTGTTATTTTGCCAGGTGGCTCTATATAGTGTGCATGGGAGAGTGTTTTGTCACTCGGTCATGTCTGTCTCTTTGCAACCCCATGGACTGTAGTCCACCAGGCTCCTCTGTTCATGGGATTCTCTAGGCAAGAATATTGCAATGGGTAGCCATTCCCTTTCTCAGAGGATATTCCCAACCCAGGGATTGAACATGGGTCTCCTGCACTGCAGGTGAATTCTTTACCATCTGAGCCACCAGGAACACCCTTTACATAGAGTCCCATACTTTACATTTCTAGGAATTTGTGAATATAAATACTTCTTCCTTCATGACAGTCATTTCTGTGTCTGTGTGTCTTACTTACCTGATTGAAACAAGTCTCAGGGACATTTTAAAACACCAGTACAACTCTTAACATCAATAACTCTAACTACACTCTACCCATAAAAACATATTTTTATAGTCATCAAGAAGTCCCACTGTTTCTACTTATTTTCTCGTGTTGGTTTAGAAATAATGAAGAAAAATGGAGAGCATGGCTTTTTCCAAAGTTTAAATTTGATTATAATTAATTTCTCATGGATTTTGAAAATGTTGTCTAGGGAAGAGTTCTTGAGAGATGAGTGAACCAGAAATACTGTATTTTGCCACAGGCCAAATAAGCATATTTCAGGTTTCATACTGAAACTGAGCAGGACCCTGTGGGGCTCCTGGGGCACAGAATCCTTTCTGTGTCCCCCATTGCTTGTTGTAGAGAACAGACTCTAGCCTCATTACCTTCCTGAATTCCAAAGGGCAGATTCAAAGAGCTGCTGATCAGGGAAGAGAATGGATGCAAAGACAAGGGAGATGCAGATACAAAGAAACAATAGTGCAGCCTCTGGGGCAGGGTCCTGGTTCCACCTCAAGGAAAACACAAAACATTATCTTTTGAGCTCTTCATAGAACTAAGTGCATGCCTGCTCTATCATGTTCAACTCTTTGCAGCCCCAGAGCCTGCCAGGCTCCTCTGTCCACAGAATCTCCTAGGAAAGAATACTGGAGTGGGTTGCCATTTCCTCCCCCAGGGAATCTTCCCAACCCAGGCATCAAACCTGAGTCTCTTGTGTCTCCAGTATTGACAGGCAAATTTTTTATCACTGTGCCACCCGGGAAGCCCTGGAGAACTAAAATCTCCCAAATGGAAGAAGTCAGCATTTTCATTCCTGAGAAGATCACCTGAGGTCAAGTTAAAAGGAACTAGAGAAGCCCATCAGGAGATTACTTAAAATCATATTAAAGGAGTGCAGGCCCTGCACACACCCTGATCCTTATCAGTGATCCCTCCCTTGAACTACTGCCATGAAACCCCTTACCAAATCCTCTTGGGTTGGTACAGTTTTCAAAGGGAGGAGACTGCTGTGTCCCCACTCTGAAACAAGAGGGAAGAGGGCAAGGCACAGTGTTTGAAAGAATGATATAGCCTGACATAAATAACAACATAAACTGCTTAGAATCAAATGGGCCCAAGATGGCAGACAAGTCAACTTTAACGAGACCTTGACCCTCAGTAGTAACACATGAACAAGCTAAATGACACACTCAGAGACACCATGACAGTTCCAAGGCCAACCAACAAAGACCAAAAAGTGAGCAGTGACCCAATTCCTAGAAATCTCTATCGCTTCCCCAAAATGGTCAGAATAATCCTCACGCTCTTTAGCCTAAGAAATTACTCAACTCATAAAAGTTAACCCCACCATATTTTGAGGCCACATTCACCCTCTGCAATGCCCCACACTCTATCTGTGGAGTGTGTTTTGTAAGAATGTGTTTTTTTTTAGTATAAGAGACTTTCCAAACTGCCTCAGGGTTATCTTGGACTCATGGAAACATGGCCTATTTATCCCTGATTCATGAAAATGTGACCTATAAAACTTCCTTGGGACTTTCCAGAAGAGCTGTTGTTCTGAGAAACTGCCCGCCACAGGGGTGCCACCTGGTCAACAGTTGTAACCTGTTATCAATAGACCAATCCTCGAAAAGGTCAACACCTGTAACCAATCAAACTGTTTCCCCTTGCCCGCGCCCGTTTGTGGTTTTTGTGCTTAAAAGCTACCATGTAACAGCACTCGGGGTTCACTCCTTGCTTAAGGAGATGGAACCCCAGCGCGCCGGTATAATAAAATTCTCTTGCTGTTTGCATTGAAACCTGGTCTTGGTGGTCCTTGGGGCGACGGATGCACGGCGAGGAACCGTTCGGTTCAACAGTTTCTCTCCAAATAAATCCACTTCTTATCATTTTGTCTCTCAGTGAATTATTTTTGAGATGAGATATCAAGAAGCTGAGCTTCATTAATTCCTGAAACCAGGTCTGTAATCCCAGTTGGAGGACCATGGGTTTTGGCTGGGTTTGAGTCCGGGCACATGGGTTCAAGTCTCAGTCTGAGTTAAACAGTTTCATCTTTGCCTTCCAAAGCAATAAAACTATTCTTTGTATTTTACCCAAAACTCTATCTCCAAGATTCAATCCAGCACCAGTGCAGAGACCGGGTTTTCAGCATCATTACCTGAGAAAATACATCCCAATACTTAATTTCTATAAAGCTAAGACCTGAGAGCCTCATTTGGAACAAAAAGAGCCTTCCACATCTAGCATGCAGGTGAAACTCTTGTTTTGAAGAATCTTAAGAGAGTGTTAAAACTTGAATGGACTTATCTCTTATTATAAAATTTCTTTAAGGAGATATTGACTCAGATCATTATAGAACCAGATTCAATATTGAGAACTTGGGAGGAAATCCAACCAGAAGCTGATAATTATCACTCAAATTAAAAAAAAACAAAAATGTACAAGAGGAAAGCTGAGGCCTGGGAAAGAGTGCTGTCCGTGGTTATGGTTGGGTGACTGTGTAAATTAAAATGTACCAGAAAAAAAAAAGACAAAAATGCTGCAGAATGAGAAGGACAGAAAGTTTTCACTGTACTCTCCTCCCAGTCTCTCAAAGTGCTAGTAAGAAAAGCAATCCACTGATCAGAAAAGATTGCATGCAGCCAAACAGGTCAAGAAGGAAAGAGGTAAGAGGTCACTGACTAAGCAAGTCATCTGCGAAGTACCTAGACAAAAAGGCAACCCCTTCCAGTTCAGTGAATGCACTCCTATGTTGGCTCCAGAGAAGAACACTTTTACAAAAAGCCTGTCACTATAAATTAAACGAGGACATTACTTTACCCAACAAGGTGCCAGAAGCAGAGAAAGAACTACCTCAGAACACTTACTACCTTTAACCAGATCTGAGGGTGAATGTGGGAATCCTGTCTGGGAGCAAAACAAGACAAATAGGAGAAGAGCAGAAGGGCAATCAGACACTTGCTGAATCACAAGGGAAAATGACTTTAAAACATTGTAGAGACAATGCCTGTCTCTCTAGTGTGAGATCACAGACTCCAAGGTAATAAATTGAGTTTGGAAAAAAGAAAGGACAATAACTGGTTCAAAAACAACAGTCTCAAGCCTTCAGGACAGTCTGCCAGTCAAAGGCTTCAGTGCTTTCTGTCAAAGGCCCCAATGCCTTCAGCTGCCAGACACCATCAAAAGATCCAGGAGCAAGGAGAGGAAAATGAATGCTATAAGTAGCTAGGAGCTGACATGCTTAACAAAATAAAGATGTAAACATTGCCTTTAATTTGACTTTCCTTGTCAGCAAGGCAACTGTTTCTTCTAGATAAAGTATGTCATGACCTTGAAGCCCTAAGATTTGTACAAATGATGTTGAGAGTTGATGGGATTAAAACTCAGTAGTATTCAGAAATTTACAGCCTCAGCAGAGAGTCACCAAATGTATCATGTTCAATTTCTGCCTAAGCACATTGACTTGTTTTTCTTCTCTTGACTATATCCGCACATCTGCTGCTCTCCAAAATCAATCTTCAAGTTTCCACTTCCACTTCTTTGAAGCTGTTATCAGTTATTTCGCTTTTATGGGTACCTTATAATTTTTATATTCTATCAATTAACACTGTAGAGATTATTACCTAATTACCAACTAATCTTCTAATTGGTGTTACATGTACATGCATGCTCAGTCGCTCCAGTTATATCTGACCTTGTGTGACCCTATTGACTGTAGCCCACCAGGCTCCTCTGTCCATGAGATTCTCCAGGCAAAAATACTGAAGTGGGTTGCTGTGTTCAGGTAGCATAAATGCTAACTGCCATTTCCCAAGCAGCTTATTATAAAGTCTTTGATGAAAAATATCACACCTTCTCCTACCTGCTTTTAATTCTCAGACCATCTGGATTAGCACTGAGACACAAAGTAAGACCTCCATTAAAAAATGGTTTTTAGAGCTTCCTAAGCAATGCTTTTGCTGTTCAGTCACCCAGTCATGTCCAATTCTTTGCAACCCCATGAACTGCAGCACCCCAGGCCTCTCTGTCCCTCAACATCTTCCAAAGTTTGTCCAAGTTCATGCCTGTTGCATCGATGATGCCATCCAGCCATCTCCTCCTCTGAAGCCCTCTTCTCCTTCTGCCCTCAATCTTTCCCAGCATCAGGGACTTTTCCAATGAGCCAGCTGTTCTCCTCAGATAACCGAAATACTGGAGTTTCAGCTTCAGCATTGCATTCATGCATGCTAAGTTGCCTCAGTCATGTCCGACTCTGTGTGACCCCATGGACAGCAGCCCACCAAGCTCCTGCATCCACAGGATTCTCCAGGCAAGAATACTGGAGTGGGCTGCCATTTCCTTCTTCAAGCATTAGTCCTTTCAACAGGTATTCAGGGTTGATTTCTCTTAAGATTGACTGGTTTGATCTTGCTGTCCAGGGGACTCTAATGCGTCTTCTCCAGCCCCACAATTCAAAGGCATCAATTCTTCGGCACTTTGCTTTCTTTATGGTCCAGCTCTCACAACCATACATGATCAATGGGAAGATGATAGTCTTGACTACATGGACCTCTGTCAGCAAAGTAGTATCTTTGCTTTTCAACACACTGTCTAGGTTTGTCATCGCTTTCCTGCCAATAAGCAATTATCTTCTGATTTCATGGCTACAGTCACCATCTGCAGTGATTTTAGAGCCCAAGAAGCGGAAATCTGTCACTGCTTCCACCTTTCCCCCCCTATTTGCCATGAAGTGACGCCTTAACCAACTATATACATATTTTTTTTTAATCTTAAAATGGGACAGTAGAGTAGGTTGAAAATAAAACTTCACTAATCGAAAGAAGTACTATTAAGAGACTAGTTTGAAAAATTTAGCTGAATATTCATAATTTTCCTGACTTGGTATGGGCAAACACTGAAAATATAGTACAATTCCACCAGTTTTATAATAGTAGCATTGTTCTTGTGTGGAATTAACAGAATAAGTGTTGTTCTTGTGTAGAATTAAAGTATAAAGTGGTTAAGATGAGAATTTGAGAGTCAGATGGCTGAGAGCCATCCCTTACTAATAAGTTGGTGCTGTTGAGTACAGTCACATAACTATAGCAGAGCCAGTTTCCTCATTCATAAAATGAGTGTATTAATTGTACTAACCTCAGAAAGATGATATCAAGATTAAATGAGAAAGTATATGTAAAAAGCAGAGTGTGTGGCACATAGTACATGCTCAATACATGTTAGCTACTTAGTAGCTTTATTCATCTACATGACTTCCCAATTATATCTGAGACACTTACAAATTCTAATCAACATCAAAGATTTTGGTTCAGTATTAAAATTACATTATTAGATAAAATTACACCTTCAGTTTGGCTTATGTTAGGAATAAAATGTAGGGGAAAAAGGTCACTTTAATATGGCTCTTTACCATCATGTAAGTCTGTATTTGCTTACCATTCACCATGAGCATTCAGAGGTGATTCAAATAGTTTTGGACACATACAAGTGAAACATCACACTAGCACTGGATGGATAGAAAGAAAAAATTAGTAAGATATAATTTCTAAATTTGTAGAAGGCAATAATCTTCAAAGCCAGAGAAGCCTGGAAGAGCTGTACACTAATGCTTCTGTCTTCACTTAGTGATACCCTTCTTCATACTGAGAAAGATACATAGGAAAATATGGGACTTGGCTAAGGAACTGCAGAAGACAATCAGGTTGAGAAGTCAAGCCATAAATTAAGTGATTTTTTTAAAGTATTCATTTTAGTACATAACGAAGGGTTCAAATGAGAGATACAAAAAGTCAGTCAGTGAGAACAATCAAAGATTTAGAAGTAGTAGCAGTGATATGCTGGTTTAAAACTGGTTCTGGTTGGGGAGTGATACCTGATTTTTACTAATTGTTAGTTGCTTATTTTGTAAATATTTCCACCATGGATGGTTTTAAATTGTTAACGAAATAATCACTGAACATAGAGCTGAGAGGAGATGCAAACACTCACTTCGTGCTCCAGCACCCCAGTGTCGAAATTTGAGGTGAAGTTTGAAACATTGACTAAATTGAAAAAAAATTTAGAGAGTACACGTTTCAAGTGCACGGGAATAGCTGGGATAAAACCTTCAAATATGAGTGAAACACATGGTATTAAGGGAGACGGTGTAAGGTCAGTGTGATTAGAGTATAAATAGTGAGTTTGGAAAAGTGGATCGGACATTTGGCAGTTTCAAGTAGAGTGTACTAAAGGGTCTAAGTTTAATTCAGCAGCAAGTGAGGATTCACCAAAGACTGATGAAGAGAGATCTGACCTCATTATAGTAATTCTGCAATAGGAGTGATGGTCTATTGAATTCTGTATCAGAAAAAGGAATGAGTGGAGACTTGGAGACCAGATACAAGACCAGAGTAGCAAGACTACAGTGCAGTACTGACAGCAAAGAGGCAGAAAGAATTGAAAGCGACGTGGTGGGGCAAAAATGATAGCACTGGGAGACTTCTTGATATGGAGTATAAAGAAGAGTGAAAGAAGAACAATGACTAAAGCCTTCACTTCTGGGTTCAGGGTAGAATTATCATCTCATTGAACAACTTAGGAGAAACAATGGAGCAGAAACTAGTATATGGGGGCAGCCAATAACTTCAGCCTTAGACACACCCACTTTAGATCCCAGTGAGTCGGGAAGATCCCCTGAAGAAGGAAATGGCAACCTACTCCAGTACTCTTGCCTGGAAAATCCCATGGACAGAGGAGCCTGGAAGGCTGCAGTCCATGGGGTCGCAAAGAGTCGGAGTCGCAAAGAGTCGGGCACGACTGAGCAACTTTACTTTCATATGACATCAGTTCAGTTCAGTTCAGTCGCTCAGTCATGTCCGACTCTTTGCTACCCCATGAATTGCAGGACGCCAGGCCTCCCTGTCCATCACCAACTCCCGGAGTTCACTCAGACTCACGCCCATCACCCATGGAGTCAGTGATGCCATCCAGCCATCTCATCCTCGGTCGTCCCCTTCTCCTCCTGCCCCCAATCCCTCCTAGCATCAGAGTCTTTTCCAATGAGTCAGCTCTTCCCAAGAGGTGGCCAAAGTACTGGAGCTTCAGCTTTAGCATCATTCCTTCCAAAGAAATCCCAGGGCCGAGCTCCTTCAGAATGGACTGGTTGGATCTCTTTGCAGTCCAAGGGACTCTCAAGAGTCTTCTCCAACACCACAGTTCAAAAGCATTGATTCTTCGGCATTCAGCCTTCTTCACAGTCCAACTCTCACATCCATACATGACTACTGGAAAAACCATAGCCTTGACTAGACAGACCTTAGTTGACAAAGTAATATCCCTGCTTTTCAATATGCTATCTAGGTTGATCATAACTTTTCTTCCAAAGAGTAAGCGTCTTTTGATTTTGTGGCTGCAGTCACCATCTGCAGTGATTTTGTAGCCCCCCAAAATAAAGTCTGACACTGTTTCCACTGTTTCCCTGTCTATTTCCCATGAAGTGATGGGACTGGATGCCATGATCTTCGTTTTCCAAATGTTGAGCTTTAAGCCAACTTTTCCACTCTCCTCTTTCACTTTCATCAAGAGGCTCTTTAGTTCCAATTCACTTTCTGCCATAAGGGTGCTGTCATCTGCATATCTGAGGTTATTGATATTTCTCCCGGCAATCTTGATTCCAGCTTGTGTTTCTTCCAGCCCAGCATTTCTCATGATGTACTCTGCATATAAGTTAAATAAGCAGGGTAACAATATGCAGCCTTGATGTACTCCTTTTCCTATTTGGAACCAGTCTGTTGTTCCATGTCCAGTTCTAACTGTTGCTTCCTGACCTGCATACAGATTTCTCAAGAGGCAGGTCAAGTGGTCTGGTATTCCCATCTCTCTCAGAATTTTCCACAGTTTATTGTGATCCACACAGTCAAAACCATAGTCAAGAAAGCAAAAATAGATGTTTTTCTGGAACTCTCTTGCTTTTTCCATGATCCAGCGCATGTTGGCAATTTGATCTCTGGTTCCTCTACCTTTTCTAAAACCAGCTTGAACATCTGGAAGTTAATGGTTCACGTATTGCTAAAGCCTGGCTTGGAGAATTTTGAGCATTACTTTGCTAGCATGTGAGATGAGTACAAGTATGTGGTAGTTTGAGCATTCTTTGGCATTGCCTTTCTTTGGAATTGGAATGAAAACTGACCTTTTCCAGTCCTGTAGCCACTGCTGAGTGTTCCAAATTTGCTGGCATATTGAGTGCAGCACTTTCACAGCATCATCTTTCAGGATTTGGAATAGCTCAACTGGAACTCCATCACCTCCACTAGCTTTGTTCATAGTGATGCTTTCTAAGGCCCACCTGACTTCACATTCCAGGATCTCTGGCTCTAGATGAGTGATCACACCATCATGATTATCCAGATCATGAAGATCTTTTTTGTACAGCTCCTCTGTGTATTCCTGCCACCTCTTCTTAATATCTTCTGCTTCTGTTAGGTCCATACCATTTCTGTCCTTTATTCATATGACATAGCAGAGATCTTATATGCTTTTTCTTGTTAGAATCATCTAATCCCTTCCCTTCCCTGTTATCTTTTTTCATCCCTGCCCTCTCCATCTTCTTACTCTCTTTTCATCTGATTCTAAGATTCTTCCTTTTATAAATTTTCTCATTTTAAAAAATTCATTTTTATAGTACATCCATTCCTTTACTAAAATTCTGTTGTAGTATAATACTTTGTATTCTGATTATCTCATGTTAGGTATACTGGTGTATTTATTATTCTATCCAGTCTCCTAAAAAATCCTATGGGATAAGTGAGGGTAGCTATAATTAACCTCATTCAGTAAATGGAGAACCAAGGTAGAAGAGATAATTAATATAATCAAGTAACTGATTCAGAGGCAATCACTGATTTAGATTTTCTTTCTCAATATCGTACCTAATAAAAAAAAAATGTTGCTTCCAACCTTTCAATTCCTTTCAAAGAAAGATGTTAAATGTTTTTGCTCTGTTTAGTAATTTTATCTCAAAACAATATAAGATAAAATCTAAACTAGAATTAAAAATACATGCCTCCTAATCAAAATTCCATTGCCTTTTTCCAAACTTGACTTGTTTTCTAGGATTATCTACAACAACCAGAGATGAAGACTAGGAAACAAAAGTCTAAAAGAAGATAATACTTATGCTTTTCTATCTTGTGTGGCATAATTTACTACTCGAATAAGACCAATTAGAAACAAAACATTTTCTTTTCATTATGATTTCTAGTCTAGATGTAAAAACCTTACAATTTTTAGTGTATCTCTATAAGCAACAGAGTGTATTTAAATACAAATAATAGGGTATAAAGATGGAAACTATGCAAAACGCTTCAGGTCCAAAAGGCACTTACTCTGTAAGTGTCTCAAACTGCAGTCTCCTCACGTCTCAGATCCTTAGCAAAAGGCATGCAATCAAGGCTCCATTCTGAGCTGAGTGCTTCTAACTTATTAATTCTAACAGACAAGATAAGGGGAAAGAAAACCTCTGAAGCATGTAAATTCCATTGTTTTTTGTGTAAGTAGCTTTAACCCTGAAGGGTAGCTCACCAACTCCTGAGGAGCTCTTGAATGCTGAGTGATGTTCTTCAGCTCTTCATTTTGAGTTCAACATAATCATTCTGTGTATGAGCAAAAGTTCCTGAAGACACTGGCTTTGAAACTTAGGCCAGTTGTTCTCAATCTTGGGAGATAGTCCTTTGAGAAGCAATAAGGTTATAAGGTCTGAAGCAATAGAGATATAAGCACATTAAATGCAAACTGAGTGAATAATATTCTGCATTTATAGAATGAGGTTAATTAGAGCTACTCTCACTTCTATTATTTTTAGGATAATGGATGAAATAATAAATATCCCAACATAACTAATAGTAAATTTTCTATTTATGTATTTTACAACCAACAGGCCAAAAAATGCAATTTCTTTTTGGTGTCTTCAAAATATTTCACTGTACTACACTAAGTTTTTTTAGACTAAAAAAAAGTTCATATACATTATTTTAAATCTTAGAGTAAGCAGAGTATTGCACTTCCAGTGGGATTATAATTGGTCAATATTTTGTGATATTCTTATTTTAGCTATTGTGGAAAGTACTTTTTAATCAGCAAATATGACAGCCATGTAAAATATAGAGTAGAGGGGGAAGTTTTATTATCAGGGTCCCTCAGATTTGACTCCTACTGTAAACTATCTCTAGACTACATTCTACCTGAAAAAGGAGAATATAGTTACTTTAGAACTGCTTTATTCATGAAAATACTTTTCAACATTTTTATTCTTTATATTAATACTGAAACCATATCTATAAAGTGCTTTGAACTCCTTGGAGAAAAGAGCAATGTAAATGTGAAGCATCACTATTATTACTGTGCAATAAATCCCAGCTAACATAGTAGGTAATTAAAGGCAAGAGCTAGGGAGTAATTAAAAGTAATTGATATCTCACTGTCCTTGTGAGGTGCTGTTTTTGCTGTTCCTCAATACCTTCAAAGTGGTGTCAAGTACAAAAGATAAATAAATAATTCTTAAATGAAATCAGAAATCTGTCAAGTCCCCTTTTTCCGACCAGGACATTCTAAGACAGAGTATCACCAGTCTGAGAGGGGTTCTCATTAACTCAAACCCTGTTATTAACAAATAATAAGAAGGTTTAAGACCAGTGTCCTCTAAGGTCTTTCTGCTTCTCACATGAGTAGTGATCATTAAAGAGCTGGCTGGAAACTGTCTGATCAGTTCACTGTTTTTTTGATTTCTTGGGATACAGGTATAAAGTAAGTTATTTGGTGCTTAAAAACACATATGGCCTAATTGTGTCAGGAATACGGGGCTGAAAAGTTTGTGGGCACTGAGATCTTCTCACAGAGATTTCTCCTGCCTCTTCACTTGCAGCTGAAAACTCAGCATTGGGTCTTTAAACTCTGAGTAAGCCAAGATCATCCCCACTGTCATGAGTTTGTTCATTTCTCAACTAAAATTAGCCTGCCCATTTTTTCATCCTTCAAGGCTTCTTTCCCATGATTTCACTTTTCAGAGTTCAGATGTGTCTTCTTAGGGTTATATTTAGAATTTCTTGCTCCAAAACTCTAGTGATTCCTAAGGATACCAGCCACACAATAGCAAACACTGCAGATATTTATAAACATTTTCTGACCAAAGTTATGACATACTTCCTGGAATAAAATTCTTTCAGACTGTTATGGTGTTAAATCTTTAGAAATCCACATGAAATCATGCTGGAGTAAGGCAGTGAGTGGGGCAAAATTAACCAGTGTCAGTAATCTGGAGATTATGCAGAAGTCTTCCAGCTTGTTTTAGCCTTGGGTAAATTCAGGTCCCTAAAAAGCAGCACAAAACAGTATTTCTTCTATGTGACACTACACCTCCAGGCTGGCTTTAGAACTGTCTCCAACTACTTCTTTCAGCCTACAGGTAATACCTACATATTCAGATATCAACACAGTTCTTTCCATAGTAACCCTTTGGTTTTCTCACTTTCCTGCTCTGTCTCCTTGTTTTAGCTACTCCTGAGGTTACCATCAGAGAAGGCAATGGCACCCCACTCCAGTACTCTTGCCTGGAAACTCCCATGGATGGAGGAGCCTGGTAGGCTGCAGTCCATGGGGTCACTAAGGGTCGGACACGACTAAGCGACTTCACTTTCACTTTCCACTTTCATGCATTGGAGAAGGAAATGGCAACCCACTCTGGTGTTCTTGACTGGAGAATCCCAGGGATGGGGGAGCCTGGTGGGCTGCTGCCTATGGGATCGCACAGAGTCAGACACAACTGAAGTGACTTAGCAGCAACAGCAGCAGCAGAGGTTACCATATCAATGAAACCATCATCTCCACTAAGATAACTTCCTGCCCAAGATGCCTCCACTGCTGACTATGATGGTTGGCAGAGCATGCCCAGTCTGCAGAGATGTTTAGGCAAGTCAGAATCATAGGGAGTTAGCTTCTGTCCCAATTGAGGTTCTCAAATGGTGGATGTAAAGAAAAAAAGAAATTTACATTGATAGGACTTGCTATGCCAAGTGTTAATGTTGATGCACCCCTTTTTAAGTTAGGCCTTACAGGTATCTCGTTGAAGACCTAGAGACCTAGAAAAGTTAAGTAATTTTCCCAGGGTCACATTATTTCAGAGCCAGAACTGCAATCAGGTCTGTGTCACTTCAAAGTCCCTCTCCCCGTTGAGCACAACTGCATGGTCTGGCATCCAAGAGACACAAAGTCCACTGAGTGAACAGCTGGGTAGACTCTCACTATTTGTTCTCTGAACTGCTTTTGCCGTTGGCTAAGTGTAGGGATTTTGGATTTATACGGTGATTATAATCAGATGTCTTCTAGAAACTGCAGGTAAATGAATCTTCCCTTCAGGGAACCTGGGACACAAAGGATGGAATTTCCTTCCAAATATGAATAGAAATGATGAAAGAAAAGAAAGCCAGTACTGTGCTCCAGTCTTTAAAGGTCTGTAATTTTATAGCAATGTCTGCTATAGAGAAGGGGTCTTTGCCATGGTGAGATAGTCCCCTTACTCGGGGACAGCACTCCTTCAGCTGAAGCACCATGAGAGACACTGCAAATGCTTGTCATCAGTCAGAGACTGGCTTGTTATTTTCTGAGTTTGACGTAGCCCTGTTTCCCCATATGCCTTGCCTCTTCCTGCTACACATCGCCTTCCCACTCTGCCTCCCCCTCTTCATTTATCGCCTTCTGTTCCCTCCCCTGCTTCTTCTGTTTTCAATTTAATGATGTTAAGTGTTTTAAGTGTGAAATAATATGCATCATACTGTGGCTCTTCAGGAGAACAACATGTGCACCACCACTGTGTGCAGGAGTGTGTGTGTGAGAGAGAACATGAGGCATGAGCCGTTATAATAACAGTCACGGTAATATAGTAAGAAACCTGAAGTATATGTGGGATGGGTGAGTTAAGGTGTTAACAAAAACGTAAAGTATTTCTCAGGGCACTCTACCTGTCCTTCTTTGGACCTTGACATCCACTGCTATCCATTTATCATCACAAAAGCATTGGCAAATGCAAAACGCTCTGATAATTATTTTGCAGAGTAGTATAAAGGTCTGCAATGTTTTGAATATATCAGCATGACAACATAGCATCCACTTGGTAGATGTAGAAAGGATGTAGATAAATAAGAGCATTATACATTTCTCCCGTGTTAAAGAAACTCAGAGCACTTTATAGATGACAACCAATTTTATAGACACATATCTCGAGCTAAGTAGTGTCCTCTGTACAAGTAGTTTTTAAAAAACTGGTGATCTCTGAGACAGCGTTCATAGTACAGTGACACCTGGATGAACACAGATCTCTCTGAATCTAAGGTGCAAGTATGGACATGGCTGGATAACTGTTGCTCTAAGCACAAGGTCATTGGAAGCAGCAAATGAGGCGGATAAAATAGTGATGATTTTTTTTCAAGCAGATGAGTATGATCTGGGTGACACAAAGGCATATTCTTACAGAAGCGCTCAGTCACCTAGGAGTACAGAGCTGGGGGGAGGTGAAGGATGCTGTGTTTGATCTTGTTTTTCTTTTGTAAGGGAGCAAAATTTTCCACCTCAAAATGTGTATATGTTGCATGAGGATCACTTGGGGTTGGGTATTTTTGAGAAACAGAAGCTTCAGGATTTTTCTTTATACCTCTGCCTTAACTGCCTAAAAGAATTTACACAGGGAACCTATATCAGGAGTATGGTTGTTAGTAAAATTAACTTATTTTTATAGCAGAAAAACTTCTTTGCATAGCATGGCAAACATTTGTTTAGCAAACCTTTGCTCTTCCCATCTTCGCTTGGCTGAAGAGTCTTCCTCTTATTTGCAGTCCCAGACCCCTAACCACTTCTCCTTAGCTCAGAATACCATAGAGGCATCAATTGCTTACCAGTCTGTGGGCCTCATATTCTTATGGGGATCTCACATGTATGCAATTAATTTTTCTCCTGTTAATCTGTCCTAAGTTAATTTGATTATTAGAACAGCCAAAGAACTTAGAAAGGTAGGGAAAAATTATTTCTCCTCTATACTTTGAATAGAAATTGGAACATGGACCTCGAGGATTAGGAATACATAAGCAGAAAAGGAGAAATGCACAAGAAGAAAAATTCCTTCCCGGGACATTACAGGAAGGGACTCACCTGCTGAAAAGTTCCCAGTTCTTCCCATATTACCTACTAGCAGGACTAGAAGTAATAGAGAGGTATTTAGCAAGAAATGACTGCAAGTCAGTGTGGCAGGTGTATAGAAACCTTCTATGTGATAAGAGAATCTCTTCTTTGACTCTGAAAGAGGATTTTGGTGGAGGTTCCAGAAAAAAGGTTATGTTAAGAGTAGATGATAAATCATCAGTTGAAATTTAGTCAGAATGATAGGGTAGAAATTTCAGATGGTGAAAAAAAGCATATGCGAAGATGAGGAGGATATTTAGAAAATAGTAAAGGAAGTCAGTGATGAGTAGCACAGAATGTATTATGGGGACTTCTTAGGATATGCTTTTGAAATGTCTGATAGGGTTAAACACTGAAACATTCTGTAAGCCAATCTATAGAGTTTGGACTTGGAGCTAATGTTAAACAGAAGCATGACATGTTGAGATTTTTAATTTTAAAAGATAAGTTAGAAAACAATATAAATCGTGAACTAAGGTGATAAGATTTTTGGATAATCAATGAAACTACTGAATAATTACTCAGGAGTAAAGAGACCATCCATAATAATCTAACTTATATTGGAAGTATAGAGAGAAAAAAATTGATTGGAGAGAAAATGAGGAGGTGGGGATCCTGGGTGGACAGATTAGACACAGAATGTTAGGGAGAGAAAAGAGTCAAGTAGGATGTTAAAATTTCTCTGCTTGAGGGACAAAGTAGATAATGATGCTTTTGACCAAAGCAGAAAATATAGATCAAATGTCAAACTTTACAGTAGACGTCCATCTGACAGCAACAGATCCTCAGCTTCTTCAAAGCTTTTTCTAATTTAATGTTCCCAAAGCCAGCAAGTCAGCTAGAGTCATTACAAACCTCCACCCATGTTCTTCCTCTCTTGTTTGGGCTCCCACTCACCCACATCTGCTGCCTGCAAAGTAACTTGGAACAACCTCCCCATCTGTCACAAGAATGTGCTTTGTCAATGACCATATCAAGGACACTCTGTCTGAACCCTAAGGTGTCCATGTTTACAACCTACAGGATGGAACTGAGTTTCATGCCAAGGCAGAACACTGGGCAATATGGGCTCACCCACTACAATTTCTCCTCCACTAGAAGGTATGCTCTATGGTTGTAAAGATTTTTATGTTTCATTTACTGAAGTATCTTATGTATTTATAATAGTGCCTGGTACATCACAGGTGTTTGATAAATATTTTTTAATTCAACTTCCTTTTCTTAATTCAATTTCTTATTTTAAGTGTAGCCTCATACGCAGTTGTAAGAAATAATAGAGAGAGAGCCAATGTACCCTTTAGCAATCTCCTCTAACGGTAACATCTTGAAAAACTATACTATGATATCACAACCAGGATATGGATGTTAAAGCAGTCACAGCGCAGAGCATTGCCCTGTGCAAAGAGCACCAAGATCCCCTAAGTTGCCCTTTTATGACCATATCCACTCCCTTCCAAAGGAAGTTGCTCCAAATATTGCTGTCAAATGAGGCCTATGGAAGCAACTGTAAAACACTGAAGAAAATCTAGAAGAATTCTACATTCAAGTTGTTTCATAATTAATTTAAGTTTTACCTCACTTTAAAGAAACTTAAACGTAACCAACTGAGACTGTGATATATAAAGGGGGAGAAGGACAAAAAAAATTAATCAATGCAAATAATTAGATGCTAGTCCTAAATTAAAGGGCTGACAAATCATTTTGGGCACAATATGTTTATTAGGGTTAAAATAGAAATCAAGGTGTTTGCGCTTCTTTTAAAACTATTATTCTAGAAAACTCTTTGATTAAGCCACTACAGTCCCAACCATTTTGGACAAAATGTTTTCTATCTCTGTTCATCATTCTGGTTATGTCTTTCCCTCTCAGAATGGGGTTCAAACTCAGTTCAGTGGAACTGGAGGGAAACAAATATCCTCTACCCTGTTTCACTTTGCTTCTTTCAGTCCTTTCTCTCATCCCAAGTTTTATTCCTCCTCTTCTAATTACAAATAAAAACCTCCATGAACATAACATAAAATACTGATGTGAAATGTCAAGGGGGAGGAAGAAGATAGATCACCGTTTTTAAGCAACAGCAAGCCACAAATGCTATCTTATTTTAAAAGAAAGAAATTGAAGCAAAAGGAAGTTTAAGGGAGCTGGAAATTAGAAAATGAGTTCAAGATTGAAGATGTTATATTTCCAGACTTGTCTTCTTCCTGTTGGTCCTCCACAGCCACAGACTTGGCCATGTGACTCTCCTGCTCAGCTCCCCATTGCCTAAAGACAGTGCCCAAAGTCATTTGCATGATTTATTGAGGTCTTACGTAGACATTTATTCAGTCTTTCATCTTCCACTCCCTGCCATGTACCTCCCTCTCCATTCCCTACTCTGACTGCCTTCTCACACTCACCTTTGTCTCCTCACTTCCTCTAGTTAGAGTCTGATTCTTACTCTTTTAATTCTTACTCATCTCACACATTAATTTTTTTCCTGGAAGCCTTCCTTGGTACGACTTAGATAACTTGAGTCTATTAATCAATATTCATTTTCTCCAAGCCACAGAAACCCAATTTGAAAAGCTTAGGAAAAAAAGAAAAGCTATGTCACTCAACAACAAATTATAGAAAGATCATCCCATGGGAAGAGATCATCCCACTTTACTGTAAAAAATCTGCATTGTTATATTTAATACCTGGTATTATAATCTATTTATGAGTCTATCTTTCTCAGTCTATATGCCTGAAGTCATTCATCTTATGATTTCCCAGTGTCAAAGAAGTAGAAGTTGAACATATCCTTTTCATATAAAGTCAAATATATTATGATTGGGAATTTGGGAAAGCGATGTCTAGAGGGAATGTTATATACATAGGAGATCTTGCTTTTTAGAATTTCAGAATAAAAGAAAAATTGATGACCATGGTCTTTAAGAACATGTAGTGATTCTAGACTTAACATCTGAAACTTGGGGGAAAACAGGGATGCCTTTCTATTGAGAGAGGAGGGAAGAAAGTAAAGTCAGCGATGATGAAGCAAGATCAGAAGTCAGGAGATGATTTGAGAGAGCTTATACCTGCTGGTCTCTATTTTCACTCCAAAACGACATGCAGTGTGTTTAGTTCATCTGCTTAAGAAGAAGACTAAAGTATCTGGAATTGAGGTAGGAGAATTGAAGAAAGTGATAACTTCCTGAGAAAAATGGGAAAGTTTCTTTCAAGAGACAAGGAGAAGTGAACTGGAGGGATTATTTAACAACTATTTTCCCACAGGCGCCATACCCCACAACACAGCCAAAATAACATGGCCAGAAAATTCCATGAATATTGATGCATCATTTTACCTACTGAGTTGTCTATTCCTAGAAAGCAATTCCTTCTGTTTAATCTGTACTCATACCAATAATTTTACCTGTCTTTGCCTCTTTTCCTTCTCCCATAAATTTACTCACTCTTACCCATTTTAAAAAAGAGATGATTTACTTACAGTCCATTTACTTCCTCATCTATTGCTCTCTGGCTTTGGCTCCACTGCTACTGAAATAGTTTTTGCAAAGGTCATTATCACCTAGTTACAACGAATTATAGCCTTTACCCTCTCAATCTGTCTTCTTTACGGTGTTTCTTGAAGCTTTTGAGCCCATTGGCAATCCTCTGCTTTTGAAACATTCTCATCCTCTGACTTTGGACATAGCAATCAGAAAACATACTAAATGAGGACGCTCTAGTGGACACTACGCAAAGACTGTGGCCTGAATCCCGGCCAAGCAATTTTCTGACTGAGTGATGTTAGAGATGTTATTTAGCCTTTCCAATCTCAGTTCATGTAGTTTCAAAACAGATATAATATCCACTTACTAGTACTGCCTTCATAACTCAAACCTTTAACCTTTAAGAAATACTGGGAATTCTCTTGTGGTCCAGTGGTTAGGACTCTGTGCTTTCACTGCAGTGGGTAGGAGTTCTATCCCTGTCCTGGTCAAGGAGGTAAGATCTCACAAGCTTCATGTCACAGCCAAAAAAAATTTAAGAAATACTGAATACCTACTATATACCAGGTACTATTTTGAGAGCCTGGAATCCATTAGTGAGGGAGGAGAAATGAATAAAAATTCTAACCCTCATATATGACCACAAATCCAACTACTAGACATATACCCTGAGAAAGCCATAATTCAAAAAGACACGTACACCCTAAATGTTCGTTGCAACTCTATTTACAATAGCCAGGACATGCAAGCAATGTAGATGTCCATCAACAGGTGGATAAAGAAGACGTGGTACATATATACAATAGATTATTACTTAGCCATAAAAAGGAACAAATTGGGACATTTGTAGTGATGTCAATGAACCTAGAGTCTATCATACAGAGTAAAGTCAGACAGAAAAAATAAAACACAAATATTGTATATTAATGTGTATATATGGGATCTTGAAAAATGGCGCTCATGAACCTATTTGTAGGGAAGGAATAGAGACACAGACATACAGAATGGACTTTTGGACACAGAGGTGGGAAGGAGAGGGTGGGACAACTTGAGAGAGTAGCATACACTCAGTTCAGTTCAGTTCAGTTCAGTCGCTCAGTCACGTCCAACTCTTTGCGACCCCATGAATTGCAGCACGCCAGGCCTCCCTGTCCATCACCAACTCCTGGAGTTCACTCACACTCACATCCATCGAGTTGGTGATGCCATCCAGCCACCTCATCCTCTGTCATCCCCTTCTCCTCCTGCCCCCAATCCCTCCCAGCATCAGAGTCTTTTCCAATGAGTCAACTCTTCGAATGAGGTGGCCAAAGTACTGGAGTTTCAGCTTCAGCATCATTCCCTCCAAAGAAATCCCAGGGCTGATCTCCTTCAGAATGGACGGTTGGATCTCCTTGCAGTCCAAGGGACTCTCAAGAGCCTTCTCCAATACCACAGTTCAAAAGCATCGATTCTTCGGCGCTCAGCCTTCCTCACAGTCCACCTCTCACATCCAGACATGTGTGCTATAGGCACTTCCCACTAGCTATCTATTTCACATATGGTAACGTATGCTACATACATCCTTTTGTAGCATACACTACCGTATGTGAAATAGATAGCTAGTGGGAAGTGCCTATAGAACAGGGATCTCTACCAGATGCTTTGTGATGACCTAGGAGGGGAGACGGAGGGCAGGAGGCTCAAGAAGGTGAGGGTATATAAATATATATATACATATACTGATTCACTATAGCCGCAGAAACTAATGCAACAGTGTGAATCAATTATACTCCAGTTAAAAATAACTTTTAATATTAAAAAAAGATAAAAATACTGAACACCTACTACATATTAATACCAGGAACTATTTTAGATGCTTTGAATCCAGCAGTCCACTGGTGAGGGAGGAAAATGATGACGGAGGAAAACAGGAAAAAATCCCTGTGTCACTGAACTGGAAAAAGGATGGGGACAATAAACTATAGACATAATAAACACACACATGACATGTCATGTCAGAGGATGACATGACACAGAAAATTATGAACCAGGGAGGAGGATTAGAAGAGTCACAGTAATAGAATGGGTTGCGATTTTAAATAGGGAGGGGAGGGTGGATCATATTGAGAAAATGGCATTTGAGGAAAAAAAGGGGAGCAGAGGAACTGATTGTGTAGAAAGTTGGGTAAAGGGTGTTTCTGGCAGAAGAAAAAGACTGTGTAAAGGTTAGTGTGTCTGGAGTCTCATGAAGGAGGAGGCAGACAGTAGATGAGTTCAAAGAGGTAAGAGAGTGATGTGTGCCTTTGGAGGCCATGTGAGGATTTCTACTTTTACTCTGAGTGAAACTGAAAGCCTGTGAGGGGTTTTGAGCAGAGAAGCAACATAATCTCTAAGATGATTTAACAGGATCACTCTGGCTGATGTGTAGAGTATATACCATATGGGGTAAAGACAAAAGCCAGAGACCAGGAAGTTATTGCAACACTCCTGGTGAAACATGATTGTGGTATATATCAGAAAGGTGGTAGCAAGTTGTGGTGAAAGTGATAAGAACTAGCTGGACTGCAGACAGATTTTGAAAGAAGAAATGAAAGTATTTTCTGATTGAGTTGGTTGCAAGAGGGATAGAAAAGTATATATCATCCCAATGTTGGCTTGGCTGGAACAACTGAAAAGGTGAATTTGTCACTTTCTGTGATGTGGAAGACTGTAGAGGGAGTAAGCTTCACATCATAAAATTTGTATAGTGAAATAGTCCACTGTGTTTTAAACTCACCTCTTTGATTCCAAGACTTGTAGTAACCACTCCCTTCCTGTCACATAGCATTGTAGCATTCCTGAAGTAAATTTAGACATGGAATTTTATTTTTTTATATTTATAACCATTTTTGAGAAAGGCAGAAAACATATTGTTATTTCCTATGGAACAGATGAGATGACCAGGGATCAGAAAAGCTTTGAGATTAACTGAAGTCCCCAATGTGGTTAGAATAGAGCGTACACTACAACACTGGGTATTTTGTCTCTGTATCTAAATATTAGATTCTATAATGCTTTCTAAGAATTAGAATAGTGCAAGATAACTTCAAGATTATGCAGTTCAAAACCTTCTACATTTCACGTGAAGAAACTAACTCAGAGAGTCCGAGTAACCTGTTCTGTGTGACTCCATTTTGGGTTTTGAAACTTTTTGGAAATTCCCAAAAGATTTTAGATTGAAATTTCATTCTGGAATGTTGAGTGGATAATGGACTACATTTTTCAGTGAGAAAAATGCTCACTGGGGTAGGAGGAAAACCAGAAGAGAGCAATGTACTGAAAGCCAAATGAAGAAGGGAGCAGATCTCCTGAGCCAAATGCTGCCATCTGTGTTACGAATGAGTCTTGAGACTTGAATCTATCATTAGATTTAGCAACACGGCAATCATGGAGGACCTAGACAAAGGCAATTTCAGAGTAGTGGGGTTGGGGGCGGGTCTCGAGAGGCTAAACCCAAAGAGGAGAAAATTTGGAGAAAGCAAGAAGCTTATTACAAATCGCTTATTACAGAAAAATAAAGAATAATAGAGTAATATTTCCTTTTCTCTTTTTCTTCTTTTTAAGATGGGGGAAAGCAGGTTTGGATGTTATTGGGGGTAGCTCAGTAAAGAGAAAATAATTAGCGCCATAGGAGATAACAGTAAAAATCACAAACATAACACCCTTGAGTGGGCAAGAGGGATGGAATTGAGTGCCCAAGGGGATGGACTCACAGTAGAATGAGATGTATGCAGCTCTTCTGTGTAGCAGGTGAGAAAATAGAGCTTGCAGACACAAAGGCTGCTTGGCAGGTAGATGAGAGGCAGTACGCATAAGTAAGTTCTCTCTGACTACTTCTGGAGGGTCAGGGAGGGAGGGAACAGGTCATAAGCGAAAGAGAAGATGAGGAAGAGGAGTTGGAAGTTAGAAGTGAGAGAGGGTGGTGTTAAACAGTCATGTAAAAGATGGAGAGTTCGGATGGACTAGACAAAAAGAGCATGACTGTCAGGGTAAATTTAAAGACATACTGGCTCTGCCTGGTCCTGGGCCGTGGGAGCGTCCACAGTCCAGGGTTCACTGTAGCTCTTACTATTATGCTATTTGAAAGCACCCTCTCTCTTAATAGAAGTATTAGAGAACACTGAATTACCTGCCCAAAAATTGCTTGATATATTTTTAGGCAAAAATTTAAGAATTTCCTCTTTAACACACAATTACTTGGTATTTCCATAATCCTTTATATTTACAAATTACTCTATAGTCATGCTCATTGCTGCACCACTCCTGACTTACACATACAATAAAATTAAGTAACTCAGAGAAGGTGCAATATTTTGTTCGGCTGGTATTAGACTGGGTTGGCCAAAAATTTCGTTTGGCTTTTTCCAAACCATCTTTTAAATTTTTTATTTATTTTTAATTGAAGGATAATTGCTCTACAGTATTGTGTTGGATTCTGCCAAACATCAAGATGAATCAGCCAAAGGTATATCTATGTCCCCTCCCTCCTGAGCCTCCCTCCTACCCCATCCTATCCCTCTAGGTTATCACAGAGCACCACTTTGAGCTCCCTGAGTTATACAGCAAATTCCCACCGGCTAACTATTTTACATGAGTGAAGCCGCTCAGTTGTGTCCGACTCTTTGCGACCCCATGGACTACAGCCTACCAGGCTCCTCCATCCATGGGATTTTCCAGGCAAGAGACTTGGAGTGGGTTGGTAGTGTATTCGTTTCCATGCAACTCTTTCCATTCGTCCCACCCTTTCCTTCCCCCTAAACCCATGTCCACAAATCTTTTCTCTATGTATGTTCCTGGCTTGGAAAAATCAATATTATGAAAATGAATATACTAGCAAAAGCAATCTACAGATTCAGTGTAATCCCTATCAAATTATCAATGGCATTTTTCACAGAACTAGAAAGAAACATTTCCATACCATCTTACAGAAAAAACCTGAACAAGTTTTTTGGCCAACCCCATACTTGGCAGCAGGGAACAGATAAGAATTACCTATTCTGGATTCTATAGTTTACAGCAACATTTCCTTGAAGTATATTTGGGGAATATATATTTGTGGGCCATTCATCCCAACGGGTGCTCCATGAGTCAAGAGTTCTAAAGTCAAGAAAGAGTGGGAACCATACATGGTATGCTGCTGCTAAGTTGCTTCAGTTGTGTCCAACTCTGTGCGACCCCAGAGACGGCAGCCCACCAGGCTCCCCTGTCCTTGGGATTCTCCAGGCAAGAACACTGGAGTGGGTTGCCATTTCCTTCTCCAATGCATGAAAGTGAAAAATAAAAGTAAAGTCGTTCAGTCATGTCTGACTCTCAGCGACCCCATGGACTGCAGCCTACCAGGCTCCTCCATCCATGGGATTTTCCAGGCAAGAGTACTGGAGTGGGGTGCCATTGCCTTCTCCGTACATGGTATATCCTACTCTAAAACTGCCATACTATGCATTACCCATCTTTGAGAAGCCTGGTGTGTTAAAGGCATTTGCTTAAGCTATTCAACCTAGTATTTCTGAAGCTTATTCGACCACAAAATTCCTTTTTAAAAAAAACAGAACCAATTTTATGGGTGTATGTAGGTCATTGGGGGCTTCTTAAATGGCGCCAGTGGTAAAGAACCACCTATCAATGCAGGAGATGTAAAGAGACATGGGTTCGATCTTTGGGTACCCTGGAGGAGGACATGGCAACCCATTCCAGTATTCCTGCTTGGAGAATCCGATGGACAGAGGAGCCTGGAGGGCTATGGTTCATAGGGTTATGAAGAGTGAGATAGGACTGAAGCAACTTAGCACGCACACACACACAGCAGTCATTGATAGGATCGATTCCAGTATGCATTCATCCTGTCTTCCTTGGTAGGAATTCCAGTTTTGCATAGGCACGCTGCTGCTTAGCCAATAGGCTTTATTTCCTAGTGCCCCTTGCTGTGAGTCCTGGCCTTGTAACAAGGTTCTGATCAATGAGATGTATGTGGAAATGTTATATGTGATGACCTAGAAATAGTCTCAAAGGTAAGGAGCACTCCTTTCTCTATACCATCTCTTCTCCCTTCAGCAACACAGACTGATGGCTACAGCCTGAGCAGTCAAAGTAGCTTGAGATTCCGTAAAGACAAGAAACCTGCAAGACGGCAGGAGCCTGGCTTCTGCATCATTGTAGGACGACCACACTGGCCACACCGTGCCTGCCTGAAGATTCCAGAGTGAGAAGAATAATCTTCAATCTCGTATATAGCACTGGTTGCTGCTGCTGCTGCTAAGTCACTTCAGTCGTGTCCGACTCTGTGTGACCCCACAGACGGCAGCCCACCAGGCTCCCCCATCCCTGGGATTCTCCAGGCAAGAACACTGGAGTGGGTTGCCATTTCCTTCTCCAGTGCATGAAAGTGAGAAGTGAAAGTGAAGTCGCTCAGTCGTGTCCGACTCTTAGCGACACCATGGACTGCAGCCTAGCAGGCTCCTCCATCCATGGAATTTTCCAGGCAAGAGTACTGGAGTGGGGTGCCGTTGCCTTCTCTGATAGCACTGGTACTTTAGGGTAGGGTATTTGTTTTTCTATTTCTCAAGGCTAAAGCAAACTCTAACTGATACAGTGTAAATACCTCTCATCATCTCATAGAACAGTGTTCTCCAGAGGAAACTTTGAGATGTGCTGGTCTAAATTCAGCCACTAGAAAGTCATGCCTCTCCCACACTCCCAAGTGCATCTTTGAGTCCAAACATGTGAAATCTTCTTGAGCAAGCTCCGGGAGATGGCAAAGAACAGGGAAGCCTGGTGTGCCTCAGTCCATGGGGTCGCAAAGAGTTGGACATGACTGAGCGACGGAACAAACAACAATGTGAAATTTTCATTCGTGTCTGGTATTTACATTTCATTCCAAACACTATCAAACAAAAGGTATCAGGAAAGTGGAAAGAGCAATGCCTCTTATCAAAAATAAACATTAGAATCCCAACTCTGCTTCTTGATCTCAGACAAGAATTCTAAAATCTCTGCTCCTGTTTCCCTGAAGGCATAGTAAAGACCTATTTATGCCTCACACAGTTGTTATAGTGGTTAGTGAGGTAGTGTTAGTCACTCAGTCATGTTCAACTTTTTGCAACCCCACAGACTGTAACCCACCAGGGTCCTCTGTCCATGGGATTCTCCAGGCAAGGATACTGGAATGGGTTGCCATTTCCTTCTCCAGGGGATCTTCCCAACCCAGGGATTGAATCCAAGTCTCCTGCATTGCAGGCAGATTCTTTACCATCTGAGCTACAGGAAAGCCTTAATGAAATACACACCCCTCAAAAACTAATCCTAAGAATTATGCAGCATACTACACAAAAGATCTTATTGTTACTGTTATTCAGGCATACCAGAGGGGACTCTAGTCCCAGATTTACTGATATGTGGGTCTGTATGGAAGAGAACATGGAAGTTCTCTCACATCATTTCTGTAGGCGTCACTTCTCCATAGACAGGTAGAATCAGACAGGCCGCTTGGTCCCAACCTAATGTAAATTCTAAATGCAGATGGTAGTCTCAGAATCTTAAGGCTAGGATGGGGCCTTTGGGGGACTTGTTAAGTCTATGTCTCTATATTAAGGTGAGATCATACCTAACTATCCTGGAATTACAAATTTATTAGTTTATAAAGACCTTTAGAGAATAAGTTCTAAATCCTCAACTTCAAGAGCAGATCTGAGGTTTAACAGTTCTCACTATAAGAAAATTGCTCCTCAGAATGGAATTTAAATTCCTCACCCTAATTTAAGTCTCTGGCTCTCTTGTGCAGACTTTAACAGTCTGTAAAAAGCTGGTATGACTTGTCCAGCATTCACCCTTTATATATTTGAAGACAGTTCCTAAGATGATCTTCATAGGAATATTGAGTCTAAAACCCACACATGCCAAAAGGAACTATTGTTTTATATTTAATAAATATCATTCAAGATATCTAACTCAATAATGAGGACTTTCATGAACATAGAATTACTTTACTTCTAAAGTTATGGATAGTTAGATATCTATTTATAAAGAAAAGAGATTGGGCAACAAATTTGCAAAACATGCTGTAAAGTTAAAATTATCATTGCTAAACTAAGTAGCAGAAAAAAAAATAAGACTATTAGTTAAAATAGGCACATATATTATTCAAATTTTATGGCTAACTTTTTAAGCTTAAAATAAAAGAAAAACAAGTGTCTAATTGATATTCATTTATTCATGTCACTATATAACCAGAACAGTACAAACTAGTTTTGTATGGCATTATTCACAGAAAGAATGTTCCAACATCCCTTACAAAATTAAAATAATGCATAATATTAATTTTGTTTGTTTTCAGTTTCTGGGACATGTCTGACATGTATTACTGAATATATTCAGTCTCAATTTGCTATTTTTACTGTAAATCCTGATGAAGGATGTTAGCATTGCACTCAACAAAATCCATCAGATGATTGATTTTCTTAAACTAATATGAAATTAGCCTGGTAAAATAGTGCTATTTAAAAACATTAATTAAATGGCTGTGCTTGCTTGTCAACCTGATCCCCTGTGCACTGTTTAACTGCATGACTCTACAGAACTCCATTTGTCTCTATTGCCAAAATTACCTTTGTGAGATTAGAAATGCATGGAAAGTAGTCTAGTTAGAAGTAGGGAAAAGGGAGCCAAAAGAGGACCATGCCAACAAAAATCAATTTTCCTATGTAAGGATACTCTGGAAATGAGAGTGAATTTTTTCATTGTTAGAAAAGTGAGCTTACAAAGAAAAAAAGCTAGAATGAAATGTGGTGGTAGTGAATTGGAACCAGACATGTTTGTAACATAAATATGAATAGGTAGACATGGAAACGAATACAGATATGTCTATATGAAACATCTTAAACATGTATATTTTGCAGCTCTTGTCACTGAGAGACCCTAGTAGCAATACTGTTTTACTAGTAATGAGAACACCTAACTGCCAGACCTTAGCTTATACTGTCCTCCATCAAAAGAAATCAGGGTTCTTGGAGGAATGATGGACTCCAGGGCTGAGGCAGAGAAACTACTAGATAACCGTGGATAACATTGTAGTGGCAGAAAGAAAGAAATGCTGGAAGATAAGAGGAGCAAACTGAAAAACAACTTGGAGAATTTCAATGGCCAAATCTCAGTCAACTTGAACAATAAAACAAGTGATATATTGGATTATAATCCATAGTGAGATAAATAAATAAGTGAATAAATGAGTGAGAAGGAACAGCTTTTGTTACAGTAAAATTCTAATTAATAAATGTGGAAGGAATTATGAAAATAGAATATCACCATTCGGCAAATACCACAGTAATAATTATATCAGGCAAGAGTCACAGATGGATGCTAAAACTAGTAGACAAAAATATGATAAGAAACAGGATATTTCCATAGTTACAAAATGTCTCCTCACAAGATACATATTAATTACACATGAAAATATAACCTTATAATGGAGAAACCTGGCAGACACCACCTTAGACCGATAAAAATTAAACCCAGTGATAAAAATAAAAACTGCATAATAAGACATCATGACTTAAGACTTGTCCTTGCGCTGTATCTCCTGATATGATACACTGAGAAGGCTACAACATTATTTCAGTGATATTCTTGCTAAAAAATGCGTAAATTGAATTTAATCATGAGGAAATATCAGCTAAATCCAAATTGAGTGACATTCTACAAAATAGCTAGTCCATGCTCTCCAAAATGTCAAGGTCATAAAAGACAAACACAGAGGCATTATAATAGAACTGTGAAGGCTAGCAAAATATACAACTAAAAGTAAAGAGGGATTCTGCATTGAATCTTGGACTAGAAAATCAGCATGAATGATACAGTTGGCAAAATTCCAAGTTTCTAGATTAATACTATTACTATATAAATGCTCATATCTTGATGTCATTATTTTTACTGTGATTATACAAGGTGCTAACATTAGGGAAAGTTGGATAAATGGTGTGTAAGAGTTCTCTGCTCTATTTTGGCAACTTTCAATAATGTAAGATGAAATCACTGCTGACAGCGACTGCAGCCATTAACTTAAAGATGCTTGTTCCTTGGAAGGATAGCTATGACAAACTTAGACAGCATATTAGAAAACAGAGACATCACTTTTCTTACAAAGGTCTATATAGTCAAAGCTATGGTTTTTCCAATAGTCATGTACAGATATGGAGTGTTAGACCATAAAGAAGGCTGAGCACTGAAGAACTGATGCTTTTGAAATGTGGTGCTGGGGAAGACTCTTGAGAGTCCCCTGGATTGCAAGGAGATTAAACCAGTCAATCCTAAAGGACATCAACCCTGACTATTCATTTGAAGGACTAATACTGAAGCTAAAACTTCAATAGTTTGGCCACCTGATATGAAGAGTTGATTCATTGGAAAAGACTCTGCTGCTAGGAAAGGTTGAAGGCAAAAGAAGCAGGGAGCTGCAGAGGATGAGATGGTTATATAACATCACCAACTCAATGGACATGAATTTGAGACAACTCTGGAAGGTAATGAAGGATAGGGGAGCCTGGTGTGCAGCAATCCATGGGGTCTCAAAGAGTCAGACATGACTTAGTGACTGAATAGCAACAAGGTATATCTGAAATTAAAACTTAAATTATAATAAATCCACCTTCATCCCTATCTCCATGAGCTTCAGTTGACAATAGTTTAGTGTTATATATTTTAATGTGAAAAGAGCTGTTCCAATCTTAGTGGCATAAAACAACAATATTTTTTATTATGTCTCAAGGTTCTGGAGATTTAATTTAGAATTAACTTTTACTTACAAAATGTTGTAAAAATAGCTAAAAAGAGCTTTTATATACCATTCACTGAACATCTAATGTTAATTTCATGTAACCATAATACAATTAATGAACCTCAAAATATATGCACAGATACGATAATACTATTATTATTATGTTTCATGTCTCTGGAAGTGATTGAACTAGACTAGATAGTTCTCACACTCAGTCTTTCATGTGGCTAAGATCAGTTACAGGAGCTGGAATCACCTGAAGGCTTCAGTTACCCCTCCTCCTACATTTTAGAAAACACCAATCTACCTGAACTTTCTTCAACATGTGGGTTCTTCATTACGTCTATTCTCTGCTATAATCATTGTTCTCTCTAACAGTTATACTCTTTTTATGAGTTTTTAAAATATTCATCAGATGGAATATATGTTTTCTCCTTATTACAAATAATTAAATCAGAAATATACACCAAAACATTAAATAAATTGAATTAATATTTTTAAAAGTTATTCATGATTTTTAAAAAATTCTTAGATATTAAAAAAGGTAGACATGCATCTAACAACAATAACAAAACCCTGTAACAAACATATAAATTAAAAAACTTTAAACATGTTAAAGCCAGGTACAGTGCAACTTGTTCACTCCCTAAAAATCTTAATGTGTGTAATACAGTAAGAAAAATAAATAAAGCTAAAAAGGAGAGACCCTTCTCCTTGGACACCACATAACAGTCAACATACAAAAAGAAACAGCATAAACAGGTAAACTCTTAGAAATACTAAGAAACCTCAATCAGTTTTCTGGCATAATATATAGAATCAATATCATTTCATAATTCAATAATAACAAAATACATTTTCAAAAAATGTTAAAAATCTCATGAAAATCTTAAGTCTCTAGGACTAAATGTAACAAAATAGAAAAAGGTCACCATAAAAATAATACAATCTATGACTACAGGCTTTTTACATGATCTAAATAAATGAAAAAATACACCATATTGATAGATATAAACACTCATAATTATGTCAATTATTCTCTAATTTATATTTAAATTAAATACATCATTAAAAATCAACCAATACGTCGAGAGGTACAATCTGCCAAAACTCAGAAATAGAAGAAGTAGACAATCAGAACAGACCTATATCAATTAAAGAAACTGAGTCCATACATAATAACCCTTAAATGAGAATATATCTAGACTAGATGGGTTCACTGGTGAATTCTATAAAATACTTAAGGAAGGAATTGGTATAATTTATCTATGATCTCTTTCAGAAGATAAAAGCAGAAGGAATATTCTCAACACATTCTATGAAGTCAGCATTATCCTAATACTAAAACTAGACAAAAATTTTACAGGAAAAATAATTATAGACCAATATCTTTCATGACTTAGGTATAAAAGTCCTTGATAACATATTAACAAATCAAATGCAACAATGTATAAAAAGAATTATGCATTATAACCAAACAGGATTTAGCTGAGCTATGCAAGACTGATTCAACATTTGAAAGTCTAATGTATATCACATCATCAGACTAAAGAAGAAAAAAAGTCACACAATTATGTCAATAGATGCAAGAAAAAAGCATTTAACAAAACTAAACACCAATTCATGAAAGCGAGGGGAACTTTCTTGACAAAAACATCTACAACCAACAATCAAACCTAATAACATTGAGAAACTCAGTTTTTCAGGTAACATCAGAAACAAGGTGAGGATGTCCTTCCTCAACACTGCTTTCACCCTTGTTCTGGAAACCCTAGCTAACGTGATGACAATAAAAGGAAGTAAAAGATACACATATTGAGAAAGAAGAAATCAAACTGTCCTTATTCACAGATGACAAGATGGTCTATGTAGAAAATCTAAGAGAAATGAACAAAAATCTTCTGGAACTAACAAGCTATTATAGCAAGGTTTCAGGATACAAGGTTAATATACAAAGGTCAATCACTTTCCTATATACTAGCAATGAACACGTAGAATTTGAAATTAAAAACACATTACCATTTATTAGCACTCTTCTCCCTAAAATAGAAATATTTATGCATGAATCTTTAAAAAATGTGTACAAAATATTTATAAGGAAAACTATAAAATGAAAGCTATCAGTGAAAAATTATACAGAGAGATGTGTGCATGTGTGCTAAGTCGCTTCAGTCCTGNCTTGTTTGACCACTTCCAATTTGCCTTGATTCATGGACCTGGCATCCCAGGTTCCTATGCAATATGGCCTTTTATAGCATCAGACCTTGCTTCTATCACCAGTCACATCCACAGCTGGATATTGTTTTTGCTTTGGCTCCATCCTTTCATTCTTTCTGGAGTTATTTCTTTGAGATTACAGGCAGTTAATTTTCCCAACAATATATATTTTTAGATTTCAATTACAACCTCAAAACAGAGTGTATCACAAGATTTATGAGAAGTTCTTAAGTTCTAAGCAATGAAGCACCAATAGCATGTTGTCTTATGTTGTCAGTTATTTAACAGCTTCTATCAAAAGAGGATAAAAAAGCACTGATGCTTTAAGCACTTGTGTTCTTCACATTCCCATCTAGGGTGATAGACTAAGGAGTTATGTTTACTGTCCCCATGCATTCTGCAAGACTATGGTTGTTGGATTCGATTTCTTTCCTTATGCTTAGTGTACTGTTTGATATACAGTAGGACCTTCATAAATATTGTAGTAACAGTCTACACCTTTCACAAATGTGAAAGCTGAGGTTCAGAGAGGTGGAGGAGCAGTGGGTACCAGAATGGCTGAGTGGTTAAGGTGTTGGACTTAAGATCCCATGGATTTATATCCTTATGGGTTTGAATACTATTTCTAGTACAAGTTAGTCTGTTTTTTATTTTTATTTTTTAACAAAGTTTTGTGGAGGAGTGTGTGCAAGGTGGAAGAGCAAATCCTACCCCTGGTGACTTCAGCAGTCCCCTTGCCACCTCCCATGTTAAGACATGGAGGGGTCCTGAGATCACATTCTCCTGTTAGGCAGCTTTCTTGAAGACTACAGATTTCTCACATTCTTCAAATGAAAGTGGCTCAAAGAGAGTGACACACAATTAATGGGATGATATGATAAAATACCATTTACTGACAGTGATAGCATCCTGATCAAAGAAACTAGTGATGAAATCTATGTTGTCTTACTTCTCAAAACTGCTAAAAAAAAAAAAAAGATAATTTTCTATTCCTCTGTGATTAAAATCACTTGAGACCCATTTACACTTAATGTAATCAAATAGCAAAAATAAACATTGCTCCCTATTTGTGTGCTTTGAAGAATTTGCTCTTCAGGAGGATTATAAAACAGACATCTTTCAGATGGTTCTGGATCAATTAACAGAAAGCAACCTTAACTGTGATTATGGATGCTGAAACCAGGTGTGATTTCCAGGCTGCTTCAGCCAAATCTGCTGCAGACCCTTTCTATATAGCACTACTCAGTTCAGTCTGGTCTAGGTAGACTGGCATACATCATAGCTTACTGTGGCACAGTGAGATTCCAATAGAATCTTGTCAGTGCAGTTTCACGCAGTGGGTGGGTATGTGTGTTCTGCATATTAGGAAAGGCTCTTCTTTTCCAATGCAATAGGTTTTTTTATTCTGAATTCATTTAAAACCTCAAATGAGGCTACAATGGTAAATATCACGGAGGAAAAAGTTAACAATGACAGTCCCAGTTCTCAGAATATCTTGGCTTTATCCACCAAATCATTTAGGGAGGTAACTTGCTATTCTGTGCTCTGTTTCTGCTGCTTGCTCTCATGACAGAAATTTAGTAAGGGCCTGGCTATTTTTATTAATGGGAAATTTTTAGTGTTTTGTTACTGTTTCTGAATTAAATACAGTAGGAGAAGTGGGATTAATCCTCATCTCTTACTTTACATATTTTATAGTTTGAATTTTCAAATAGCATGTGCTACCTTAGTAATTTTATATATTTATGAAATATTTTTAAATGATGAATATTATTTCAAATAAGTAAACAAAAGCTATATCTGCTTACTGTTTTTTAAAAATTCAGACAATATCAAAAAACACAAAATAAAAATCTTACTACAGATTATAATTGAGAATATTAATATATACATATTTATTTAAACTAAATTGTAAAAATGCTTTTAACTTAGCTAGTATAGTTTTGTTATATTTTTTCTCTTAATAATACATAATGATCACCTTTCCATATAAATTTATGAATGTCTGCAACATTTTTAATGGACAAAAAATATTTCATTATGGAGATGCATTAAATATTTTTCACTAATTTCTTAATAATACACAGTTTGCTTCCAATTTCTCAACATTATAAACACTGCTACATAATTATTTATATAATTCTCTGGTTAATTCCTTAGGATAAGGAGGTTGAAGAAGATGTAGATTTTAATTCTCTTACTATGTATTGCCAGAGTTTCATTTCAAAGTTTGAATCAGTATGTATTCCTATTCACAATATAGTCAAGTTACCAGTCATTTGTATGGTTCTCCAGTTTTCCCATTAAAACAAAAGAAAAAAATTTTTAACTAATAATAATAGAAGCTAGAAAAAGCAAGAGTTAGGGTTACTAACATCATAAGCCACCTTGTTCAAATTCTTTCTTTTGGGAGGAAAGAAGGGACTGAGTTTGCTGAGTACCTAAAACAGATCAGTCACTATTTAAAGTGCTTGACAGGGGACTTCCCTGGCGGTCCAGTGGCTAAGACTCAGAGCTCCCAGTGCAGAGGGGCCTGGGTTCGATCCCTGGTAGGGAAACTAGATCCCACATGCTGTGACTAAGACCTGGCACAGTCAAATAAATAAACACTTAAAATAAATAAATAAATAAAGTGCTTGACAGAAGGCATGCCATTCAGTCTGCAATAAAAATCTTAGGAAATAGGCAAATATTATCATCTTCCAATCACAGAAAAAGGTGAGTTTCATAAAAGTTGAGTATCTTGAACAAGGTCACCTCGATAATGAATTTTGACCCTGAAAAGTACAGACAGCTTTCTTCGGCACCATGTCTCTTTTATCATTCATGTTTAAGGTCCCCACCAGATTTCCACATGTAAGTGACACATAACCTTGCTAGGGTCCTTATCAAGCAAGGTACTTTGGAAGAAATACCCGGTTCAAAACTTACTTCTTTTCAGGGAAACACGTGAAGCAATTAGAAAGGAAATGAGGACATTGTTTTGTGACATTTTCACATAATTTTCAGCTCAGAGGCCATTCATATTCTGTAAATCTTCTCAAAGTTTCAGACATAAACTTTCAAATAGTTTAAGGAAAAGATATTTTCAGCTACACATTTTGCCTTAAAATTTTAAAAAAAGAAACACAACTTTAACTTACTAATGAGTATGTACCTAGAGAAATAAACAGTAGAGAAAAACAAAAGGCAAAATAAGAGCTTAAAAAGCAATGCAGTACATTGGGGAATATGCACTTAACAAAAGTAACAGTTTCTAATGCATAACTTGCACCCTACGTGCCCATATGAAAGACAAAATCTCAAGCAATACACTTAGCTGTCAATTATAATATCTGTTCTCATACTTAGTGTTAATGAAACTGGAGCAGCAGGAGCAGAATGAACATATTTTTGTTAGAAATAAATGGATAGCTTCATTTGTTCCAACTTTTTAGATTCCTTTTGTTGATTACATTTACAAATTTTTTTCATGTTGGAACTTATTCATAAAGTCATCATTTTTAAAAAAGAATTATCCCCTCGTAACACTCAATGCTGAAGTGTACAGATTTAGTTAAGTTTCCTACAAGAATAGTTATTCTCTAACCTGACATTTGAATGAAACAGGCAGAGCAACATAAAAATTTTGCAAGTTTTTTCCAGCTTTTCTCCCCCTACAGTAAGGCAGCATTGACAAATCCCAAATCTTAAATCAACTGATTATGAATCCCCATCTTTCTTTATTTTAACAATATATTTCCTATTTTTCCTTCAACATAACAATATGCTCTTCAAATATATGCAGTACCCTAACTCTTAAAGGAAATTCTGGAAACTCATAGAATGCTAATCAAGTTTTATACTTCACAACTTCAATTTACAAAATGGCACAATTAAAGTCAGAAAAGAAAGAAACTAGAAAAATCCTAGCTGATTTACACATGGGAGACAGAACTTTTTTTTTCTTTTTCTGTTTGCACATATAAGACTAAAGAGAAAAATTTAGGAGGAGAAGTGATGCTGACATTCTCATCTCATCTGATAGATATTTGAAAAGCAAATCATCGTTCTTATTTATCCATGCTGTGGGAAATCGGTTTTAACCAGGCTCTGACAAAAGACATCCTCCAGAATCCTGACACTGATGATGGT
Source organism: Neotragus moschatus (assembly GCA_006410615.1). Classification (NCBI taxonomy): domain Eukaryota; kingdom Metazoa; phylum Chordata; class Mammalia; order Artiodactyla; family Bovidae; genus Neotragus; species Neotragus moschatus. Next base: position 705,146 of record SJYA01000052.1, on the reverse strand, counting down.
TATCTTCTGAGACCAAGTTTAAAGTGTTCCCCTTCCTGTTCCTCCCCACCACACACAGAGGGTCCCTCTGCCCCATTCTCACAGAAAATCTCTAGAATACTCCATGGCATTCATCCTGTGTTATCACAGCACTCATCTCAGTTGAAGCACTTACTGTATAAAATCAATGATTTCAACTCTCTTGAAAGAAATCTCCCCAAATAAACAAACACTTGGGGAATTCCTCCATGGTCCAGTAGTTAAGACTCTATACTTCCAATGCACGGGGCCTAGGTTCAATCCCTGGTCAGGGAACTAGATCCCACATGCCATAACTAACACCCAGAGCAACCAAATAAATAAATAAATATTTGAAAACGATACCTGAATAAAATAATACTATTTTTTCTGAGGAGCAGGAGTTTTAGATTTAGCAATCTGCAGTATGCTGGTTAAAATGAATGACTTCCCTACAGTTACAAAACATTGTCATTCTTTGTGCATTATTAAAAGAAAAAAAATGTATGATCATACTTATCTGATGAATCCCAATTTTAAAAACCACAGATAAGCTCTTTTCAATGTACCTTGTATTGGACAAACAGCTCCCTTCAATTCTCTTTGACACATTGGGAACACAGTCTTAACCAGCTCGCCTATCTGCAGAAGCAGTGTTTCAAAAAGTGAGAATTCTATAATTCGAAGTACATACAAGAAGAAGGAAAGCTGCTCTCACTGGCAGACAGGGTTCATTAGAACTCTGAGAACTGGGGTCTCTCACTGACTTAATTTAAGCAACTTTTATTTGCAGAGCACTAAGAAAACCCATAAAGAAAGAACAGACGGCCTTCAAGCTATTCCTAAATCACCCCAGGAGCAACAGGGCTCTTCATTTCCGCTGGGGAGGGAATCCACTTTTCCACAGAGGGTGTCTGTTTTCCCTCTCACTTTTATTCACAGCAGCATGGTTCTTCTCTGACTGAGATTCAGGCCTGGGGGCATTTTCAATTAGAGCAGCTAGGAACTTTTTAACATTCTTCCAATTCTTGATCCAAATGCCCTAACCCGGGATAGGACAACACACAGATTGGAAGCTTGTGTTCATACGCAATCTATATATTCACTTCACCCTTGCTGCAGTTATGAAAATGTTAAGATTGGAACACTGAAAATCATGGAGAGTGTATACTTTGAATAATTTGGTTGTTTTCCAGACCATGAACATACAACCAGACCTGATATTAACCTTCAGAGTCATTATGTGATACACCTTACACTAATATAATATTGTACCTCAACTATACTCCAAAAAATGCGTTTTTGATCTTGCATGGAGGGTTAGGAGCAGAGGAGGAGACTCAGAGATGTCCTAATTCTGGAAAGTAAGATCTAAGGTTGACTCTTTGTGAATAGCTGTCACGTCTTGTAAGTAAGAAGTTCTTTGAAATATTTACCTTCAGTGTTTTATATACTTTAGAAAAGATCATTTCAAAATATCTACACTATGTGTGTGTGTGTATATATATATATATATATATACTCACTGAGAGCCAGACATCCTGGAATGTGAAGTCAAGTGGGCCTTAGGAAGCATCACTACAAACAAAGCTAGTGGAGGTGATGGAATTCCAGTTGAGCTATTTCAAATCCTGAAAGATGACACTATGAAACTGCTGCACTCAATATGCCAGCAAATTTGGAAAACTCAGTAGTGTCCACAGGACTGGAAAAAGTCAGTTTTCATTCCAATTCCACAGAAAAGGCAATGCCAAAGAATGTTCAAACTACCACACTCATCTCACACTCTAGTAAAGTAATGCTCAAAATTCTCCAAGCCGGGCTTCAGCAATACGTGAACTGTGAACTCCTTGAAATTCAAGCTGGTTTTAGAAGTCAGAGGAACAAGAGATCAAATTGCCAACATCCACTGGATCATGGAAAAAGCAAGAGAGTTCCAGAAAAACATCTATTTCTGCTTTATTGACTATGCCAAAGCCTTTGACTGTGTGGATCACAATCAACTGTGGAAAATTCTGAAAGAGATGGGAATACCAGACCACTTGACCTGCCTCTTGAGAAACTTGTATGCAGGTCAGGAAGCAACAGTACAACTAGACATGGAACAACAGACTGGTTCCAAATAGGAAAAGGAGTAAATCAAGGCTGTATATTGTCACCCTGCTTATTTAACTTCTATGCAGAGTACATCATGAGAAACACTGGACTGGAAGAAGCACGAGCTGGAATCAAGATTGCTGGGAGAAATATCAATACCCTCAGATATGCAGATGACACCACCGTTATGGCAAAAAGTGAAGAGGAACTAAAAAGCCTTTTGATGAAAGTGAGAGAGGAGAATGAAAAAGTTGGCTTAAAGCTCAACATTCAGAAAGCTAAGACCATGGCATCTGGTCCCATCAGTTCAGTTCAGTTCAGTTCAGTCACTCAGTCATGTCCGACTCTTTGTGATCCCATGAACCACAGCATGCCAGACCTCCCTGTCCATCACCAACTTCCGGAGTCCACCCAAACCCAACTGAACTGAACTGAATATAGATATTTTGAAATATCTATGTGTATATATATATAATTTAACAAATATAAAGAGCAAAGACATAGGGCTAACATAATACTAGGCACTAAGTGCTTCACATATACTAAACTCCCTTAATCCTCACAACCCTATAAAGTGGGTACTACTGTTATCATACTATTGACAAATTGAACTGAGAGGTTAAGTAACTGACCAAAGGTCACACAGCTAGTAAATTAGTGGCAAAACTTGGTCCAGACCCAGGCATTCTTCCTCCAGAGTACATGCTCTTAACCACTATATTATACAACCTCTTTCAGTTTTCAGGAAACAAATTTTTTTCTTTTAAATCTACATATAGATTTTTAAAATAAATAAATAAATAAATCTACATATAGAGACATTAGCTTGCTTTACTCTCAGTTACACAATCCCTCCCTCCCTCCCTCCACCTCCAAGTTCCCTGACAAGGTTTATCCTTAAGGTACATAATTTAAATTTTTATTATTTCAGAGATGATTTTGCATATAGCATTAAGTTCTTTGAAATTTCCTGATAAATGCACATAAAACTTTGAACGAATATTTGATACACCAGCAAGCTGTGCCAAAGCAGTTTCTATCACTACAAAAGGCAAAGTTTCAATGGCCCAATGACTCTTTTGTTTATGTATGTGTTCCATTATTTATTTATAACATATGATCTTTCGAGTTAATCTTAAACATGAAAAGTCTCATAGAGAGAGGAGAAGCGAACAGATGGCATAATTCCAGGAAAGGCTAGGAATCTTGGTATGCTCTCTGCATAGCAATTTAGAGTAAAATTCACATCAAAACTGAAGCAGGCTATCTGTTGCCTGGGTTAGAGATTACAGAAAAAGCATAAAGATCACCAATAAGCGTATCATCTCTGACTCCAGTGATGTTCCCACACCCTCTAATTGGTGCTATTCTGTACTAATCAATATACTACAAGCACCTAATAGGCACTCCTGCAAATTCTAGGGAAACGAACTCACCCTGCAGAAAGCCCTGAATATTCATACCCAAGTGCAAATGTTAATTCATGCGATGCTTGCGTTAAACTGGTCTAATTATCTACTGAAGGAATCTATTAAAGGCCTGCTGTCAATCCTACAGATTGGGTTTAGCAAAGTGAAACTGAATTGCGTGTCTTTTCAGCTAATTACAAAACTCTGCCTGACATGCTTTAAGAATGGTCAAAAAAAAAAAAAAAAAAAAACATGTGGACAGCACACAGATAGCTCCTCGACATATAGTATCCTCTTGTCAAGCAAGCAAAGATAGGACATGATGACACAGGAAGAGAAGCACAGCCTAAGAGGCCATGTGCCTTTCCATTACATCTCTCATGGTCCTAGGAGGGAAGTGGCATGTCACAAATAGCCATTTTAAAAAATCTCAAGCTGCATATAATTGGTTTTTCATTGAATAGTTTGAGACAATAACCAGTAGCTTTTAAACACTTGGGCTTCCCTGGTGGCTCAGTGGTAAAGAACCTGCCTGCCAATGCCTGAGATGCAGAAAACACGGCTTCGATCCTGGGTTGGGAAGACCCCTGGAGGAGGAAATGATAACCCACTCCAGTATGCTTGTCTGGGAAATACTGTGAACTGAAGAGCCTGGTGGGTTTCAGTCCATGGGGGTCACAAAGAGCTGGACACAACTGAGTGTGAGCATGCACACACACACACACACACACACACTTCAAACACTTAAGATATTCCTCAATGGTTATGTTGAAAAGTCTTATACATTTAAGTAGAAAATTCTGGTTTTGGAATTCTTTTTATCTGTTTGTCTCTTATATTAACCTAAAAGTCAAGAGGGAAGTAGGATTCTTCCCTTCTGCTCTCTCTACTTTCTCTTCAGCTTAACTCAATATTATTTTTACTGAAATGGAAAAATTATTTATAGGGATTAGGAAATACATTAATATGTGAAGCTCAAAGGTAGATTCATCTAGTTTTTGATGTTGTATGTTCTTTTTCATTTTTCTGAGATCATAATACACCCACAGGTATCACATGATATGAGCTGTATGTTTAGCAAAGCTGTCCTGTAGCTCAAGTAACTAATGGTCTCATTTCTGCCAGGGGATGACACACCGTGAAGTAGTCATAAATTATAGGCTGATTAAAAAGTATACACACACAGTAAAGTCTGTGTGTTGTCTAACACTAAACTTATTAACTTTAGCCTGCATTCCTAAATGCTAATAGGAATTGGTGCCAAGAGGCCTGTAATGATGGAGAAAAAAGAACAGGAAGGTAAACAAAGAGGAGAAACAGAGTTAAGAAAACTGAAGCAAAAAGTAGTAACAAAATGACACTGAATCTGTAGCAGGGAAGTATATCAGAATCTCTTTAAATTGTAAGGAAAAATGCAGAAATGCAAAAGTTAAATAAGGTGATTCATAAGAGAGTATCTATGGCATATTTCCAACCTACTGTGGAAATAAAATTCATGAATAATATTAAAGGTATTTACATGATCCACTGTTCTCCTGAATAGTGTTTGCCTAATGTAATAGGATCTTTGAAAAGGCAAGAGAGTTCCAGAAAACCATCTATTTCTACTTTATTGACTATGCCAAAGCCTTTGACTGTGTGGATCACAATCAACTGTGGAAAATCCTGAGAGAGATGGGAATACCAGACCACCTGACCTGCCTCTTGAGAAATCTGTATGCAGGTCAGGAAGCAACAGTACAACTGGACATGGAACAATAGACAGGATCCAAATAGAAAAAGGAGTATGTCAAGGCTGTATATTGTCACCCTGCTTATTTAACTTATCTGCAGAGTACATCATGAGAAACACTGGACTGGAAGAAGCACAAGCTGGAATCAAGATTGCCAGGAGAAATATCAAGAGCCTCAGATATGCAGATGACACCACCCTTATGGCACAAAGTGAAGAGGAACTAAAGAGCCTCTTGATGAAAGTGAAAAAGGAGAGTGAAAAGTTGGCTTAAAGATCAACATTCAGAAAACGAAGATCATGGCATCCAGTCCCATCACTTCATGGGAAATAGATGAGAAAACAGTGGAAACAGTGTCAGACGTTACTTTTCTGGGCTCCAAAATCACTGCGGATGGTGACTGCAGCCATGAAATTAAAAGACACATACTCCTTGGAAGCAAAGTTATGACCAACCTAGATGGCGTATTGAAAAGCAGATAAACTACTTTGCCAACAAAGATCTGTCTAGTCAAGTGTATGGTTTATCCAGTTGTCATGTATGGATATGAGAGTTGGACTGTGAAGAAGGCTGACCGCCGAAGAATTGACGCTTTTGAACTGCGGTGTTGGAGAAGACTCGAGAGTCCCTTGGACTGCAAGGAGATCCAACCAGTCCATCCTGAAGGAGATCAGTCCTGGGTGTTCATTGGAAGGACTGATGTTGAAGCTGAAACTCCAATACTTTGGCCACCTGATGGGAAGTACTGACTCATTTGAGAAGACCCTGATCCTGGGAAAGATTGAGGGCAGGAGGAGAATGGATGGCATCACCAACACAGTGGACACAGGTTTGGGTGAACTCCGGGAGTTGGTGATGGACAGGGAGGCCTGGCATGCTGCGGTTCGTGGGGTTGCAAAGAGTCGGACACAACTGAGCAACTGAACTGAACTGAACTGAATGTAATAAGATCTGGACTGCTTGAGGAAAACACAAAGTTGCAGTCGTAAGAGCTAAGGCTGACTGCACATGCTATTAAAAAAAGAAAGTGAACTTTTGAATACAATTGTTTACATCAATATTATCACATTATTCCATTTATGTTATAGATTATTGTGATTAAATTAAAACTGTAGTAATTGTACTATACTACCCATGTTAGAGATTCTAACCTTTTTTTTTTTTTAATATTTCTTGGTGTTTGTTTCCTTTAAAACAAAGTCATAAAATTCAAATTTAATTTAAACAATTCAAATCTTTCCTTATAAAGCAAAGAGAATATGAGAAAATACAGCTTATCCTTAAAAAAGAGAATTTCTTTAATAAACTAAAATCTAATTAAAAGTCCTCATCTCTCCAATTTTTCTGAGGTTACTTTTTTAAAACATACATATCTACCTCATTTCCTTCCAACTCTTCAAAGTTGACAGAATTACATTTACAAATGCAAAAAGCAAATGCAGCTAAAAATCTTTCCTCTTTTTTTCTTTTCTGTTTTTCATCTTCTCAGTGAATATATTTAAATAAAATATCCCTGGAAAATATGAGTTTAAAAAAACTCCTTTATTAATATCGGAGTTTTCTAGCAGTAACATTCTCTCAAATTCTATGAGTAAAAATAGCTGGTCTTTATACTTTAGCGCTATTTTACCTCTTATCCTGGAGCTTATGTCCAGATAGTTAGGGCCTCCTGAGACTATTTTAGATGCTTTTCTGAAAGATTTGTTTCACCCTTTATTAACATGCTTAACTTGGTTCACCTGAGGCAAGTGTTTGATAGTTTTTTTGTTTTGTTTCGTTTTGTTTACCACTCTTTCAATCTTCTCCCCAAGCATAGGGTTAAGTGGGTTAACTGGACCTAGTTTAACTTGACTGGGCATCGGACAATACCTCTGGCCTCTTCTACTTCCCTTCCTGGTAGATCTGGTTTTGTTTTGCTTTTCTGTAGCCAGCATTTTAACTATCTAAAAGAAATCAATTCTTGTATCTTCTCAGAATCACCAGGTGGCGGTTAGTGAGTCAAGTTTAATGTGTTTCAACTCTTTTCCCATCAAATAGGGAAGTAAATCAGCTATCCAAATAATACAGGGAAAGCACTTTCAGTTACAACGTATTCATGTTCCTTTTAAGCCAAATAGATGTGAAAGGACATCTCCACATGACACTGCTCTCTGCTCTTTATTGCAGATTCATGTAAATGAATCAGTGAATAACATTTGATTCAGCAAATGTTTCTGATAGTCTGTTCTGTACAATGTGCTGTGCTATGTGCCATGGAGATGAGGAGATGAATTAAGTATGCTCCTTGTCTTCAAAGAGCTCACAGAAACCTAGAGGTTTATCTTTTCATCTTATGCATCACAGTAGTTATGAAATATATACAGAAATAAGATAACTGTGTAAAATAACTGACAAGCAAAAATCTCTGTATAAGCATTCATTCTATCAGAGGCTGAACCTGCAGAGATAGAAATAGTGGTAGCTGCTGGTGGTACAAAGTCACTTCAGTTGTGTCTGACTCTGTGCAACCCCATAGAAGGCAGCCCACCAGGCTCCTCTGTCACTGGGATTCTCCAGGCAAGAATAATGGAGTGGGTTGCCATTTCCTTCTCAGTGCATGAAAGTGAAAAGTGAAAGTGAAGTCACTCAGTCGTGTCCGACTCCTATTGACCCCATGGACTGCAGCCTACCAGGCTCCTCCGCCCATGGGATTTTCCAGGCAAGAGTACTGGAGTGGGGTGCCATTGCCTTCTCTGAAGGCATTGCTATGATGATATATAACTGATATAGGATTGTGGACATAGCATTTGCAAATGCATGGGGAACCATGGCTTTCTCTACTAGGATCATGCTACTGTATCTGTATAACTTGAGCTGTATATATATTTCAGTGTTAAAAATAAATGAAATCTCATGAAAAGAAATGTAAGTTCTATAAGTATATATATACATATGAATATATATGTATATATTTTTCTATTTTGTTCACTGATGTAGCCCGAGCATCGGAAACAATGACTGGTACAGAGTAGATAGTTAATTGTTTTATTGTTGTTGACAAATGCATTTAACCAAACATTTATTTGATTATCTCTGAATCCAGAGTTAAAGCCTCAGAAAAGGCATTAAGTTGGATTCCAAGGAAGTGAGTGGAGTCCAGGAGGAAGGCAATGGCACCCCACTCCAGTACTCTTGCCTGGAAAGTCCCATGGATGGAGCAGCCTGGTGGGCTGCAGTCCACGGGGTTGCTAAGAGTCGGACACGACTGAGAGACTTCATTTTCACTTTTCACTTTCATGCACTGGAAAAGGAAATGGCAACCCACTCCAGTGTTCTTGCCTGGAGAATCCCAGGAACGGGGGAGCCTAGTGGGCTGCAGTATGTGGGGTCACACAGAGTCAGACACGACTAAAGCGACTTAGCAGCAGCAGCAACAATGTTACTCCAGATATGCTATGATGAGATCTTAACTGGAATGGTGATAGCAAGAACAGAAGAGAAAGTACAGACCAATATGGTTCCATTAAATGGGCTGGGCTTGCCCCCGGAATGTATTTACTCATGCTCTAGGATCTTTTCATCTATCCATTTCAAAATATCAATAAATCCTGATAGTGTTTCTAACTATCAGTAAATATTTGAGCAAGTATTTACTCAAGAAAACATTTCAGCCATCTCCCTCTGTATTATGACCCAATTTGACAGTGCTCTGATAAATACAGACAGGGAATGAGAAGACAGAAAGTGGTAACATGGTGAGGTTTAGAGTTTAGAGAGACCCTCCTAAATATACCGTGGTGGTTAGTGGAGAGGAGCAGCAACGAAGTCAAGGAGAGCACTCAGGAGACAACTATAGTGGTTTCAGTGAGAAACAGTGGATGAACAAATGTGGGAGCACTGGAGATGCATGTAAATAGATCTGGCATTTTGGAAAGAAAATGTGAGGGAGTAAGGAGTAGATAAGTCACATTCTGACTTTGGCATCTTGTGGGTGGAAGTGCCAAGCATAAAGCTGAAAGCTATTGGAGGGGCAGCAGGCTAGAGGTAAGATAGTAACTTCACTCTTTGACATGCTATGTTTGAGATCATTTGAATCCTGAGATAAAGACGTACAAAGAGAAGCCATCAATTTATTTAGCATTCCGTCTGGTCCTGTGTCGTGCCTGGACCACAGTAAGTCATTTGTGAATGAATGAACAAAAGAAGCTCAGAAAACAGATCTGGACGTAGATCTTCAAAAATGAATTAATACCATATACCCATGAGAATATGTGCTGGAAATAAATTAGATCAGTTCTGCTCAAAGCGTGCACTGCACACACAGCTGGTCCTCAAATTGTTACCTGTCCTCAATGGAATAAGTACAGATACTAAAAGTAAGCATTTGGGAAGTTTTATAGCAATGTAACAGTAATTTTGCATCTTTTTTTAAATCAAATATGAGGAAATTAGACTCATTTTATAAGCTTTTGGTTTTTCTTTCTTTTTTTTTTTTTTTTTTTTTTTTTTTTTTTGTTTTTTTTTGGGTTTTTTCTTTTTTTA
>SJYA01000052.1:670764-695327 GCA_006410615.1 Neotragus moschatus | reverse complement strand
TTTTTTTTTTTTTTTTTGAGTTTTTTGGGTTTTGCTTTGGTCTTTCACTTTTAGAAAAATTTTTTTGTAATGGACTGGAAATGTCAAAGCAAGCAAACAACCAAACAAAAATCTTGACATGTCACTATGGGCAACTTAAGCATCAAATGAGACCATTTAAAAGAAAATATTTATCACAGTTTCTCTTTGACTCATCTCTTACATTCCTTCTTACCTGTTTTACTAAACCCAACTTTATTTCCTTCCTAGGGATCTCAATAGTAAATTAAATCTTCTTTTGTGTATTTTGTATGCTTATCCAATTTGACAGTAAAATTTTCCTGTAGCGTGGATAAAAGCCATTTCTTTTCTTCCCATAAGGACCGTAGAAAGAGCAACATGGTAAGCAAAAATTCTAAGTATCCCTCTGGTGTTATCTCTCTCCTTTGAGTGTGGGCAGGACCTATGATTTGCCTCTAGCCAAAAGAATATGGTAAGAGTGATTGGATGTCACTTTCTTGACTGAGGTAGACAGATAATAGATCTATAAAATTCACCTTCATACTGATGCTGAAGAACCCAGCCACCATAAATTCTAAAACCACCAAAAGAAATAGAATTATAGCAATCTGTGAGAACATACAAGTAGGTCACTTCTCAGATGAGGCCTCACTCTCAGCCAGGATCTTTACTGCAGCCTTATGAGATTTCCAAGCAGAGGACTCAGCTGAGCCAGGCCTGGAGTCCTAACTAAGAGACGATGTGAAATCATAAATGTATGTTGTTTTAAGCTGCTAAATGTGTGATCATTTATTTTCAGTATAGAAAACCAGTCCAATTAGACAGGTTATAGTTTCTTGGCTACAAATGAAGAGAAACTTGGGTAAATGGAGCACTGGTGGTGCTATTTCTATCACGCAAGACATGAGGGAAAAACTTGTGGAAGAATAAAAATTATTTTTGGGTAGAATGAAAAAGTCTTAGAAATGAGGAAAAACTCATAAAAAAAAAAAAAGAACAAAAAACCAGGTCAGATGCTTAAGACATGTCAAAAAGAAGAACTATGAAAAGTCAAACAACATGAAACTTCAAAATCAGTATTGTTAGGAACTGGAGAGGGGATAAATGGTGCAAAGCTGGGAGATAATGAATACAGATAAACAGAACAATTTTGGAATTTAAAGACAGAAGAGATATTTTAACAGAAATTGACTGATGCAGAGTACAGGGTTGAGAAATGTATATTTCCACATGGTGGAAGTAAGGATGAAGTGGAGAGAAAAAGACTAAATAAGGATGCTCTAAGGAGAAGTGGGGAGAAGGCAATGGCATCCCACTCCAGCACTCTTGCCTGGAAAATCCCATGGACAAAGGATCCTGGTGGGCTGCAGTCCATAGGGTCGCTAGGAGTCGGATACGACTGAGTAACCTCACTTTCACTTTTCACTTTCATGCATTGGAGAAGGAAATGGCAACCCACTCCAGTGTTCTTGCCTGGAGGATCCCAGGGACGGGGGAGCCTGGTGGGCTGCCATCTCTGGGGTCGCACAGAGTCGGACACGACTGAAGTGACTTAGCAGCAGTAGCAGCAGCAGCAAGGAGAAGTGATTAAGGCATGACACCTGGGGTTCCAGTGGAAGCATCAGTCCTAAAGAAAGGCACTGTTTACTCCCAGACTGTTGTTAAAAAAGATAAAGGATAGTAAAGAGGATAAGAGATTTTAAGAAGCTCACGAAGAATTGTCTCTTAACTTCTTGATAAAGAAGGAAAGTTGTCCACTTCAAAACGAGGGGGAATGATTGGACCCTGAATTGGAGGGAGTGAAGGTTTGGAATGCTGTTGTGCGGACGGTGTTAGAGGATCAACAAGAGATTAATGAAAGGATTAAGAAGCAATTAAAGTCAGACAGCGTGAACTGGTGGTAGGCCAAGTATGTAGAGTTTTGCTTGAAATCTGTCACTGATGCTGGGTAGGAGCTAGTAGAGGAGTTGGATTAATGGCAACTCAGTGGCTCATAGAAAGTACATCACTAATGATGAGACCTGCATACACGACGCGATTCAAAAAGGCCAGCCAGAAGATGGAGATTTTAACAACAGATGGCAAATGTACTTTCAGCTAGCTATGACACTGGCAATTTTTAAAAATTCAACCACTAGAAAACTGAAAACACCCTAGAGTGCTTTAACGGAAGCTTATTTTAGCATTGTCCTTAATAGTCCAGCTAACTTCCTTAGACCAGTCCTTCCTATTCCCCAGTTCCTCATATATTTTATTTTTAAATATGTATAAGGAATTGTCATTTTCTTAAAACGTGTTAAACAGAAGCAGCATGGTCTACTAGGAATTTCTATGTAGAGCTTAGCATCCTGATTCTGTAACTTGACTAGCTGCACTGAGAAAGTGATTTCATCTCTTTGTGCCTTAAGTTACTTATCATAAATGGGGATAATAATCTCTAACTCTCCATGTAGATGTGATAATTAAATGGGATAATTTATGTATTGATACAATGGCATGTATAATGGATTTTCAAATAATGTTATTTAAATTTTTTCACAGAAGCAATGAAATTCCATGTATTACTTTTGCTTTCTAAAACAAGCCAGTCAAAAATACTAAGAAAAATTGGAAAACACAGAAAAGTAGAAAAGAAAAAGTGATCAAAAATCCATCATGCAAGCATTAAAAACTTTATTTTAGTACCAAGTATAAAATTGTATAACTAAAGAGACCATTGTAGTACAAAAGGTTCAATCCTTACATTTTACAGATGAAAAAACTGAGGCCCTGAGAATAGAGCTGGCCTTTCTAAGAGTACAGGGCTTCCCAGGTGGTTCAGTGGTAAAGAATCTGCCTGCAATGCAAGAGGCTCAAGAGAGGGTCAATCCCTGGGTTAGGAAGATCCCCTGGAGGAGGAAATGGCAACCTGCTCCAGTATTCTTGCCTGGAAACTTCCATGGGCAGAATAGCCTGGCAGGCTACAGTTCATGGCATCGCACAGAGTTGGACACGACTCAGCAAGCATCCACCTTTTTTTGTTCCTTCTAAGGGTGCAAAGCGTATTGACTATTGAGCCAAGGCTAGAAATTAGGTCTTCTTACTCCAGTGTCTTTCCACTTACTGTGATGAGGGAGGTGGAAACATTGCACTGTCAACAGCCAACATTTATTGGGTCCACAGATACTCAGGGCACTCACTACTCTGCATGTATAATCATTATTTGTTGTAATTTCACACATTAGGAAAGCAATCGAAAGTGTACATGTAGATCAGCAAAAAGACAATCTTTCTAAATAACATGGGGAAAAAAACACCTTATACCTATGCCTGCAGCATAAACTATACAAAATTCATTTCCTCCAGTATCATAGTTTGCAAATAGTCTATTTCTGCAACAGAAAAACATCAATTTTTCAACTGCCCTTGATATCAAGGAAAGCATGATGGCCATAAGTCATCCACTTTGTAAGCTCTTAAAACTCACTCCCATGAGCTCTTGTGCCTTATCAACAGGCATAAACGATGTAAATTAGTCCACTGAAAATTCAGAAAAAAATATATTTTCCGGATTGTTAAAGACCTTGAGCCTAGCCCACAGACTTGACATTTAGCCTGCAATGTGGTATGACTCAAATTAGTTTTCTGAGGTGAACAAGGAAAAAGAAATAAAGAAATATGGAGCAACCTCCAAGAAATATTCCCTGGAGGTCCATGGATGAGTTAATTTGCAGATGATAGTTTAGCAAAGAAATAACTTCAGCATATTCTCTTATAATGATTTAGATGTTAGTCCCTCAAATTTTGTGTTTTAAAAACTATTTATAAAAAGAACACTTCTGTTGGCTTCCTTTTAAACAATAAGAAGTGGAGGATTGCTATTTGGATGGTGTAACAAGTATTACATCTTCCCTGGTGGCTCAGACAGTAAAGAATCGGCCTGCAATGCAGGAGACCGTGGTTCAATCCCTGGGTCAGTAAGACCCCCTGGAGAAGGCAGTGGCTACCCACTCCAGTATTGTTGTCTATTACCCAAGCCTCTAGCCTAGGAGTAGCCTTTCAGCTCAGAGTATGTTTATGGAGTGTGTGGACCATGTGTATGGTGCACTCTGGCCAGTATAAGAGTATTTTCACTTGTTTTAATTATCGTCTGCCTACCATGTACCACAGCATTTTAGGTACCTGAAGAAACAAACCTAAGCAAGTCTCAGGCCCTGCCATCTAATCTGTAATCTTCTGAGAAAAGCAGACACACAAAAAGATAATTTCAATATGTTAAATTAGAGATATAATGAGGGTGGTATTTGGANAGTATAAGAGTATTTTCACTTGTTTTAATTATCGTCTGCCTACCATGTACCACAGCATTTTAGGTACCTGAAGAAACAAACCTAAGCAAGTCTCAGGCCCTGCCATCTAATCTGTAATCTTCTGAGAAAAGCAGACACACAAAAAGATAATTTCAATATGTTAAATTAGAGATATAATGAGGGTGGTATTTGGAGCACAGACATAAAGGAGGAGTAGGCATTACTTAGCCTCATCTTTGGTTCAGGGTTCCTACAAAAGAAAATGACTAATGTATTGAAGAGGATGACTTGGGCAAGGCAATAAATGGTGAAAAACATCCAGGTGTGGACATAGACCTACGGCATTAGCCAATATAGTACATTCTGAGAACCACAGTGGTTACATATAGCTAGAATAGTAAAGTTCAGAGCAGAGAGTGGGAAGAAATAAGGATTAAGAAGTACTTAAAAGCCAGATGTTGGAGAGACTTATGTACTATGCTGAGTAGCTAAAGAGTTTGGTCCTGATTCTATAGGTCACGAGTAGCTAATCAAAGCAGGAATTTGTGGTAGAAAGTTCTCTATGGGTACAGTGGGGTGAACTTAAAACGAACTGTATGAAAAGGATGGGACCAGCTATAAGGGTCCAGGTGAAATATGGTAAGATCTGATGCAAGGTACGGGCAGTGGCCATGAAAAGAATTAAATAGGTGAGTCAATGATTAAAGAGAGAAGCTTGGAGGGACTTTTGATGTGTCAGACAAGGAGAGGGAAGAGTCCAGAATGAAGCCATGGTTTGGGGCATTGTATGCCTTGATATGACTGCCTATGATTATGAAGACAAGAAAGAATAGGGCAAATAGGAAGAAAATGAGGTCAGCAGGGGACACGTTGAAAGTAAGATGCCTGTGAAACATCCAAAATAAAAGGTTTGGCAGATGGAGGTTATGTGAGACTGATGCTTTGGGGTTTCTCTTGATGGCATCTTCCTCCTGTTTTGATAGCTCATGGTAACTCTCCCATGTTAACTGCCCCTGGAAGAACTAACCCAGAGAATCCAAAACAGAAATTTATCCCCTTTGCAGTTGATACGTTTCCTTCTAGGAAGCATCCTCCACCTTTGATAGAAGCCTGGGCTGTAGACAGGGACCAAGAGAGGACAATAAGAAACTGTGGTGCCTCCCAGGATCACTGTCATACCCAGTTACTTCAGTCTCCCCGTTTCTACTGCATGTGGGAGAGCTTCAGGTATTGAGCCAACGGGGTTGCCGATCATACTCTCAGTCACAGCACATCTTTGGGCTCTCTTGTATTCCTGTCTCCCTACCTGATAACAGAATCCCTTCTGATGGAATTGAATTACTTGAGACCATTCAAGTCGAATTTGCATCTCCCAGAAGCCCAGCTTTCCCTCTCCCCTTGTTTCCCTCTTCTGCCTTGGCCTATCCCACTGCCCCAGATCAGTCAGCTTGTTTGGTCTTGGATTTCACTCACAACATGAAAGATTATAGATATAGATTCTCCTCCCATTTAAAGACTTTGCAGCCCATTTCATAAACTCAAAGGCAAAGTGACACAGTAGACAGATCTATATTTGACTGCCAGTCCTATCACCCACTGGCAAGTCACATAAGCTGATAAATCTTCATTTCCTTATCTGTAAAATGAGGCTAAAACTCTTTCCAAGATTGCTATGAAAATTAAATGACGAAGCATGTTAAAGGGCCTAGCGTGTGGTAGGTAGACAATAAACATTCTTTCCCATCCTGCCATATTTTTTAATTGAAGTAGAGTTGATTTATAATACTGTGTTAGCTTCAGATGTACAACAAAGTTTTTTCAGATTATTTTCCCCTATGGGTTACTATAATATATTGAATGTGTTATACAGTAAATCCTTGCTGCTTACCTATTTTATGTATAGTGGTTTATATCTGTTAGTCCCATACTCTTAGTTTATTCCTCGCCCTCCCTTTCCCTTTTGGTAACTATAAATTTGTTTTCTATGTCTGTTAATCTGTTTCTATTTTGTATATAGATTCATGTATTTTTTATATTCCACAGATAAGTGACATCATATAATATTTGTCTTTCTCTGTCTGACTTCACTAAGTATAATAATCTCTAGGTCTATCCATGTTGCTACAAATGGCAATATTTCATTCTTTTATGGCTGAGTAATATTCCATTGCATATATGTGTGTGTGTATGTGTGTGCTGGGTTGTTTCCATGTGTTTGCTGTTGTAAATACTGCTGATACAAATATTGGGGTGCATGTAACATTCAAAATTGGAATTTTTGCCTTTTCTGGATGTATACCCAGGAGTGGGATGGCTAGATTATAGGGTAGCCCTATTTTTAGCTTTTTAAGAAACCTCCATACTGTTCTCCACAGCAACTATACCAATTTATATTCCCACCAACAGTGTAGGAGAGTTTCTTTTTCTCTATACCCTCTCCAGCATTAATTTTAAACTTTTTGATGATAGTCATTCAGACCAGTGTGAGGCAACATCTCATACCCCATAATATTTCATAATGAATTCTCCAGGCGAAAATACTGGAATGGGTAGTCATTATCTTCTCCAAAGGATCTTCCCAATCCAGGGACTGAAACCAGATCTCCCACAGTGCAAGCAGATTCTTCACTGTCTGAGCCACCAAGGAAGCCCAAAATGTGAAGCATGACTCTAACCTAAGACACTATTGTGAGTGTGTGTGCTAAGTCGCTTCAGTTCAGTTCAGTTCAGTTGCTCAGTCGTGTCTGACTCTTTGCAACCCCATGAATCGCAGCACGNGTATCTCTAATTTTCTTGAAGAGATCTCTAGTCTTCCCCATTCTGTTGTTTTCCTCTATTTCTTTGCATTGATCACTGAAGAAGGCTTTCTTATCTCTTCTTGCTATTCTTTGGAACTCTGCATTCAGATGCTTATATCTTTCCTTTTCTCCTTTGCTTTTCGCCTCTTATCTTTTCACAGCTATTTGTAAGGCCTTCCCAGACAGCCATTTCTTATAGAGTAAGTTTAATAGTGCTGAATTTTAAATTTTTGTCTGTCTTAATTTCTTCTTTTATTTGAAATTATAATCTCGCCTGGTAGTCCTAGCTTGTGGGATTTTCCCTTTCAATTTCTGAAGAGAAATCAGCCGAGAGCCTTATTGGTGGTGATGTGGGGGTGGTGGGCGGCGGGGTCTGTTCCCTTGTTTCCTTTGTTTGTGCCCCTTAAGTCTCATTCTCCAGCAACTAAGGAGAAGACCCTGCCTCTGACAGCCGCAAAGCAAAGAGGAGGCATGATTCTTTTCTTTGAAAAACTGTTTTTCTCTTACTTCCTTTAGAATCCACTCTCTAACTTTTGCCATTTTAATTATGATATCTCTTGGTGTGGGTCTGTGTTCAGCATTTTGGCAGACTCTCTATCCTTTATGTTCCTAGATATCTGTTTCCTTCTTTAGGTTTGGGAAGTTTTCAAACATAATTTCTTCAAATATATTTTCAATCCCCTTTTCTCCCTCTTCTTCTGGAGTCCCTTTTATGTGTAGATTGGGACACTTCATATTATCCCATAGATCTCTTGTGTTCCTTTCTTTCTGTCATTCGTCTTTCTGTTTGCGCCTCTGATTGGGTGATTTCTATTATTCTATCTTCCAGATCACTTATTTGTTCTTCTGTGTCATTTAGTATGCTACTCATTGGCTTTTATCTCAGTAATTGAGTTGTCTAATTTTGATTGTCTCACCTGCATAGCTTCTAGTTCCTTGTTACATTGATCTGCATTTCTATCACAAATTTCAATTCTTTAGCATTTTTATAACCTACTTTTTGAACTTGGGGTCTAGCAGACAGGTAAGTCTGTTTTATTATTTGTGCTTCCAAGGGATTCCTCTTGTTCTTTTAATTGGGAGAAGTTCCTCTGATTTTTCATTTTACTTTTCTCTCTTTCTATGAATTTATAAGTAACATCTACCATGGTCTTGAAGGTGTGTTTTTATGTGGGAGCATCTTTGTGCAAAATGTGTGTGTCCAATGTTTTTGTGGCAAGGACTGTCTTTTGTATGAATGCCATCCACATCTTTCCTGAGTCTTCTGGCCTTTATCCCCTTGACAGGGGGTGTGATTGGTGTGGTATCCAAAGCCTATGTTGTGTTAATATTTGAGGTTGGGCCTCCTCTTTGCTTTGTGGCTGTCAGAG
Organism: Neotragus moschatus; assembly: GCA_006410615.1. NCBI lineage: Eukaryota > Metazoa > Chordata > Mammalia > Artiodactyla > Bovidae > Neotragus > Neotragus moschatus. Next base: position 686,870 of record SJYA01000052.1, on the reverse strand, counting down.
GCAGGGTCTTCTCCCTAGTTGCTGGAGAATGAGACTTAATAGTCAGATTTGATCAGGTTCCATTGTCCTTGAGTGGGCGATCTGCCCTAAAGGCGGTAATTGCTGAAGCAAGTGAAACCCTTACAGTCATAGTGAACCTATGGAGGACCTGTATATATGTTCCTGGCAACTCTCAAAAGCAGTCCAAATCACATCCCTCCATCTTGTGTTCATCCCAGATAACAGGCTGTAGCTTGGAGTAGACTGGAGCTGGGGATCAGGGCATTGTGGCTGCAGGAATCAAGGTGGCTGTGCCTGGATCTGTGGACCTGTATGCCTGGCTCTCCCAGGACTTGTCTGCCCCAAATGTGGGGCTAAGCTGTAGTGTGGAGTTGGCAGAGCTGGAGCATTCCTGCAGGGAAACAAATCACCATGTACTCCCGCCCAGGACTTAACTGCCAAGGTTCAGCATCTAATCGCTGCACGTCCCTGTGGGGCCAGCTGGTGCACATGCTATGTCTGCAGAAGCTGAACTTGCAGCCACCATACCCACACTGACAATGGGCTCCACAACTCTGCCTGGATCACCACCTTCCAGGCTCTCAGTTGCCCTGTCTCTTTCGTTTTCTCTCATCTCTTCTTCATAACGCATGTTATTTTTGTCCTTCTGCTTTCATACTTTTAGGGTTTTATTTTCTTCATCCAGTTCTCTAGCCTCCCTTCTCTCCCTTTGGTAACTTCTCCCTGACTTCATACTCCCAGTGCAGATAGTCCAGCAATGGAGAAAACCCCAGATTTTTAAACATGTACTAGTCATAATATCTTTGCTTTCTTCTCACATCTCTGATTTCTTTCAAAAATAAAGTCTCTCTTTTTATTTCTGTGGCAAAGCAGCCATCAAGTGTGTACTTAGCAAGCTTTTCTAAATCACCGCTGATGTGTATCTCAGTATATTAAATACAAGTGAGATTTCTTTTCTCCACCAATTTTCTATGTTGTTCCTATTGTGCTCATATTGTTAAACAAAGGTACTCTGCTTATTATTACCTGCGTTTCTCACCCCAGTGTCCTGAGATTCTATCTCTATAACAAAAACTTGCAGGTTTCTTGCTATATTTATTAATACCAAGCCTGTGACTATTCAGCTTACCTCACAAATTAAATTACACTGATTCATAAGATCTCAGGTCTCCTAAGCTGTTATTGTTTCTTTAACCATGCTTGAAATGAAAGGAGATATTCTGTATGTTGTTTAATTAAAGCATTAAGGAAGTGGTAGTCTCCCCCACAGGCAAAACTCTCTGCAAATTCAGAGTATTTGGTTGCATCAAATATACTCTCAGCTTCAAATAACAGGAACTTGACTAAAAGTGGCTTAAAACATGATTTCATATATTTTAAGTCCAGAGGTACAGCTTTGGTGCTGCTGCTGCTGTTAAGTCGCTTCACTCGTGTCCAACTCTGTGAGACCCCATAGACGGCAGCCCACTAAGCTCCTCTGTCCCTGGGATTCTCCAGGCAAGAATACTGGAGTGGGTTGCCATTTCCTTCTCTAAGGTATAGCTCATTTGTGGTTAATTCAAATGTCAGCCTTGTCATTAAGGACCTAGGTGTTTGACATTACTTTCATCTGTTATCTCTAGCAAGTCCATAATCTATTCCTTATGGTTGCAAATAGTTGTAGCAAGGCTAGGCATCATTTCCCAATATATTTAGAAAAGCAAAGAGGCTTCCCTCCTGTATATTCCTTTTGGTTAGGGAGAGTACCGTTCCTGGAGTACCCCAGAAGAACTCCGCCAAGTTCCACTCTCCAGGACTGGGTCACAGGCTCATGGGAACCAATCATTGGGAAGAGGTGTGGGCAGCATGCTTGCCTTAGACTTATCCTGCCTCAGAAAGATAATGACTCACCCCCAAGGGAAGGGCAGGGAACCTTTGTGAACACAGAAATCTGTGGAGGCAACTGAACAAAACTTGGTATGTTATGAGCATGACCAAATGGAGAGAAATGGTTGTTGGGGTTGCAACCAACAGTGTCTTGCCATGCTTATAGCAAATGTCAGTGTGCACTAGGGCCTGCATAATGCTGCAAACCAGGGCTGAAACAGGTTTGGGGCACAAAATTTAGGATGGCTTTCACTCTCGGTACCAACATGACCCTCAGAGTAGATGCCTTCTTAACTTTTATGTCCTAGAAACTTTGCTGGTTTCACCCTAGTCCTGATGCTAGCTGTGGACATAGCTGTAAGGTATGTGAGGAAATCCGTTTTGCCTATAAATACCTCAATTGATTCCTGAAATTCCATCACTAACAGTTTATTTTTTTGAGTAAAGCCTTGTTTCCTCTCTGTGGTAAATTTTTCTACATTCAAATGCAACTTAAGAGAGAGTTTATTACACTATCGCATTCCTTCTTTGAAATAGAACAGATGAGATTTGGAATCAAACCAGTAAGTTATTTGCACTCAATATCTGCGTTAGACATGGGATGCTTGAGGCAACTTTTCTACATCTCGGTGAAAAAATGTAATACTGAGAGATGCTAAGCAAAGGCTGGAAAGAAATGTAGTACTTCAGCAGAGTGTTTTCAGAGCACCACGGTAATCTCCACAGATTTTTGAGGATAGTATCACTGGAAAGAGATGAAGTAGGAAAGTAAATGGCATGGTATTGTAAGCAGTTAGTTTTGACTGCAGTGCAAACCATCATACAGGGCTTCCCAGGTACCTCAGTAGTAAAGAATCTGCCTGCAATGCAGGAGACCAAGGTTCAGTCCCTGGGTTGGGAAGATCACCTGGAGGAGGGCATGGCAACCCACTCCAGTATTCTTGCCTGGGAAATGCCATGGACAGAGGAGCCTAGTGGGCTACACTCCACAGGGTCACAAAGAGTTGAACACAACTGAAGTGTCTTAGCATGCACACAAACATGCAAACCATCATACAACAAGGAGACTTAAAACAGTAAACATTTATCATACTCCAGAATCTAAGCATCCGAACAGGAGGTTCTGCTGATTTGGGACAGATTCGGCTGGGACAGATTCCTCTTGATTCACTCATGTGTGGTTTAGACAGGAGCTGCACAGTCTGGGAGGTGTCTTTTGTCATCCAACATCTGAGCTGCCACTTTCTCATTGGGTGTTTCCAGTTATCTATAAGAAACAGTTTACTCGCAGTCGACCCAGGGAGCTGCACGCGGCAAGCAGCTGGCTCTCTTGCTTGAGGCACTAGAGCTCGGGCGGTTGGACAGATGGAATGTTTAAAAAAAAAAAAAAAAAGAAAGAAAGAAACAGTTTACTCTATGAGAGCAAACTCCCAAGTGCAAGTGCTTTTCGAGGCCCTGCTTGTGTCATTTGGCTCATGTCCCACTGATCAAAGAAAATCACACCATCAAGCTGAGAAGCAGTGTTGGGGGAGGTGTTGGGTGTTGGAACATAGCTAGAAGGATATGTGGATGAATCTTTATGGCTATTTTTGCAGTACAACACAGGAGGGGTTCTTGTTTGGAAGCATCTGCAAGGTACACACTGGAGGATCCCAGAAATTGCTTGGAGCCTTACTAAAGATGTAGCTGAACCAGAGAAAAACCCATTATATAGAAAGTGTGCCATTAAGAGTAGCTGCTTCTAAAGGAGACAGAAAAGCTTCCATTAGAGCAAACATTGGCATTTAAGTACTGCCTAGGGGAGAGGTCAGCAAGAAAATGCAAGCGGACCCTCTTGTTGCCTATATCAACACCTGTGGAGATGGAAGTACCAAGTTATTTGAATCATAACTATCTTTACTCAACTTTCCAGCTCATAAAGCAAATTCCCCGTGCTTTAACTTCTTATATATTTGGCCCATAGACACAACAACACAGTAAAGACAATACGAAGACTTGGTCTGCTGAATACTTATGTAATTCTTCTTTGAATATTACTACATTAGCATTCTAGCTTATATACTTCAGTATCCTGTGAGATTTTAACAGTATCTAAGACTTTATTTCCAAAACAAATCACAGATCTTCTCATATGACATTGTGATGTGAAGTATTATTTATAAAATAGCATTTATGTTCATCACTACTTTACTAGAGCCTGTTATTTACTGAGTTAACAGAAAAGTATATATTACCATAGCACAAATTATTTATAATTTTATAACTATATTTTAACATTTTTTCATTATCAATAATGACTGGATATTGTATTTTATTTTAAGCCTTTAAACAACTATTCTGCAACAGTGATCCTTAGGTTTCATAAAATTGCAAAGGTGAAAAGGGGCTTTAAGAAAGTTAATATCCTGAGTAAACATGAGCCAGCTTCATCTGGTCTAATAAAATCAAAAGCACTGATAAATGTTATTAGACTTGCAGGGCCTAGAAGCAGATCCTAAACCAAGTGGAATCACCAGGGATATGCCACTCTTTGTACTGTAGTATGACATATATGTCCTAGCATACTTAATAATAAACTGGAAATGCTAAGGATAATTATTAAAGTAAGAGTTCTGGGCTAGGCAATATCAAAAGGCCATTTTGATCAAGCATCCCACAATTATATAACACTCTGTCCTACTAAGCCCTACACACTCATTCCATAACTAAATGGAGACTCATATACAGCCTTCCAGAGTGGGATCACAAACAACCATCTGTGGGTCCATTATTTTTGTCCTGCCTGTGAGTAAGAATGTTTTCTATGTTTTTAGTGGTTGCCAAAGTCAAAAAAGAAAAGAAGAAGAAAATTTTGTTGCACTTCAGAAGTATATGAAATTCAAAATTCAACGCTAATACATTATGCTCTAGCGTGGTACAACCACATCCATTCAGTTACTTAATGTCTACGGCTGCTTTGGGGACCACACCGGCAGAGCTCAGTAGATGTAACAGAGACCATATGGCCTGCAAAGCCTCAAATGTTTACTACTTGGCCCTTTATCAAAAATTATCACCAAATCCCTGTTTTGGAGGAAGAAAATTGAGTATCTGATCCTCTGTTTCTCCATTCCCATTAATGTCTCATACTTGTTCTAAATTTTCCCAGATGAACCATCCCTAAAATACCTTGTTCTCCTCCCCACCTCTACTGCTGTGTGGAGAGGTTTTAGTGTGTGTTCCGCTTCACAAGTAGCATGTCAGGCAAATCATGCATATAATTCACAGTTTAAATGAGTTAATTATTTAAGTGCTCAATCTTTTAGTCTATCTATCTGCCAGCATTACAAGGAGGAAATGAATAACCATGAGGGCATTTCATACTCCTCCCTCTATCATTCATTAAAAATATTTCAGAGACTCATTAGTCAGGAGCTTAAGCAGCCTCTATAGTAGGCTGATAAGATGCCAGACATTACTCTCCAAACTACATGAGTATCACCTAAATGGAAGGAGTAAAATTCCTATCAGCTCAGTAGAAATTAACTGTGACTCAGCCTCTCACTGCCTTTCTCTGGCTCTTCAGGAAAATCTAATTCCATCTCTGTGATTTATTTAAATTGCTGGAAAAAAATGGTTAAGCGAATAAAGCACTTGGATGCATAAAATGATGTGTCACTTCCATACCACAGAGTGCTTTCTGTTCTATCATCGGGAAATGAAAAAAAGAAAAAGCGGGCCGTCTTTAAAAGGATTTTAAATCAGAACACGGCATGCCCCAACTCTCTCATGACTCCTAAAAGCCTGTGGTGTACCCTCTCCCTTTTATGATGTTAAGATGGCAAAAAGTATTCTTGTGTTTTAAATTCACTTTCCAAAACATGTTGTCACTTTTAAACAGCCACCCTGGCAGTGCCTCTTGAGTCACTTGGACTGAAAGGCACACCATTATCCGCATCTTATTCTCATCCGACTGTTGGTTCTCCCACTCGTCACACAAGGCACACAATGCAGCAGTGCTGTGCGCAGTGACTTCAGAAAAGTCCTTCGGGTCCAGAAGATTTTGGTGGCATTTGATGATAATTAGTGTTCACGACCTCTTGCAGTTTTTTTCTGGTCACATTTGTTTGCTGTGCCCCTTTGGGAGTTTATTAAAATGAGCACTGTTTTCAACAAAGGAGAAATCACTTGAGAAGGGTAATGAGGAAGGGGTTCATGCTTCGTTATTTTTTAACAAAATGCCATGTCTGGTGAATTAAATAAGTGCCTTTTGAAGGCTTATAGTTTTCGAAGTTACTTTTAATGTTGAGAATCCCGAGTCCAGCCTGTGTGTACCTAGCACCAGTGTGGCGTCTGGTAGCAAAGGTGGAACAGATTAATTTGTAGACTCCTGATAGCTGCTTCTAGGTCCAAGGGTTAAAAATGTATGCCTTGTGGGGAGAAATGTTTCTATTGGCAGGGAGGGGAAAGGATGGTGGATTGGGGCCAATATGAACAGAAAAGCATAATAGAGCCTTTTGCTGCCACTTAAATTGAAGTCTGCCTACCTTCTACAAAATGGTAGCAGTTGGCAGTGAAGTACTTCCAATGAAAAATAATGAGCTCTCTCATTAAAAAGTAATAGTTTGTAAAGCAAAATTTGAAAGCATAATTAATAAACTTGTGAAAAGTGCCAGGAAAATGGTAGCCTAAATGTCAGTGTTGAGAGTTACACACGTTTATATATGGCAAGAGATACTAGCTGGCAAGATTTGGAGGCTTACCCAAAACTTCAAGATATATTTTCTTTTGTGAAAGTATTTTGTTATATACTTTACCACATACGATTAACCATGTTCCGCTTGAGTTTATATTCTAGCACATTTTAATTAGAGGTTTCTTTAAAAAAATACTTAGATTGTCGTCAATGTAAGAGAGTTTAAAAGGTTTCCTTTTGTGAGAGCCAATTACTGTATGCCTGAGAGTAGAATGATATCTAATTTTCCAATCCAAAACTTTGAACGTAGGGTTACTCAGTGGGATAGACTGTTTGAAATCAGGATTGTTCTAGAAAATCCAAGATGTTTGGTAACTGTAATGAAAAGTTAAATACAATATTGAACGTTCCTTTATTCTTAGATAGTGTGGTAAAACATGGTAGCTACCATATTTGACTGCTTAATCTGCAAGCATGCCTTCCTCATTTTCAGTTGATAAATATTGCCTGATTGCCCAACCTCTAACCAAAAGATTGACTCCGGATCAGTCACGGTGTGCAATACCATTTGGCCTCATGATTCATTCACAGGTAGGTAAATAAGCAAATCCCAACAGAGTCCCTTCCTGGGTTTGCAGTGTGGAAACTGAGGGGAAAGGGCTGGTTCTCCTTTCTTTGAAGATGCTAAGCTGGCACCTATAGGAATGAGGGTGCCAGCAGAAGAAAACTGCAAAACAGTAGTAGAGACTGAGGCTCACACACAGAGAGAGGAAAAGCTGAGAGAAATCTGAAAATGACATTGGCGTCCTGGATCTGGTCATACCTGGTTGCCATTTCCTTTTTATTTCTCCACCTGGTGGTGAATCAGTAATGTCCACTGTCTTGCCTGGGTTGGTTTGAGTTGGGTTTCTGTCCCTTATAATCAATAGGTAAGATATTCTCTCATAAAGAGTGCAAGATCCAGCCACAATGAGAAAGTTATTGAAATTGTATTTAATCAATTCCACAGCAACTGTATACAGAGACTAGCATAATGTGCACTTTCGTAGTTAAAATAAAAAGGATATTGAGCAGGAAGAAAGGGAAGATTAATGATGGCTATCTTCAGAGTAGAAACACCACAGAATAATATTAGATATACAGACAACCTTACAAGTTTACAGAATTCATAGAAGATGAGTTTGAAACTATAAAACAGACAATAACTGATATAATAATTTTTCTGAATTTTCAAAATTTGGGGCTTTTGTAATTTCCTAGTGTTTACCATTGCAGTGCCCAATGGACATTTCTCCATATTGATTAAAAGGAAAATCTCTGAGAAGTCCCCTGTCAATATAGGATATATAAAAACTGAAGATACATAGTACATGAAAGCAAAGCAATATCTAGGGCTGAGTAGCCAAAACTTAGAGAAAAAACACTTTTAAAATAATGACTTTAAGGTTGTGAAATCTTAAACTTTGTTATATATATATGTTGACAGCACATGCTCTTCCTCAGCAGCATAAAGCATAACTGAGCCTAGTTAGCAAGACAAATTAGTCGAAAAAGGGAAGCTGCCAGATGGCGCACATTGTTAATAACGCCCATCTGTGAATTACAAAGCTGACTTGCGGTGCTTTGGGTGCTTCTTTTCTTGGGCAGCAAAGTTGCTAGTAACAACTTTGTAGAGGTGCCTGGTTTCACAGGTAACTTTAGTTTATTCTCAGCCTGGAACTTCTTGTTTTTTAAGAAGCTTCTTCTAGCCCCAAAGAATACTGCACTGAAGGAGCAAACAGTGTTATCAATACTTGGGGGTTATTATGAATTTATCCCCTTCTTGAATAAGTGAATGAGTGAAAGTCGTTCAATTGTGTCTGACTCTTTGAGACCCCCATGAACTATACAGTCCATGGAATTCTCCAGGCCAGAAACCTGGAGTGGGTNGTGGCATTTGATGATAATTAGTGTTCACGACCTCTTGCAGTTTTTTTCTGGTCACATTTGTTTGCTGTGCCCCTTTGGGAGTTTATTAAAATGAGCACTGTTTTCAACAAAGGAGAAATCACTTGAGAAGGGTAATGAGGAAGGGGTTCATGCTTCGTTATTTTTTAACAAAATGCCATGTCTGGTGAATTAAATAAGTGCCTTTTGAAGGCTTATAGTTTTCGAAGTTACTTTTAATGTTGAGAATCCCGAGTCCAGCCTGTGTGTACCTAGCACCAGTGTGGCGTCTGGTAGCAAAGGTGGAACAGATTAATTTGTAGACTCCTGATAGCTGCTTCTAGGTCCAAGGGTTAAAAATGTATGCCTTGTGGGGAGAAATGTTTCTATTGGCAGGGAGGGGAAAGGATGGTGGATTGGGGCCAATATGAACAGAAAAGCATAATAGAGCCTTTTGCTGCCACTTAAATTGAAGTCTGCCTACCTTCTACAAAATGGTAGCAGTTGGCAGTGAAGTACTTCCAATGAAAAATAATGAGCTCTCTCATTAAAAAGTAATAGTTTGTAAAGCAAAATTTGAAAGCATAATTAATAAACTTGTGAAAAGTGCCAGGAAAATGGTAGCCTAAATGTCAGTGTTGAGAGTTACACACGTTTATATATGGCAAGAGATACTAGCTGGCAAGATTTGGAGGCTTACCCAAAACTTCAAGATATATTTTCTTTTGTGAAAGTATTTTGTTATATACTTTACCACATACGATTAACCATGTTCCGCTTGAGTTTATATTCTAGCACATTTTAATTAGAGGTTTCTTTAAAAAAATACTTAGATTGTCGTCAATGTAAGAGAGTTTAAAAGGTTTCCTTTTGTGAGAGCCAATTACTGTATGCCTGAGAGTAGAATGATATCTAATTTTCCAATCCAAAACTTTGAACGTAGGGTTACTCAGTGGGATAGACTGTTTGAAATCAGGATTGTTCTAGAAAATCCAAGATGTTTGGTAACTGTAATGAAAAGTTAAATACAATATTGAACGTTCCTTTATTCTTAGATAGTGTGGTAAAACATGGTAGCTACCATATTTGACTGCTTAATCTGCAAGCATGCCTTCCTCATTTTCAGTTGATAAATATTGCCTGATTGCCCAACCTCTAACCAAAAGATTGACTCCGGATCAGTCACGGTGTGCAATACCATTTGGCCTCATGATTCATTCACAGGTAGGTAAATAAGCAAATCCCAACAGAGTCCCTTCCTGGGTTTGCAGTGTGGAAACTGAGGGGAAAGGGCTGGTTCTCCTTTCTTTGAAGATGCTAAGCTGGCACCTATAGGAATGAGGGTGCCAGCAGAAGAAAACTGCAAAACAGTAGTAGAGACTGAGGCTCACACACAGAGAGAGGAAAAGCTGAGAGAAATCTGAAAATGACATTGGCGTCCTGGATCTGGTCATACCTGGTTGCCATTTCCTTTTTATTTCTCCACCTGGTGGTGAATCAGTAATGTCCACTGTCTTGCCTGGGTTGGTTTGAGTTGGGTTTCTGTCCCTTATAATCAATAGGTAAGATATTCTCTCATAAAGAGTGCAAGATCCAGCCACAATGAGAAAGTTATTGAAATTGTATTTAATCAATTCCACAGCAACTGTATACAGAGACTAGCATAATGTGCACTTTCGTAGTTAAAATAAAAAGGATATTGAGCAGGAAGAAAGGGAAGATTAATGATGGCTATCTTCAGAGTAGAAACACCACAGAATAATATTAGATATACAGACAACCTTACAAGTTTACAGAATTCATAGAAGATGAGTTTGAAACTATAAAACAGACAATAACTGATATAATAATTTTTCTGAATTTTCAAAATTTGGGGCTTTTGTAATTTCCTAGTGTTTACCATTGCAGTGCCCAATGGACATTTCTCCATATTGATTAAAAGGAAAATCTCTGAGAAGTCCCCTGTCAATATAGGATATATAAAAACTGAAGATACATAGTACATGAAAGCAAAGCAATATCTAGGGCTGAGTAGCCAAAACTTAGAGAAAAAACACTTTTAAAATAATGACTTTAAGGTTGTGAAATCTTAAACTTTGTTATATATATATGTTGACAGCACATGCTCTTCCTCAGCAGCATAAAGCATAACTGAGCCTAGTTAGCAAGACAAATTAGTCGAAAAAGGGAAGCTGCCAGATGGCGCACATTGTTAATAACGCCCATCTGTGAATTACAAAGCTGACTTGCGGTGCTTTGGGTGCTTCTTTTCTTGGGCAGCAAAGTTGCTAGTAACAACTTTGTAGAGGTGCCTGGTTTCACAGGTAACTTTAGTTTATTCTCAGCCTGGAACTTCTTGTTTTTTAAGAAGCTTCTTCTAGCCCCAAAGAATACTGCACTGAAGGAGCAAACAGTGTTATCAATACTTGGGGGTTATTATGAATTTATCCCCTTCTTGAGTAAGTGAATGAGTGAAAGTCGTTCAATTGTGTCTGACTCTTTGAGACCCCCATGAACTATACAGTCCATGGAATTCTCCAGGCCAGAAACCTGGAGTGGGTAGCCTTTTCCTTCTCCAGGAGATCTTCCCAACCCAGAAACTGAACTCAGGTCTCCCATATTGCAGGTGGATGCTTTACCAGCTGAGCCATCAGGGAAGCCCAAGAATACTGGAGTGGGTAGCCTATCCCTTCTCCAGAGGATCTTTCTGACCCAGGAATCGAACCAGGGTCTCCTGCATTGCAGGCAGATTCTTTACCAACTGAACTATCAGGAAATTGGTAAAATAAAAAAGTCCTTAGACTTTTCACTGTAAGCTGGATGAGGACATAGCTATGCAAAGACACTGAAATGAGCCAGTGCTCTAGAGAAAGGGATTTGGATCCAGTCTGGAAGCAAAGATAAAGGAAAGGCACAAGGTTTTCAATTTTGGCAGAACCTAACTGTGCAATGGCACCCCACGCCAGTACTCTTGCCTGGAAAATCCCATGGACGGAGAAGCCTGGTAGGCTGCAGTCCATGGGGTCGCTAAGAGCCAGACACGACTGAGTGACTTCACTTTCACTTTTCACTTTCATGCACTGGAGAAGGAAATGGCAGCCCACTCCAGTGTTCTTACCTGGAGAATCCCAGGGACAGGGGAGCCTGGTGGGCCGCTGTCTATGGGGTCGCACAGCGTTGGACACGATTGAAGTGACTTAGCAGCACAGCAGCAACTCTGCAACATACAAGAAAAGGGAGCCTTCAACACATCAACAGATTTCAGGGAGTCCTAGTCCAACTGGTAAGGTTGGGTGGAGGTGGTATATGGAGGTTATAAGCAACAGACTTTGAATCTCCAGGTAGGTACATAGATAATTCAGGCTACCTTATTCTGATATCATTAGACAGCTTAATTTTTCTGATACCTTACTTATTCTGATTTCATATTCAAAATGTAAATATCCGACTCCAAAGCTTGTCAGGCTATATGGTAAAATTTTCTAATTATTAGAGCCTCAAGTATATCTGTGCAGGTGATAGTAATTTCAATACTAATGAGTAGAGTGGTCATTGATTATTACTGTCTTTCCACGTATTACATTAAACATTACAAATGTGCTAATATTTGACTTTTTTTGATCTACAGAACAATACTCTCATAGCTTGGCTACATTAAGAAAATGAATTAATAATACAGATTGTGAGGATATATGTTCACATGTTACTTATTTTTCAGGCTAATAAACTGGTACTTTCATGTCTACCCTAGAATCATTTGCATTTTACTTAGGGTAAGAAAGTTAAACTGAATAGAATCACAAAAAGTCAGAAATAGAAAGGATTAGATAAAAAATAATCCAATTTTTGAATTTTACAAAGAAATAAACCAAAACCCCAACTGGCTAAGGGACTCATTTGGAGGTGCAGATTGTGTTAGTGTCAGAAGTAGAACCTGAGCCTGGCTTCCACTAGAGCTGTCTTTCTATCATCAGATCAGTTCAGTTCAGTTGCTCAGTTGTGTCTGACTCTTTGTGACCCAAGAATAGCAGCACACCAGGCCTCCCTGTCTATCACCAACTCCCGGAGTTCACCCAAACTCATGTCCATCAAGTCGTTGATGCCATCCAGCCATCCCATCCTCTGTTGTCCCATTCTCCTCCTGCCCCCAATCCCTCCCAGTATCAGGGTCTTTTCCAATGAGTCAACTCTTCACACAAGGTGGCCAGAGTATTGGAGTTTCAGCCTCAGCATCCGTCCTTCCAATGAACACTCGGGACTAATCTCCTTTAGGAGGGACTGGTTAGATCTCCTTGCAGTCCAAGGGACTCTCAAGAGTCTTCACCAGCACCACAGTTCAAAGGCATCAGTTCTTTAGTGCTCAGCTTTCTTGACAATCCAACTCTCACATCCATACATGACTACAGGAAAAACCATAGCCTTGACTAGATGGACCTTTGTTGGCAAAGTAATTTCTCTGGTTGTCAATATGCTATCTAGGTTGCTCATAACTTTCCTTGCAAGGAGTAAGCGTCTTTTAATTTCANAGTCTAAATCTTTGTTAAATGAATGAATGAACAAGTTATAAGTCTAGTTCTGGAGCCCCTGGTAGAGAGAACTTCAAGTTATATATACTGATGAAAAATAGCTTAAAACACTAATCGAGAGCAGTAGCTTACAGGGTCTGGGGATGCTGGGCCTCGGAACACAAATGAGAGTAGCTGTTAAGCTGGACACATTAGGGACTGCACACAAAGGCCAACGTGCCAGACACTGTGTGTGTGGCTACCAGCAATTATCCAGGGGAGCCAGACCACTGTGAATGAAGTCCAGTCAAGAGAAAGGGTGAAGGACTGGGAAGAGTCTACCTGCTTAGAGGACTCCAACTTCTAGACCATGTAGAAAACCTGTAAAGACAGCATTGCCATCCCCATTTCACAGAAGATGAAACCAGCATTCAGAAGTCAAATGGCTTTACTAAACATCTGACTATTTTAAAGACAGTGTTCTTTTTTATTAGGGTAGCTCTTCTCCAAGATCTTGGACATGTGTGTACATGTGATGGGAGATGAACAGCATCAGTAAAGGACTTGAACAAACAAAGACATCGTTTGTGATTCAGAACATGGGACTCAAGAAGGAACCACAAACTTAAATTTTATGAGTACAGTATGGCAGTGTCTGTGTTGATCTCCCTTTAGCATCTCAAACAAGATTTCTTAAGCCTCATGAGGCACCATGCTAGACATGACTCAGAACTGCTGTGTTCTCCCAAAGGACCTGGAAATATAATAGAAATGACAAGCAGCAAAACACAGAGATTACTCTGCACACATGGAACTTCAAGACTTCCCTTCATGTATAGAGGGAGGGCCACACTCCTAGAACAACCTGAACTCAACATAGAAGTAGGAGCTGATATCAGGGAGAAAAACTTCTCCTCTACTCTCTTAGGATCCCTGGATGGGCTGAAAAGTAAAGTGACAAAGACAGATTAACATGAGAACGCATATGAATTTGTTTAATATGTNACACATGGAACTTCAAGACTTCCCTTCATGTATAGAGGGAGGGCCACACTCCTAGAACAACCTGAACTCAACATAGAAGTAGGAGCTGATATCAGGGAGAAAAACTTCTCCTCTACTCTCTTAGGATCCCTGGATGGGCTGAAAAGTAAAGTGACAAAGACAGATTAACATGAGAACGCATATGAATTTGTTTAATATGTTGTACACGACACGGAAGCCTTCGTACATAAGAGAAGACCTTAAGAAATTATTATCCTTGCAAATTTTTATATTAAGTTTGATAAAGGGCAGGAAATGATGGGGAAATGTCATAGGACAAAAGGGCAGGGGCCAAGAGTAGTAAAAAGGAAACAGAAGCCTTCATCAGGTTCTTCTTTAAGCTCCTCAACGGAGCAGTGCTGCTCCGAGCCCGCCAGCTCGGTCTCCGGCGCCAGCCACGCCGCTGCCGCTGTCACTGTGGCCCGTTCCAAAGCCGCCGACTCGAAGCGCGAGCAGTTCCGGAGGTACTTGGAGAAGTTGGGGGTGCTGGACACGCTGACCAAGGTATTGGTAGCCTTATATGAAGATCCAGAGAAACCTAATAGTGCTTTGGATTTTTTAAAGCATCACTTAGGAGCTGCTACCCCAGAAAATCCGAAAATAGAGCTGCTTCGCCTAGAATTGGCAGAGATGAAAGAGAAATATGAAGCTATTGTAGAAGAAAATAAAAAACTGAAAACAAAGGTGTCAGGCATTTGATGGATGTTGACAAGCTCAATTGCATATAAATGTGGAGAGCACATCTGAAACCACAAAGCTGTATTGTCCAACATGGTGGCCGCTAGCCACATCCGGCAAGTAAAATTAAAAATTCAGTTCCTGAGTCACACTCGCAGCAGTTTGAGTGCTCAATCCACACTGGCTACTATGTTGAGCAGTACAGATGTGGAACATTTCTGTCATCACACGAAGTGCTACTGGACATTACTGTAGAAGGCCTGGCTGAAGCATCTTTAATGTGGAACAGAGAAGACAGTGGGTAATGAAGACTGTAATCCAGTATCTGAGGTGCTGTCATAAAAAAGGCGACCACTGCTAATAGACTGTGGCGTATAAGCTCCAAGGAGTGTGATTTTTGGCCTGACTAAGAAGACTTCTAAGCCAAGTTTTACTACAGTGGAATTGTTTGCCTACTGAGAGAGTGAGCTCTCTTCCCTGGGCTTGATTGAAATGTATGCTGCAAGTCTTTCATGCAGCGTCAGAGACGCTGTACAGTAGATTCTTTTTAGGTGAGAGGTTGCACTAGATGACCTCTAAGGATGTCCTACCTTTAACTTCGAGATTCAGACAAAACCAACTTCTAGATTTGCATACCTGCTTTCCCTTCGTAATCAAGAAAGTTTCCTTGAAAGATCAATACCACCCCCCATGTCCCCTTTAAGAGGAGGACCCTCTTTGGTTAAATTTCCAGTTCTAAAGCCGTCCTGTGAAGAGTAAAATTCCTCTAGCTTCCCCATAAAAAAAAAAAAAAAAAGCTCCTCAACAGATAAGGAGGCTTTCCTTAGGGATTAGGCAGGGGACCTGTCACATGAGAGTGTGGCGGAGAAGATGGAGTCCCGAGACTCTTTCCTGCACCTTCTCTTTGTCAAGTTCCTTCACCTTAAAATACATGCCAGCGTGCCATATTTTGGGGTATCATGTTCTGAACCCCATTACCACGAATTTGGATCAAATAATTCTCACTTAGCTCTTCTGACAAGTAATCAAAATAAAACTAGTCCTTAATACTCCATTGGAAAATGTCATATGCTATCATACTCATGATTATCAGTTAATAAAGGTAGACCATGTGATTCAGAATTCCTATCTGTGACAAGTAGTTTGACTGCTAAAATAGCGTGCCATAATGGGGAAAGAGATAAAGAGAGCTTGAATATATATTTCTAAGGAATTTCTAAAGATTAGTGATCCTTATATCAATTTTTCCACTTGTCAGAGGTAAAGGTTACTGTTTGTAGCATTGATAGACAAGAGGGAGGACTCCCCTGGTAGTCCTGTGGTTAAGAATCCACCTGCCAATGCAGGGGACACAAGTTCAATCCCTGCTCCGGGAAGATTCCACATGCAGCAAAGCAACTAAGCTGGTGTGC